>CM031579.1:12031930-12215714 GCA_018467065.1 Ephestia elutella | reverse complement strand
TGTATTCATACATATTCGATTCTGCATTTTTTGGTTGTCATTTCTTGATCCAATTTCTATAAGTTAATCATTGTGAAGATAATAATAATAACTATTTTTAATATATTATAATTAACAATAGGACCCTTTACTACAGGGTCCTATAATTATATTCTTATGTTTTACCAATAAATACTATTCAACGACCCCGAGATTTATTATTACGAGTATTTAGAGTCCCCTGCGATATTGACGCCCAACGTGGGGCGCCAATATCGCAGAGGAGTCTCTTAAGACTCCTGCGATAGTGTTATGCCTATGTACACATTAAAAAAACACTACCCTCCCCCTCCCCCCGCCTTCGGCGTCCCCCCTTCCACCCTTGAAACGTGTCCCGTTTTACAAATTTTCTAAATTCTTAGGAAAACTATACAAGTTAGGACAAAATGATCAAAGGCTACATTATTTATCAATAAATTACCCACAAATAAGTTCTTACATTTATTTTGATACGAGTCGTAGGCATTATACATAGGCATAACACAGATATAATAAATCATGATAAATAATTTTGCCGCGAAATAATCTTAAATAATAGACTAATATGAGACTTCGCTTTTATATCTAACAAAATGATTTCAACGTACAAAAATATTTTCAGGAAGTGTGCATAAACCGTACTGAAATATCAGACTATCCCAGGTACCAACACCGAGGGTTGCTCTTGGACACCTCCAGACACTTCATATCGCTGCACAACATCTTGAAGACCCTGAATGCGATGTCCATGAACAAACTGAACGTGTTCCACTTGCACATCGTCGACGACGAGAGCTTCCCCTATCAAGAGTGAGAAGTTCCCTGATGATTTAAGGTATTGTTTGTTCAGACAGTCATAGAGAAAATCCTGACCGTCCAAATATGTACTATTCTTCGTATAGCAATACCAATTCAATAGGTTTCATTTTTTGTTGCCATATCGTGGTGAAGCAGAGCCGGCTTTAGCACTACCAGCGCCCTGGGCGAGATTTCTATAGCGCCCCCTAAATACTATTCAAACCCATACGGAAAAAAGGCAAAGGGTAAAATAGTACATTACGAAACAAGTGTGCAAAGCTGGTCATTACGCACATGAGGCGATATTGGCGCGCGAGCCGAAGGCGAGCGCGCTAATAAAGCCGAGTGTGCGTAATGACAAATGCGACACGTGTATCGTACGACGTTTTTCAACTTGTTGGTAAAAAAATAAAATATATGGTCCTAACATCTAATTATCGGAAAACGATAGCGCCCTTTTGTCATTCTTCCACTTTATAAAACATTCGTATGCCGCCAAAAACTTACGTTAGATTTTGGAGGCAATAAACTATTACTTGCATTTACGCGCCTCGAAATGATTTCAGGTGGAGTTAAATTTACATATTCTTCCATACTAGTCGACATTTTATTAAATATTTAATATGCTAACACGGCGAAAATCGGAAATGTCCCTAACAAATACAACATAATAAATATAGTCTTGTTTTTATTCGCGTGCCGTCGCCCGCCGCCCCGCGCCGTGCGCAGGGAGCGCGCGGTGCATCGCTGCGGATGAGTATATCGCCATACAGCCAGTGCGTGGCTGTATAAAAATCATTATCTTTGCTTATTTAAAAACTGTTGTTATTTTCCCTATTTGATCTTATATGTATTAAGCGGCTAAAATTAAGAAATGCTTTGTGGAATTCATAACACGCATGTAGTTGTCTATCTTTTGTATAGCGCAGTATGGTAATTTTTATTTCCAAACACCTCCGTAATATATTCGTAATACCTTCGTAATGTATGGCATTCTGGGCCTAAATTCGATGTAATAAGACCCACTTTACGAGCAAGTGTGTTGAAAAATATATTATAAAATTTCGTGCCTCAGACGACTATCGAGCACATTGAAAGTTTTAAGTTTTTTTTTTATATATTTTATTTAAGATTTATAAGAATGAAGTAAAATTAAATAAAATAAATAAAAGTATATAATAAATAAGTTTTTATTACTTAGCACTGGACTAACGAGAGCTATAAGGTGCAAAAAGAATTATTCGAGAAAGTCAAAAACAAAAAAGTGCGAAATAGCGAAAAAAAAAAAACATTTTTTTCCGAATTTTGATTTTGGCGTTCGATATTTTTAAGGGTTTTCTTTGTAGCCTAATCTTTTTGAAAAGAGTCAAAGTGTCAGAACTTCGATACGCGTGTGGAAATTTTGCAGTTTGTTCACAGGCTTTGCTTAGAATGCTTTGGTATGTCTGTGTATTTTGTGTTCTCCTCTAGAGGTCGCATTTCACGACCGATTCCCGCGAAATTTTGAGAGCAGGTTCAATAAACATATAAAAATCGATAGTTGAGGTTTTTTAAAATTATTTTTGAAAATGGCGGAGTTGGCACAAAGGGCCTAAGCGTAAGCGCTTTTGGATTTCTCTTACGACCAATTTGTGCCAACTCAAAATAATCCTAACTAATATTATAAATGCAAAAGTGAATTTGTTGGTTTGTTTATTTGTTTGTTGCCTCTTCACGCTTTATCTACTGAACCAATCTTCCATCTTTCGCATACACATAGTTGGAAGTACTGAGAACTCCCATAGGGTACTTATCATCCCGGGAAAAAGCACGCGAGCGAGCCGCGGGCAAAAGCTAGCGTGTAATAAATAAAGAGGCGCCTGCGGCGGCCCTTTATGACGACCCTTTGAGGCGCCTCTTTGGAACGACCCTTTGAGGCGCCTCTCCTTCTTCTCGCCCCTCACCGACAACAAGGTGGCGCCTGCGGCGCCCCTCACTGGACAACAAGGGGCGCCTGCGGCGCCCCTTGACGTCCGGCGCCCTGGGCCGTCGCCCAGACGCGCCCCCCCCTAAAGCCGCTACTGGGTGAAAGGATCACCCAATCTGCATTATCGACTATTTCTTCCTCGCAGATCGTTGCCGAGCAACAATGGCAAGAAAATTGCCCAGAGTGTGCTGCCGGATCTATAGGGAATCGACACCTTACAATATTTTTTTTTAAATAAAAACATAGCATCCACTCTTCACTGGATTTCTTTAAATAGTACTCAGGGTCAGGGCAGAGCAACGCAAATGATGTCTTCTCTCCTGTCAAACTGTAGTGACTTGTTCCAGCGCCAAAGGGGCATACCACCCGTCCATGATATACAGCAAGGCTGACATCGAGGCTGTGATCCAGTACGCCACGGACAGGGGGATACGGGTCGTACCGGAGTTCGATGTACCTGGTAACATTACACATCTCAAATTATGACTAGAATTTAAGACATATAGGACTATGAATTTAAGACTAATATAGGAGCGATGATGAAATAAATAACGTATTAATAATAATAAACGGGTTACTCAAGTACGTGGCGCGCGGTCACGCACTCGCCTTCTGACGAGTCCATTTTCAATACTATACTCACAGAATCAATAAAAGTATGCTATAGTTTCGTAGTTGGCAACCTCCGACCTTACAGTACGTAAGAGACCCGTTAATTTAATTAGAATGTCATCATCATATATGTTAGTTTTAATGATTTTTTTTAACCTATTTCATCCTATTGCTGGGCAAAGGTCTCCCCATATACTTCCAAACTTGTCTAGCCCTTGCGAATTCCATCCATTCCTTTTCAAAATATTTAAATAGATATAAATTACACATATCCTTCTGCTTTATCCTTCAGCCAGCACAAAGGAATTATACTTTGAGTCGGCAACGCATCAGTGACCTTTTTAGAGTCGTTGGTGTCTATGGACTGCTGTGATTGTTTACCATCAGGCAACCCGCATGCTCGTTTGTCTACTATTCTATAAAAAAAATTCTTCAAATTACTGCCTTTTATTACAGGACACACACGTTCATGGGGAGAATCATTTCCTTACATTCTAACTCAGTGTTACAACGACAATGAGGTGGTTGGCCTGGGTCCTATGGATCCGACCAACAACGACACTTACACAATACTGAAAGACCTGTTTAACGAAGTGCAGGCGATATTTCCGGACAAGTACTTCCACCTCGGAGGCGATGAAGTCGATCTGCAATGCTGGTAATAACCTGAACACAATATAGCCCACAGCACATCTCGCCGCATAAAGGCGCATGCATAACCGAAGCTCAATCAAATTTCTACTTGGTTTTCCATGCATTTCATGAAATTCCAATGATCGATTTTTCTGACAGCTAATTAAGAATAAAAAATCAGTATAAAATAAAAATCTCAACAGATGGAGTTTTATTGAAAGGCGAGTTGTAATAATGGCTGTACCTATATTGTGCGCTTTTTATTGTCAGCCAGAGGCAGAAAAAAAATCACTTAACAGTTTGACAATGAGGGATTTTCCGTGACACAAATAAAAAAAAAAATGGTTCCAGATGACTTCATTGATGGCGCTTAGTAAAAGGCGTGAGGTAAAGTTCCATATAAAAAGCAAAAAATTCACGGGATTGGCATTTAAAATAAAACTTAGTAAAAAAAACAACTAAAAAGTATCAATATTGTGATTTGTGCACTGTCAACTGTTATGTGATTTTTTCTGCCTTTGGTTGACAAGAAAAAGCGCAGCATATAGGTTCAGCCATTATTACGATACGACTCGGCTTTCATAAAACGCTATCTGTTGAGACTTATTTATACTATTTTTTTTTCCTTAATTTAGCTGTCACAAAAATCGTTCATTGCACAAATCACAATATTGATACTTTTTCGGTGTTTTTTATTAGTATTTTTTTTAACGCCAATTCCGTGCATTTTTGCTTTTGAATGGTCTCGCCTTTTACTAAGCGCCACCTATGAATTCATCAGGAACTATTAATTTTTTTTCATTTGGATCTCGGAAAATCTCTCATACAATTGTCGACTTCTGTGGCGTAGCGTAGTGAAAAATTTACCGAGAGCATTATAATATAAAGTGCATTGACCGAAAGCTTACGAAGGTATAGTGTTTACCAAAGGTGTTTTACCATGTCGTGGAAAGAAAGATGTTCTTGATAAAGATAAATTCTACTAATTCTACTCTAAAAATATATATAAATTCTTAATAAGAATTGAAAGATGTCTTATTATCGTCTATAATTATAATAATTTTGATGACCTCCGTGGCCCAACGGTCATCATGCCGGACTAGTGATGTACCGTTTCCGAAATTTAAAAAAAAACAGCGGAAAAATTCTTGGAAATTTCTCTTGAACGGAAAATTTTCTTAAAAACCTGAGAATTTTCGAGGGAAAAAATTTTCGGGTACAGGAAATTTCTCGGCGGCACATCGCTACGCCGAACTGTTACACTGGAGGAAAGTATCGTTGAGTTAGTATCGCATAACATAAATCTCGAACTAAATATATTTATTTAATAAAATGCCTAAGTACGGAACTCTAAAAATGAATAACTAAGGGAAACCCCCTTAGTTATTCATTTTTAGAGTTCCGTACCGCAAAAACGGAACCCAACAACACTTCGTAATCACTCAGTTCGTAGTCACTTTGTTGGGATTAAACGTCAACAATGCGATAAAGAGATATTACCGTAAATGTTGCGAATTTTCGCATATTTTGCGATTTCAGGCAGCAATCAAAACCTATAAGGTAATAAATCTGAAAATTGTAAATATGTTGTTAGAAGTCTAAAAAAATGTTACAAACTTAATTTTGCGCTGGATTCAGTATGAATCTTAGGGATCGAACAGCAAAGTTAAGTTTGTTTTTGAAACTAGTTGGTCTTTTAGTTCGAGCTTTAATGTGAGATGCTTTGCGTGTACGGAACCCTCGGTGCGCAAGTTCGACTCTCACTTGGACATTTTTGATAATAATAACCCATCCCATACTTTGTACCATTTATCATAGTTTATCGTTAAACCACAGGTCATCCAATCCTGCTCTTGCACGGTATATGAACAATCATAGCTTAACTGATATACAACTACACGGGATGTTTATGGAAAATGTTCTACCCTTACTTAAGGCCAACACCACAGCCATCGTCTGGCAAGTATGTATAATGTATATTATTATTCGACACTTATGTATTACTATACATATAGCGGTTCGTCCCTATGTTACTCAGAAGCTGAAGCGGTGGTGGCCGAGTGGTAGGGCCCGCCTGTGGTCGCAAAAGGTCCCAGGTTCAAATCCTGCCCGTGTTATATGAATTTGTATACCAATCTCATGACTCATGTATGGTAGTTTTCATCGACCACCATCACTGCTTCCGGTAAGGAAAGACATCGTGAGGAAACCTGCACATTGGCTGACTATTTAGTTTACTAGTGTGTATATGGCTGCTGCCACTATATGGCGGTAGTCGTAAAAGTCATGTCAGGTGCCTTTAAGCGACTTGAATAAAATCTGATACCAGTGTTAGTAATAACACACTCGATAAGAAGAAGAAGCTAGTGTGTGAAATGGAAAATGCAATGACAAACCACTCCATTAACATTACAAACAATATTCCTCACTCACACTCTATATCACTAGCTTGTGCCCGCAAACTTCGTCCGCGTGTCATTTACTGTTAATATCTCAGTTAAGTATCAATATGAAACCTACGCCAGATTTGAAGTTAGACCTTCAACAGTGAAAACCGCATCAAATTTGGCCTAGTAGTTTTTGCGTGATGCTCGTACAAACATACAGAAAGACAGACAGACAAAAAAATTCGTTTTGGCTTCTATTGGCCCTTTAAATATAGAGCTCCCATTTTTTTTCTCTTAAATATCGTACAGACGCAGACAAGTTACAGTTTTATTATATGTATTGATGATGATGATGATATTGATACAGGCACAGACCGTTATAGTTTTATTATATGAATTGATATCGTACGGCGTGCCTTGGATCCAGTCAAACATCAATCTCCAATTGGCACAGTCAATTATGTGTGTCAGGCAAGAGTCAATTGGTGGTGTTCTGACAGTCCACCAAAGAAGCAACTTATAGGGCACTCGTTAATCTGAAAGTTGTAAATATGTTGTTGGAAGTCTAAAAAAATATATTACAAACATATTTTTGCGCTTGATGCAGTATGAATCCTATGGGATCGAACTGCAAAGTTAAGTTTATTTTTGAAACTAGTTGATCTTTTAGTCAGAGCTATAATGTGAGATGCTTTGCGTGTACAGAACCCTCGGTGCGCGAGTTTAACTCGCACTTGGCCGGTTTTTATGTTTTTTGGTCCCCTGTATTTGCCACTTTGTCCTTTTAGGGGGACAAATCAGAAAAAAATTTAATTTGTCCCCTAATTAATGCCACATATTTACAGGAAGTTTATAATGAACGAGTACCACTGAACAAGGACGTGATGGTGCAAGTATGGAAAATAGGATCTGGGAAAGAAATAGCCAATGTAGGTATAGTACTCGGCAACAAATATTGCACATCGATACTTTTACGAGCCAGGGAAACGTGGGAATTTCGGGAATTCCCTCTTAGTGCTCCCTTAGGACTCGTCAAAGTCAAAGTCAAAAGTCAAAATTTCAAAGTCAAAATTTTTTATTGAAACTTGGCCTTCAAAGAAGGCTCTTTTTCACGTCGATAACTAATTATTTAATCATAATATTTTATGTCTCAAAGCTACAAACTACTAGCATTTCGGTAGCTTTAGCATTTCGTGCAGCGTGCCGGCGACTTCGCGCGACTTTGGTCGCACCGACTCGCGGCGACTTTCTGCTACTAAAAACAGTGCAGCGTGCGGGCGACTAGCGACCAGCGATTACTTGCGACCGATCAATAGCAATTTACAATAGTTAACTATTGGTGTTATAACTGAACATACGGCATAATGTTTGTCTTCGTGAATAAGCATATCATATAGTATATACAATTATAATTTGGCAACAAAATATCTATCTTGGTATTTTCTATGTTTTTGTTCCAAAGCGCCGGGCGACTACGAACTTCATCTATTTAACCTTTTGCATCCATTATTATTATAAAATAGATATCAATTAAGTACTGCGCTGTGCAATCGCAAGCGACTGTGACGACTGGTCGCTGCAAGTCGCGCGACCACTGGTCGCCAGTCGCGTGCACGCTGCACTCATCCGTTTAGGTTTAGTTATACACATTCAATCAAGTCGCCGCGAGTCGGTGCGGCACGCTGCACGAGCCTTAACCTAACACTAACACACACTAAGGTACATGCCAAATTACGGCTTTGTATACGCGTAGTAATTTTGGTTGTGCGTTGTCTGTCAGTCATTCAGTCAGTAACGGAAGAATCCAACTATGCTACTTCCTGCTATATATAAACTGCTATCTATAAATGCGAAAGTTTAGATGTGAGTTTGTGAATTTGTGAGGATGTTTGTTACTTAATCACGTAAAATCTACTGGACGGATTTTGATGAAATTTTGAAGTTTAGACAAACTGCAGGATGAGTAAATTAAATACGTCGCATAAACAAACACACACACACTGGCAACATTAAATTTATACGCGTATACGGGTAGAAAAATACCGGGAATAGCACATAGGGTACTTTTTACCCCGAAATTCCTACGGGAGCATAATATATTGATAACAGATCTTGGTGCATTAAAAGAGTGAATTAATTCCTTGCAGCTAACTACTAACTTAGGAGTCCCCTTGTTTGGACTGATCCTGGGTGCACCGTCAGGTCGTGATCACCATAATAACGACCTCCATGGCCTAACGGTTATCACGCCAGACTGTCACACCGGAGGTCCCGGGTTCGATCCCCGGTCAGGTCAAGATGGAAAATGATCTTTTTCAGATTGTCCTAGGTCTTGGATGTTTATCTATATATGTATTTGTCATAAAATATAGTATCGTTGAGTTAGTATCCCATAACACAAGTCTCGAACTTACTTTGGGGCTAACTCAATCTGTGTGATTTGTCTGTATATATTTATTTATTGATTTATTATTTATTTATGAAAAATGGAATAAGTCTGTAATTTAATAGCCTAATGTTATGGTTCTCCTGGGTTCCAACTTCTAAAAATATATGACAACTTTTATGTTATTAATTTTATTTTATAACGGTTGTGCGTGAATATGTGCTATTTTTTAGATTCTCCGGTCAGGACATAAGGTACTATTTTCATCATCTTGGTACCTCGACGGTCTTAAGTCGGGCAGTGATTGGAAAAGATTTTACACTGCTGATCCGAGGCAAATGATGAATGGAAAGGTCGATGATTCTCTTCTGTCCAACATAGTCGGAGGCGAGGCTTGCATGTGGGGAGAAATGGTGGATGATAGCAACGTCATCAGCAGGTTAGTATCTCTCGAGTGATACACGATTTATTCATAATCCAATATAGGTACCGATCACGGATGATATATTTAAAGAGGACATGCCCTAATGACATTTCTCTAAGAAAATTCAATTTCAATTTAGTATACGCGTATTTCATTACTGAATTGCATTTTTTCTGTGTAGGTATAATATACGTCGTAAACTAAGAACATTTATTGTTTCTCGCCTTCACTACCAATAATGTAGGTAGGTATACCTAGTTGTTGTTCGGCTCCAGTAAAAGGGTTTTCAGGGTATGATAACTGTATTTTTAATTTAGGTTCCAGATTTCTCTTCTTTTCTTCTGATAGGTATTCGACCACGCATTGTCCATCCAAAGCTTATTTTTATCCAAATTAAATTAGTAAAAGTTATGCGCGAAAAATAATAGGGTGTTTGATTTCCTTTAATTTTATTGCCATTGGAGCAGGGTCTTGGGAGCTTTCGATTGCAAATGTATATTAAGTTTAGTGATATTTATAATATTAGTTAGATTTAATTCAATCTAACGTGAGAAATATTTAGATAAGAATACTTTATTTTAGTGGAATTTTTAAACATTTTTGGGCGCTTCTCACCTAACATTCCATTTATCTACTCTTCAGAGTGTGGCCCCGCGCAAGCGCCGTGGCTGAGCGTCTGTGGAGCTCCAGTATGGAAGCCTCAGGGTTGTCTCGTGAAGTTCAGGTAGAGAGGGCGGTGTTCCGTCTCGAAGAACACGCTTGTCGCATGAAGAGGCGAGGGGTGGACGCGCAACCTCCCAACGGCCCAGGACTGTGCGTTACCCATAAGCTAAATTAGATTTTGAATCATAGTTTTGATTTATATTTATTGGATTTTTGTTTATAGTTTTATGAAAATCTATGATCGTCTACAACTATTTGAATTTTTTTTATTCCTCGATCTTACACTGACGAGACAATAGGTCGAAAATGAACGAGGTATGCTGTCCTTTGTATGATAGTCTTACCCCGAGTCGAGTGTAAACTTCGTTTGGGGTCGAGAAAAAAAAAATAAGCAAATCAAAAACCAAATCTTTTTTTAGGGGTCGAGGGGAAAGGAGTGGACACGACGGGTCTTGTATGGTACAGTACCGACCCATTTACATAACTTTAAGTTTTTATTTTAATGTGTTTTTGATTAAAGTTTACCAAATATACTTTTCTTTTTTCATTATTATTTATTTATTATCTCGCTCAGAGAATATACCTAAGCATTGCTTTCCAACCTGGCAACGCTGTCAGCCTTCTGGGCAGGGCAACAAACTTTCGGGACTGGCATTTTTCTAAATTTATTATTTTAGTTTTTGTTTTATTAGTTTATAATTCGATTTTAACATTATGTTGTTAAAATTGCCACCAGTTTGTAAATAGCTATGAATCGGAAACTTGAACCGACACCAAAGGTACGCCATAATTCGGCCTATGACAGAGGAAGGCAAGGAATCTAATAAAAAAATTAAAAAAAAAAAGAACCGTCTTCCATTATAAAACTTAAAATCATGAAATAACATATGGGCAGATTAATAAAAAAGAAAAATGTATTGGCATGCTACCTACTGATTGAGGTGAAGTCGGTGCCAAGTGCTGGATTTGCCAAGGATTTTGTAATTGATTATATAGGCATTTTATTTATACTACATGATTCTAATGTTAATTTAGGCTAGACATCATACAAATCTTTCATAGATTTCTTTCCTTTTCTTCTGGCTATTTTTCTTTGAGATAACGCCGAATATAATAAGCTCTTCGCCGCATCAATGTCACTTTCCGAAAAACTTGATAAGCACAGGGTCACTAGAGACTTCTCGTCCATAACAATTATTTTAACGCTTATTTTGAATAAAAGCAAGAATCTCACAAATCACAATATTACACGTCGCACACTTCAACGTAGAAGACATCTTGACAGCTTACACCGACAACAACGTCCGCCCGCTACCGGGCTTGACGTGAGACTGATTTTATCACTGGCCGAAATTTTAAGAAATCTTAACTTTTTATTTTATGGCAGTTTGATTTGAAATGTCAACAACAAGTCAGATTTCCACGGAAATTTATTATTTTTGGCAGATAAATAGACCAAGAGCCCTTGACGACCAAACCTTTCTTATTTTAAAAATGCTGCATGTTTCTCTGTGTGGGATATACGTGTAAAATAGATTTGCGACTAGGCATGAAGTTTGGATCTTAGTTGCTTATACAGGTAATATGGAGAGCAAAAGTGCTTTTTATAGGTATAAAATCACCCTTGGGGACCTCTTAAAGTAACATTAAATTCAGCTTTTATAATAAAACACATGTAACTATAATTTAGTAAAGTTACAATGTCTGGCAGTGGTTTATATCTGCACCAATGGCTTGGCATTGGATGGTATGATTTCTATTATTATTCGGAATAAAAATCTTAAAAAACTTTTACTTTAAGGAAATTAAGCTACCACTTTAAATGCAATTGCGACAAATTATCTGCCTAAGTAATCATGATGCAACGTTTATAGTCGATAATCGCTATTTCTGTGTTGGGAACATGCAAAGAGAATCTTGAGTTTTCATAAAATAACGAAGGGCATGCTGTGGCGGGCTTTTGCTCTATAATCCAATGCTTGTATTTTAATATTTTGTTAGGTGTCTTTAAAATTACCGAACAGATTTTGAAGTGGTTCAAATGCATGCATCGAGATAGTAGTTGTATTTCGATGTTCAAATGGGACCAACTTGGGAATAGACTCTTTCTAATAAAAAAATAATTTCGGAAATCAGTCCACCATAGGCGGAGAGAAATCGAGTGACTTTTTCTTTTTTAATTTCATTTCATATTTAAGGTCTACAAAATAATATACAATTTCCCCCCTTTAAACGCTACCGGAGCGTATGCTATTAAGACCAGGTCCTAGCTCAACTTCAAAACGATTAACGAGCACACAACCAAAGACACCTTAGACACACATAGACATAGTGGGCGGATCCCGCGGAACTCATTAACCAATTAGAATAGTCCACACGTACACCTGCGCCGGCACACCGGTACAGTGTATGCATAACGCAGAGATGAGATCGTTGATGGCTCCAGTATACTTGCATTTGGGGTGCAATGGGTGAAAATAATATCTATTTTGCCATACACAACTAATAATTTTTTTAAATCCCATCCGAACTAATTTTTTAAAATATTTTACCAATAGGACATAAGCTACAATTTATGTATGTACCTCTCGAGCGAAGACAGGGTGGAGCGCTAGTAAGAAAAAAAATGGAAATTGAAAAAATAACACAAACATGTCAGCTAAACCACGATTTTAGCGCCACCTAGTGTGCGCTGACGTCAACGCTTGCCACACTCGGTAGCGGTGGCGAGGCGTGGTGAGCAGCGGAACGCGACGGTCGCAAGGAATGTGCTTGCTTATGCGCAGCCCTAGATAGCTAATATCAAATTAATTGGGTAATTAAAATCAGATAAATATTTAAATAATAATATTATTTATTTATTTCACCTGTAGTTTACAAACATGTCACGACTATAAATCAAGACATAATAATCTAAATAAAAATAAACACTCTCAGAGTTTTTGGTTTTATTTCCCTGCATTTTATGCTATGAATTTTCATAAAGTACATATTGTATTGGATTTCATAAGTGCCTATTGGGCTAAGTCGCAAACGGTTTCCAAGGTCTCTTACACAAAAATTTCCCCCGTATAAATCATATTTTGTGGAATGTCACTTATGCAAAATATATATATGAAGTAAATTTAAGTACCAACCAACATTACCACATTTAGGGTTTTTGTTTACTGTATGTAGATAAAGATATATTTATTTGCCAAAAAACATTGTTAATACATACATAAAATGCATGATGTTACAGAGCAGCAATGTTCAACCGTTGAAAACGGTGTGCAAATTAAGTCAGATGGCTTGCCGCAAGTAAATTCAAAATATACTTAAAAATATGATAATATACTCAAAAAAATATAATTAAAATAAGTCAATCATAGGAATAATAAACAATTAAATACATATGTCAGGGATGTCAAAATTTATCATCTAGAAAATCTCTAATACTGTAATAGCATTTGTCAATTAGCAACATTTTCATATGTTTTTTAAACAATTTTAAATTCAGCTCTTTTATTTGGTGAGGAATTTTATTATAAATTTAAATGTAAATAAGTTACTTAAAATAATTATGTTGTTCTTTAAAAATCTCAAGTCCCTAATGCGACATTTTGCGAAAGAGACCATTTGCGTTTTTTAGCCGCTATTCGGCGATATCGTAAGGGTTAAAAAAACAATTCGTTTAAGATGGTTCATTTATTTTTATTTTTTATAAAATATACACAACAATTTTTATGGCTAGACTGTGCTAGGCTAGACTAGACAGTGCCTATACATATAAGCCATTGCTACACTATAGCTGGGGGGCGTTCAGGCGCATAATGTTAAAAGCGCAAAATTATTACCGGTCGCAAAATTTACTATTTTGCTCTTTTAAGCGTACAATGTTTGAAGAGCAAAACAGTAAGAGCGTAGAATGGTAAATATTTCAGTGCTTTAGCTTTCAGCTGCAAGGACTAAATAACTATCATATTGGTGAATTGTGACTCCCTAACAAGTAAAAGTAAGTAAATAGAAAAAAACGAGATCAATTTTTGAAAAAAAAAATTTTTCAAAATTTAATATTCAACATTTATGATAACATCATTCATAAAAATAACATAAAAATACTTTGAATGGCCCTAATGACACAGTTAAAAAAATTATTATATACTGTCAAATCACATAGATACTGAACCAACGCAAAGATAATATTTCATAAAAAATACACACACACAAATTTAAAAACTAGCTTTTTTAAAAATAAAAAAAATTGCAAAACTGTTTACGGTTTACTTATATTTTCCTTTGAGGTGTCGAGCCTCTGATGTTATTATAACTGCTGGTTCCAATGTCTGTAACTCGGTCAGTTTAGGATTAACGGTGCAATGCCTGAAATAAATATACTACCTATCTTAAAATCGTGTACATGGAGATTCTGATCTTAAATTTTTGTGTAATATAATAATTTTGCAATCTAAAACATCATACTTTTTAACTAGTCACCACTTTTAAAAGTATGAGAAAGCAATTCTATAATAATAATAAAAAGGTACTTACTCAACAGATTCACGAGCCTTCGTTTTGTCGCTTGACGAATCATAATGATTCAATTTGTCACCACCAAAATCTTGGCATCTCTTCTTTGAGCTGAAAAATAAAATATACAACACATTGATTTACATAAACAATATGAAAATGCATGTAAGTTGCACTTTATTCAGGCTATATGCATGCAGGCTCTGTGTACTTTCCATTACTCTACGCTTACGTAGCTGCTACAAGCAAGCTGGGTGAGACAAATTCTATAGCCTTTCCAGATAAACACCATTTTTGAAATTGGAATGGAATATGATACTCAAACTCACCCAAACATTCCGTCGTTTTGATTTATTTTTCTTTTATTGTCATTTCTTTCGCTATTTTCATAGATTTCTTATTTCCCATTTTCACAGCACTGCACAAAAATGCTGATCCCTCAATTTTTCTTTCACAAAAGTACGAAAAAAATTTGTTTAATTCAGAAGAAAGAGCGTCCGGAGACGACGTCACATGAACGCGGGCGGCGGCCGACTCCGACTGACACGCAAGAACGAAGCGAGAGCCAAGCGTGGACGCATAGTAATAAGATTGTTTTTTGCATAGCACAATTTTGCTGTTATTTTCAGGAGATTGAAGAGGTTATAATTTTTATGGTATTTCTTAAATATCTTTTGAAATATTAGATAAGAAAAAAAAGTGTTCGATTCAGACTATATTACAATAGATATATTTGCTATAAATTAAAAAAAATATATATGTTGTCGCTGAAAATTTTAAGAATTCTGACTTGAAAGATTTTTCATAGAGGGGACTTTATGATTTTTTTTAACCAAATATATATATATATTTAAAAAAGTATACGTTTCAGACTCTTTCACATATTGTGTATTAAATGCTGTATTAATTTCAAGTTCGTAATTAAACTCTAAGTAGGTAAATTTCGTCATGAAAAATGACAATCATTAACACATTTGGACTACCATCTCGCCTTAATTTATAATGCTATCCGTCCCATTTAAAAAACACGCCGGGGCCGTTGGCAAAATTTTTTTTCCAACGGCCCCGTCAACGCAAAATCCGGGCCCGCCGGGGCCGTTGGAAGTCACTCGAGAAATCGGCGAACATACATAAAAAAAAAACATACATAGGTACATCGAAACATATAACCTCCTCCTTTTTTGGGAAGTCGGTTAAAAATATATTTCACATCAAAGACTTATATGCTGAATCATCTCTCGATGTGCTGAATGAAGAACTTATACTATCTATACATATATGTAATAAAAAAGTAAAAATATTTTGTCTGTACATTTAGTATTTTTGACTGAAATGGATAGAGGGACACTTAAAAAGAATAATAGAAAGCAAAAAAACATTTTTTGGAATTTCTTGTCTGTCTGTCTGTATGTATGTACGCGTTTCACGCAAAAACTACTGGACGGATATGAATGAAACTTTTTTTGTTGTATAGCTATTAAGCCTGGGCAACATATAGGCTATAATTGATTTTGAAAACTGGAACACCTGATGAAGAACCTAAACAGAACAGTTAAACTATAAGAAATGGTCCCTTTGCAAAAATTAATCAATCTGACGAGCATTTTCTATTGACGTATAAAAACCGAAGATCAGGATCATCTGATGAAGAATTCCAAGAGACCAGCTACACTATTACATATATGGAAATGGCGCCTTAACAAAAGTCCTTCAACCTGATGAGCATTTTCTGCTGACGTATAAAAATCGAAGATCAGAATCATCTGATGAAGAATCCCAAAAGACCAGCTACACTATTACATATATGGAAATGGCGCCTTAGCAAAAGCCATTCAACCTGATGAGCATTTTCTACTGACGTATAAATAGACAGGACACGGGATAGCACACAGAGGGACTCGGGGTGGGAGTGGTGGTACAAGGGAAATTGTAGATAACGAACGATAGAAAACTATAACAACTAGGATAATCAAAGATCTGGAGTACCTGGTGACCCTAATTAGAAAACACAAGAGCCCAATCAAACTATTAGAAATCGACATACCGCCTTTACAAAAAATATTCAACTTGGTGGGCCGCTTCATTTGATGTCAAAAATCAAAGGTCTGAAGTATCTCATGAAGAACCCTCAGCTGGTCTCAGCTGTATTAGAGATTACCATATCTCTATGGCAACGCCCCCTTCTATTGCTACATAAAAAAATCGACTGTCATTGCAAAAGTCCAGCGTAGAGGGACACATCTTCTTATTTAATCTAGCCTATAGCATGCCACTTTTGAGCGAATGTCTCCCCTTCTGCTTAATCATAATAAAAGATTAATTACATTTTTATTAGGTTTATTACTACCATAATAATTACATTTTTATTTTTAGTGCTTCTTCATCTAAGTATTAGTTTTAGTGCTTCTCCATCGGATTCTGTCCTGGGCAATGCACTTTGCTTCCGACCAGGAGAGAACGACTGCCTTTCCGCTGCAACGGTACGCCGCCGCCAGGTTTGCTTGGGTCGACCAACTTTTCTCTTGTCCTGTGGTATACACTCGAGAGCTTGCCTAGTACATGGGTCTCTTCGAAGCGTGTGGCCGATCTATAGCGTTGCACATTTCCCACAGAGCTCACGCTTGGAGATGATCTCTGGCCAGAAAATGCCAAGTATTTGCCATACTCGTTACCTCTATAATACGTTATAACCGTACATATTCATCGGGATATTGTACCAAGTTGTATTTCGATTGTACTTAAAAGACAAATTTTTCGTTGTTGTCTGTTTTCATTCTGCTTTTAAGAGTTGCCCGCTTCTTCAAAAATTACCCTAAGTTCAGTATAAAAAATTGAAAATATTATGCCTCCTAATGCTTGATGACGAAAATAAGGTTATCAACTTGCATGAGGCCCCAATTATGTCGAAAATTGGTAATGATTATGGTGGTTTAAATGATATTGTTACATTTAAATTGTCAAAGTGCTGAGGAATGAATAAAAAATACTCATCAAGTATATTTTGACCCTTAATTTAGGGCTAAAACCCTCAATTTGATAACACTGATCAAGTGTTAAATAAAAAAATCCCTACATATCAAATTAACAAACGAAATATTATTTACTTTTGTTTGGGGTAAGCCACAAGTTGGAAACCCTGCTCGTGATAGGCCAATAATGACAGACAATAACCATTTTTTTTTTTAATTTATTTGGTCTCTGGTTTTTAGAACACTGGCTGTATTATTGCATGGGAAAAATAAAACTTCGATGAAGTCTTATTTTTTCCTTAGAATCGAGCTAATTTTCAGTTATTCTTTACAATATTCCATGGAAGTAATAAGTACTTTGTACAATAAAGTATTGTACTAACTACTTCCATGCAATATTCTGTGGAATAAATTTCTAGAACATAGACATAAGAAAAAAAATCAATTAAACATTTTTTTGCTAGCTCTATGGTCTAAAATTCTAGTAACCAATCTTCATGGGTATGGTATAGTTCATCTCATAAATGATGACTTCAAGAGTATAAAAGCTCAAGCTTCAGCGATCACCGAATACAACCGGCTTAGGCGTAAATACCGCGCCGATCTTACAGAAATTAAACGGTCTAAACCGTCTAAAAATTAAATAATGAACGCGAATGGGCAATACGAAAAACTGTTGCTTACTGTACAAGAATCAGAACCGGAAACAAGCTAATTATTTAAAAATAAAAAACACGACTGACATCTTACATAGCCTATGTCATTCGGGCTAATGCAAGGAATCTAACAATACCTCTCACATCAAAATCTGTTAAGCCGTTCAGGACTTATGGTGGAATAAAGAAATTACATACATACATACATGAACCCTGAAAACATAACACTCCTTTTTTGGTCAGTCGTGTAAAAAAGAAAAGAAAGATTTGTAATTATAATAAAACTACTCCTAAAAAGAAAAAACTGTGTCAAATAAGAAAATTTAATAAAATAAATCAATATGTCCACGTTTCTACAAAAAGAAGTGAAATCCCACCAAAAACATTCTGTAAAAAACTAGCCAAGTCTCGATGGAGCGGTTTGTTTGTCTCTAAAAAGTAATGAAATCTAGACAAAGTCGTTCCAAGTCTAAGGTTCCTTACTGCGATTTCTTTATTATTATATTTAATGTTGTGTGACTTGGCCGTTGAAGGGTACACAAGGGTATAAAACCAGGTGCTCCATGACACCATCGAGACTTGGCTAGTTTTTTACAGAATGTTTTTGGTGGGATCTAGATTACTAAATATTTACTTCGTACGTGGCCGCGCCCGCAACTACTATAATACAGCTGTATTATAGTAGTTGCGGGCGCGGCGGGCGGGTGGCAAGACTGCGCGGGTGGGGCGCGGGGCGAGTCAAACAAAAGTGCCGTACGCCGCCCCCACCTTCCGCCGCGCGCGCCACGCTGCGTCCTTGCTTCAGTTGCGTTTCCAACATCGTAACCAGCGGTGTGCACCTTGTTACGTCGCAAAGTAATGGTCGCAAATCGTGTTACATACTATGAATGGTAATTATTGAATTGCGAATCAATATGCCGCGATCTTTTGATAGTGTTTGGAAACATTTCTTAGTAGTCTCTGAACGTGATCGGAAAAAACATGTTTACGTGTAATTATTGCAATGCAGAATATAAATGTGCCCAGTCTAATAGACTTTGTTTGTAATATATTGGGTAAAACTAAACGCAGGCGTTTCGCATTGCTGCCGCCAGAGGGCGTTCGGGGTTTTCACACTGCTAGCGCGAATGGCTCGCGGACGGTCGCAATTGTCCTATGCGATATCGGTTTGATTTTTAATACGCGAGAGGTTCCGCGTTCTTTGATTGCTAATTAGCTTGAGTTGTGTTTGTGAATTTCCTGTTTGTTAAATAACTATTGAACTTTGTGTTTGTGTACCCGTCATGGTGACTTTTTCTTGTGAGAGGTGAAACGTGGCTGGCTGTTCACATCTGGCTGTTCCCGAGTGAAACTACGGGAAGAAATCTATTTATTTGTCCTGGGGAATTGAGATCTCAAGGGTTAGGTAGGGTGATTAGGAATTCCCCCTTCCCGAAGACACTCAAGTTTGGATCCGAAGAGAAAGAAGATTTAATTTGGTAAGTGTTCAATTGTATTTAATTTATAGGTTAGGTTATCATATAGGGCCCTGTAGCTCCCTTCATAAGCTACGGTGGTAGCAGACTGCGTATAGCTTAAGTTAGATTCTAGTCGGACAAGCGTGGTGTCGCGTGGAGATTTTTTCCCGGTACTTAATTTTACCGGTAGATTTTTTCCCGGTAAAGTTCCGGTACAGAATTCTTCCCGCCGCTTCGTTTGTCCGGATTCTCGCTGCCACATTTTCTGGCAGCAGAGCGTAGTTGCTCTGCACATTTTCTGGTAGCAGAGCGTAGTTTATCTACCCTCTATTTGTTCGTTTGTAAAAAAATAATTAATTGTTTGTAAAAATTATTAGATTTTTCTTAGTTTGTTTGTATAAGAATATTTGTAACCTTTTTTGTATTTGTTTGCGGTTTGTACCGTGCGTTCCGGGTTTGTGCCATTCTCATACCTACCGCGGTTCTTCGTGTAGTTGTTTGATTTTGTTGTTTTTTATTTACCTTTTGTTATTTTTTGTTTGTGACTTGACGCGATGGCGAAGGCCTCCAATGCTAGGGCGACACTCGCCAACGAATTGAGATGGTTTGTGACGGCCGGAGGACTCCTGTCCCGGAAGGACAGGGAGGGCGCCATACTGCTAAGAGCGGATCACCTCCACTCACGATTGATTAGCGCGGAAGCGGCCATGGCGGCGCTTACCGAAGCCGATCTTACCCCGGAGGCCTACGCAGGTCACATGGCGGACATGGACCAGATCCTGAGTCTGCACGATGATATCGCGGAGGCGGTGACCGCAATAAGGGCGAGACAGGCTGGCGGACCAGCCCTCGCACACCTGTTAGACAGGAAGGACCAGCGGTTACTGGTCGGCTCCCCACCCTTCAGCTGTCCCACTTTGGGGGTAGGATGGAGGAGTGGGTAGCATATAAAAATATGTTTGAGTCCCTGGTCGTAGCACGACAGGATTTGTCGAAGGCCCAGAAGATGGCCTACCTCCTCTCCACTCTTGAGGATGAAGCGCGGTCGCTCATCCAGCACCTCCGGGTGGAGGACGACCAGTACGATACGGCTTGGGAGTTATTGAACTCCCGCTACCAAAACTTACGTTTGTTAGCGGATGCGCACGCCGCACAGTTGATGGCCCTGCCCAAGGTGGCCAACAGGGCACAGTTGCGCCTGCAGTTGCTCACGCCCGTTACAGTGGCCTGTAACGCGCTCCGCACACTGGGGCTGCCGGTGGACCAATGGTCTTTTTTGTTGGTGCACATTGTATTGGGCAAATTGCCCAATGACATCCGCTCGCGGTTTGAGCGCGAAAATGCGGAGCGGGATAGCACCACCCTACCAACATTCACTGACTTGGTGAAGTTTTTGGAGTTTGAGGCACGGGCTGCTGAGAATACCATGACGGACTCAGCGCCATCCAGAGCGCCTGAACGTAGGCCCTTGGAACCCTCATGGCGAGGGAAGCCCCCACAGGGACGGCAACCGCCACCGCGTGGAGCTGGTGTGCGGGTTGCACACACGGCAGCAGTCGCGGGGGACGCGGACTGCCTGCAATGTGGCCGGATGGGCCACAGCCTGCTGCAATGCAGGGACTGGCAGAGACTGCCAGTACAAGATAGGCGCCGCATGGCAAAGCGGCATGAACTTTGCTTTTATTGTTTGGGCGGTCACTATGCACGTGACTGTCCCAGTGCCATACCATGCAGTGCATGCCGTGGGCGGCACCACGCGATGCTTTGCATGAACCACCTGGCAACGGGGATGGCACCCGGATGTTGAGGCAGGGGTCCCCTATGGGCGGGGGCGCTCCTGCGCGAAGCCCTCCACCACCGGACGGAGGACGCGGCTTCGCTCGTCGCACCCCCCTCGGGAGGGGGTCGCGTACCTGCGCGGGTCTTGGCGGACCGGGACCACGCGCCCCAAGGTCATGGCCAGTATGTAGCTGGCCAGGCCCCGGATAGGGCCCCCATGGGCGGGGGCCCTAGATCGGACGTGAGAGTGGGGACACCCCCTCCACGCGGGTTACCACTACCCACCACATGCAGCCGCAGCGGTTTTCTCCGCCGCTGCACGAGTACCCACGGCTGGAGTACCACCCGCCGTACCATATGTATGGCCGGGCCGCGGGTTATGCCCCCTCAGATGGGGATGTGCACTCGCCCGCCATATTATCCGGGTCAGTGGCGCGCCCCTGGTTTGGAGAGAGTGGGGAGCCCGTAACTAGCTTGCTCCCTTGCTGGGACAGAGCCGCGGACGGTTCTGCTCCCTACCGCGGTGGTCCGCGTATGGGGTCGTAGGGGGAAGCCATTAATTTGAGAGCTCTGTTGGACTCAGGGGCTCAAAGCAGTTTGGTTACCACTCGAGTGGCACGCCAGTTAGGTTTAGTCGTGGAAGACTCGCCTGTGCCACTTCTTGGAGTTGGTGGCATACAAGTGAAGTGTCTGACGGGCCAGACACTTGTCACCTTTTCTTCGCTGAAGTCCTCCACAATGAGGATCACGACTTCGGCTATGGTAATGGATACCATTGCGGGTTGGCACCCCTCGACAGACATACCGCCGGGTGTGTTGTCTTTGGTTTCGGGTCTGGATTTGGCCGACCCCTTTGTCTTTCATCCCGGCCCAGTGGACTTGCTCCTGGGCTCGGACGTATTGGGTTGGATTTTGTTGGGTACACAGAAGGCTCTGGGTTCGTCTTCACTGATGGCAGTGTCTACGATTTTTGGTTTTGCCCTGATGGGCCCTGTGTTTGATAATGGCACCGCGGAGGAGCCACCGGTTGTCGCATCTGCGTCCTTGGCCAAGACCATGCAAAGGTTTTGGGAGGTGGAGGAGCCACCTATGAGTTCCAGGATGGATCCGGAACACGCTGAGTGCGAAGCCCTTTTTCGATCGACCACGGAGAGGTTGCCCTCCGGTCGGTTTGTAACTAGGTTACCCTTTGTTGCCTCTCGTCCTAGCCTAGGGCAAAGTAGGGCGCTTGCGGAGAAACGACTGCTGTCCATGGAGCGACGTATGCAGCGTGACCACGTACTTCGCGATAAATATATTGAATTTATGCGCGAGTACGAGGATTTGGGTCACATGTCTCCGGCTCGAGTTGGATTGGAGCTCAACTGAGCATTATTTTTTGCCCCACCACGCGGTGGTGAAGGCCTCAACGGGCAAGTTGCGGACTGTCTTTGATGGGTCCGCACCCACTTCGAACGGGGTTTCGTTGAATCTGTGTCTGCATTCGGGTCCCAAATTGCATAGGGACATAATTGACATCATCTTGAACTTTAGAAGACATCAAGTGGTTTTTGGTGCGGACATCCGGATGATGTTCCGCCAGACAGTCATACATCCTGAGGACAGGCGATTCCAGTTGATACTCTGGCGTGAGCGCCCTGAGGATCCTGTGACGGTGTATGAACTCAACACAAACACGTATGGTTTGAAATCTAGTCCCTATATCGCCATCAGATCATTGCTTGAATTGGCAGAGCGGGAACGGATCCGCTTTCCCCGTGGGGCTTCCGTGCTGTCACGTGACTTGTATGTTGATGACGTGTGCACCGGAGCCCAAAGTATTGAGGAGGCCCTCCTACTGCGGGATGAATTGATTGAAATATTGAAGACAGGTGGCTACGAGCTACGTAAGTGGTTGTCTAATGAGCCTAAAGTTCTAGAAGGGATCCCGGAGGATCACCAACAGAACCCTCACCTGTTTGAGGATGTGGATGATCCCAACAGGATAGCGGTGCTGGGCATGCAGTACCAGCCGCTAACCGATATTTTCACATTCCAAGTGGACTTGGAAATACCAAAAGTCTGGACTAAGAGAACGGTGTTGTCCGTAATAGCCCGTATGTTTGATCCAAGCGGTTGGATCAGTCCAGTGATATTCTCTGCAAAGTGTCTTCTTCAGAGACTTTGGACTTTGGGCGTCTCGTGGGACGAGCCGCTGTTTGGTCCTCCATTGGATGATTGGCTCGAGTTGTTTTCATCGATTAAGGAAGTCAATCGGATTGCCTTGCCTCGTCGAATATTGCCCCCGGGAAATATCGAGCCAGCCTGCATGGCTTTTGTGACGCGTCGGAGCGAGGCTACGCCGCGTCAGTCTATATGCGGACAGTTGACGCCGATGGCCGGGTCAATGTCTCGCTTTTGTTAGGGAAGAGCAAGGTCGCCCCCATCAGGACTAGGCTGACTATTCCCAAGCTTGAGTTGAGTGGAGCTCACCTTCTCTCTAAATTGTTGCATCACGTTGCCAGTGAGCTGGCGGCCACGGTCGAGATACGGGACATCTTCGCCTGGTCGGATAGCCAGGTCGCGCTTGCATGGTTGCGCGCGGCCCCACATACCTTGGAGGTTTTTGTTGGAAACAGGGTTTCCCAAATTCAAAATATTGGAATTGATATAACATGGAGACATGTGCCGGGAGAGCTTAACCCAGCGGACTGTGCTTCCCGAGGTTGTACGGCACCAGAATTGGTGTCACACCCGCTCTGGTGGGGTCCAGAGTGGCTGATGGGATCAGAAACATCTTGGCCTGTCTGTCAGACAGATGTTACTTCTTTGAGTTTGACTGGGCTCCGTGTACATGCTGTAGTCGCTGAGACGACGTCGGAGCCGGATTGGCTACTTGCTCGGTATAGCAGCTTGGATAAGCTTCTGGGTGTTACCAGTTGGATTAAGCGTTTCATACATAATTGTAGAAACCCACAGGCAAAGCGGTTGGAGCCGATTGCAGGTGCAGAAGAGCGCCGGAGCGCATTGTTGCATTGGGTCCGTGTCGTGCAGACCGGACGGTTTGAGTCAGAGCTTCGTATCTTGCGCGACTCACGCGCTAAGTTGAAGGGCGCGGTCGCTCGTTTGAACCCGTACATCGACTCGGATGGGCTTCTTCGGGTTGGAGGCAGGCTCCGGAAGGCGGATCTTCCATATGAGACTCGCCATCCTCTGTTGTTGCCCAAGGGCGGACCCTTGGTGCAGCTTTTGGTGTCTGATCGACACATTCGTAACGCCCATGCTGGGTGCAATGCTTTGTTGGCTATCTTGCAACGCGAGTTTTGGATTTTGTCAGCCCGAAGAGCAATCCGTAGTGCTCTGTTTCGATGTATTGCATGTTATAGGTTGAAGGCATCCACGATGCAACCACAGATGGGTGATTTGCCCGCTGATCGAATCCGACCTTCGAGACCGTTTGACGGCGTTGGAACCGATTTTGCCGGTCCCTTTTCGATCAAGGCTTCTCCCTTTCGTAATGCCCGTATTGTGAAGGGCTATTTGTGTGTATTTGTTTGTTTGGCCACCAAGGCTGTCCATTTGGAGGTGGTATCGGCTCTGACTACGGAGGCCTTCGTCGCCGCGTTGGATCGCTTTGTTTCGCGTCGAGGTCTACCTTCCCTTATTAGGTCTGACAATGGCACAAACTATAAAGGAACTGTAAATTATCTTAAGGATGTTTCTGTGTTTATTGATAAAAATTGTACTAGTTTAAGTCAAATTGCTGCCCAAAGGGGAATAACCTGGAAGTTTAGTCCCCCAAGTTGCCCCCATTGGGGAGGGATTTTTGAAGCGGCTGTGAAATCCGCAAAGACCCACCTCCGCCGCATTATCGGAGAAACGGCTCTAACTTTTGAAGAGCTGGCCACAGTGTTTTGTAAAGTTGAGGCGGTCCTCAACTCTCGTCCTCTCTGTCCGCTATCTCCAGATCCAAATGACTTGGAAGCTCTCACCCCTGGTCATTTTTTGGTGGGAGGGCCGTTGAATGCCCTGCCCGAATACCCGTGGAAGGATGAACGCGTATATCGGTTGTCGCGTTTTCAAATGTTGCAGCAAATGAGCCAGGACTTTTGGCGTCGCTGGTCGCTTGAATATTTGCATTTGCTGCAGCAAAGAGTGAAGTGGACAGACAGGACTGAGCCTCCCAGGGAGGGTGATTTAGTATTGTTAAAAGAGGCAAATTTGCCCTCATTGCTTTGGCGACGAGCTCGCATATTACGTTTGATTCTTGGCGGAGATGGCACTCCGCGTGTGGCTGAGGTGTTGGTCGACGGTTCGATTTTAAGGAGAGGTGTGACCTCTCTCGCCCGCCTTCCCGTAGAGTAAGCTAGCGGTCTGCTTCTCAGACCGGGACGGGGGGATGTTTGTAATATATTGGGTAAAACTAAACGCAGGCGTTTCGCATTGCTGCCGCCAGAGGGCGTTCGGGGTTTTCACACTGCTAGCGCGAATGGCTCGCGGACGGTCGCAATTGTCCTATGCGATATCGGTTTGATTTTTAATACGCGAGAGGTTCCGCGTTCTTTGATTGCTAATTAGCTTGAGTTGTGTTTGTGAATTTCCTGTTTGTTAAATAACTATTGAACTTTGTGTTTGTGTACCCGTCATGGTGACTTTTTCTTGTGAGAGGTGAAACGTGGCTGGCTGTTCACATCTGGCTGTTCCCGAGTGAAACTACGGGAAGAAATCTATTTATTTGTCCTGGGGAATTGAGATCTCAAGGGTTAGGTAGGGTGATTAGGAATTCCCCCTTCCCGAAGACACTCAAGTTTGGATCCGAAGAGAAAGAAGATTTAATTTGGTAAGTGTTCAATTGTATTTAATTTATAGGTTAGGTTATCATATAGGGCCCTGTAGCTCCCTTCATAAGCTACGGTGGTAGCAGACTGCGTATAGCTTAAGTTAGATTCTAGTCGGACAAGCGTGGTGTCGCGTGGAGATTTTTTCCCGGTACTTAATTTTACCGGTAGATTTTTTCCCGGTAAAGTTCCGGTACAGAATTCTTCCCGCCGCTTCGTTTGTCCGGATTCTCGCTGCCACATTTTCTGGCAGCAGAGCGTAGTTGCTCTGCACAGACTTAAAGAACATTTGATTAAATGTGAACAGTGTCCCCGCGAAGTTAAGAAAGTGTACTATCCGGACAGATATAATAAACCGGCATTTCCAACACACCTTACTTCACCATCGTCATTCCAAATCGCCTGCAAAACAGAATCAGCTTTGTCAATACCGTCCACGTCAACACCGTCTACACCGACACCGTCCTCGTCCACCACGGCGATGGTACCAGAATCACCATTATTACTTGAGCATAATAATTCATCATCACAATATAGTCACGACGATGTCGACACTCTTTTGGCTAGAGCTATTTATGCCAGCGGTGTTCCCTTGTCATTGTTAGAATCTGAATACTGGCAAGATGTTTTTAAACTTCTCGATCCATCATATACAGTTCCATCTAGACATTGTTTAAGTAAGCCACTTTTAGAAGCTGAATACTTGCGTATCAAGAAGGAAATGGATGCTAAAATAAAGAAAGCTGCAGCCCTGGCTTTGATATTGGATGGATGGACTAACATCATTGGTAAAGGGGTTATCAATTTTATTGTCACCACGCCAAAACCATTTTTTTTAAACGCCATATACCCGGAAACACAAAAAGAAACTGCTTACTTTTTGAGTGAAAAAATAATTAACATCCTTACAGAAATTGGCCCTGCCAAATTTGTCGCAGTTATCACAGACAATACTGCCAACATGAAAGCAGCCTGGAGTATTGTCACAGAAAAATATCCCCATATTACTTGCGTAGGATGCGTAAGCCATTGTTTAAACTTGATTTATAAGGATGTTTTTAAGATAGCATTTTTTAAAGAGATCCTAGAAAAAGTTATTGCAATTATCGAACACATAAAAAAGTCGCACGTTCTCTTAGCGTTTTTTGAAAAATGTCAATTTGAAAAATACGGTAAAGTATCGTGTACACTTAAACTGCATTCTAAAACGAGGTGGAGTGGGGCTTACATTACGCTCCAATCGTTCCAGGAAAACAGAGAGGCTCTCGAGTTGATGTCAATATCTCACGAAGTGAACATCACGCCACAAATAAAAGACGTTATTTTAGACATTCAGTCATGGGCAACAATTGAAGAGGCTGTTAAAGTTCTACAACCAATGGCTAACTCTATCCATGTATCTGAAAGGGACAATGCTTTGCTCTCTGACGTGCCTAATATTTTCAAAAAACTTAATCAAACTGTAACTCAGGAATTGCAATCAACATTTTTTTTGAGTGAAGAGGACAAGAATGTGGTTGTGGCTGCTATCAAAAAACGCAAAGATTTTTGTTTACAGCCAATACACTACGCGGCATACCAATTGGATCCGCGATATTGCGGTGTCGACCTAACTGATAACGAGATAGCTATGGCTTCTGATTATTTGCGTCGGGCTGTTACAACTTCAGGCGTTGATGCAGGAAAAGTTATCAAAAGTATGGCAGAATTTAAACTCAAAGAAAACTTTTATGATGAGAGCAAAGCCATGTGGGTTCCCGTGAATGACCTTGAGCCCAGATTATGGTGGAGAACATTTGCTAGTAACCAAGATGTTGCGAGTATAGCTATAAAAATTCTTAGTGTCCCCCCATCCTCATCCGCTAGTGAACGCAACTGGAGCCTTTTTGGAAGAACTCATACCAAAATCAGAAATCGGTTGGATAACTTAAGAACCGTCAAGCTAATATCTATTCGTTCAAATTTGAAATTACTTCAAAAAGAGAAAGCAGTTACGTTTGTTGACGTTTCTGAAGACGATCTAACTGATAGTGATAGTGACCACGTACTTAGCTTTATGTAGTGTAGTGATCAATCTGAAATAAAAGTGTTTTAGAAGAAATAGATCCACTGTTTTAACTTTTTCTTAGAGCATCTAAATTAGAAATATTTTTTGCTGGAAAAAGACCTTAGTTAAGTTAAGAATACGACTTACGATTCTTAAATAAACACTTGAAATAAATTGTATCGTAATCGTATATTCGAAATTGAAATAATAATTAACAAATTGTTGTAAGATGATTTCTTAAACATTAATAAATCTCAAACTGTATTTATTCGTTTCATTATTTGTCTTGGTTTCTCTTTTTGCGCACCTCGATAAGTCGCTGCATAACATCATAATATCGCTCATAATCATCGCCATTGTACTTATCAAGTTCGTGGGCGATGAATTTGCAGAATATCAAATTGGAAACATTGGTGTTCTCGTCAATTTCTTCAGTCGTAACAGCTACATCACAAAACTGTTTAAAAGTTACTGGATCTACCTGCTTGGAGTCGTTATGTATATAATCGTATTCACCACAACATTGACCATCCTGAGAGTAATTGATTTCTGGACTTTCTAATTTACAAGGCGAGCTGCATAATGCGACTTCGTTTTCATCGCCTGTCCCTTTTTTGCTTCGCAATATGATGGATGATAGACGTCTTCAATAAACATGTCTTCGGATTCTGGTACAATTAAATTCGTGTTCCCAAAATTAACATCATATTCTTTTTGCGAATTACTCTAGGACTGTAGTACAATATTATCTAAGAAAGAAAAACGTAAAGAGATTTAAAAGCATTTACATTTTTCGCTTAGCATAGAAGCGTCCCTTTAGATAGCCCCACAGATTGGGGCCCAATCAATGTCACCGTTTCTCGAAATTTGTCGACCGGGAAATGTTCTTTTTAATGTTGAGTAAAACGTTTTAATAATGAAAACACGTTTTTCCATCGAAAAACGCTCTATAACAAATTTGTCGTATCTACACATAAGCTTCAAAGATTTCCCCTTACTACTAGAGGACTATTATCGGCCGAGTCCTATTGTTTTCTGCGTGAGCAGACAATTCATAAACAAGATAGAAACAAATGACAAGATAGATTTATTAGTGATTGGCACAGCCGACACTCGCACATAAATATATCATAATCAATAGATTCATTTAAATATGGAGTTCATTTGTTACATGTAAATAGTTAAAAGTAATGTATAAAGTTCATAACACAAAATAAAAATGCAAACAGGCCTCAAATATTTTATTTATCTTCTATTTTATTATAACCGAAATTAAATACTTAAAAAAAACAGCATGATTGATGATTGAAAAGTTTACATGTCTTATCATTATCGAATTTAACTGTCAAAAGATGCACCACGCGATGCACCGACGTCTCATGATTTGCGAGTTATAGGCTTGATCTATACTAAGAAGCGATTCAATAATCTAGGTATCTACACGAAGTAATTTTCATGCAACAACTGTCATATTTACCGCCAAAACAAAATGGCGGCAAAAAAAGTTGTTATACCTTCAAGTTTGCCACCATGTAAGTTGGTATTATCCGAAACAAACGGCATTCGCATTCGTGTATTTTTTCTTTGACCGCGTTGCGCGTTGCGCAAAAAAATGTTTTAAATGGCTGAAAACGGCTTTTATGTCTTTACCAAAAACAGAAAATGGACGTGGTCGTAGGTACACATGTGAAACTACTACGTTTTGTGTATTTGGTATAGTGTGATGAAACTGATCAACCATGGATCAACCTTAGTAATATGAACCATTAAATTCAAAAGTTAAATATTTCAAAATAACATCGACATAACTAGAAAATAGGAAAGAGCGTTTACCTAAATGATTAATTCTGAATTTACGTATAAACTAAGTAGGTACCTAAATTTTTTTTAGCCTGTACTGTCCCACTGCTGGGCAAAGGCCTCCCCTCTGGTTCGCCAATCCTGTCTATTCAGTGCATGAGCCCGCCTAAATAAACAAAAATAATCACTTAGGACATAAAATCAAATATTAGAGTTTATCTATATAGGTACTATTCATGTACTATTATTGTACCTATTTGATAAAACGGATTCAATAAAAAAGATAATGATATGTCAATCGCAGACAGCCGCTCTTTATGTGTGATCACCGTAGTCGGCGAAAAAAGCGATCAATCTGGTTATCGGCTGGCTGGCTACGATAACAACCGGCTTCACCTTCACATCCTTTCCATCTGACAGACGGACAAAGTGATTTTCTAAGGGTTTCGTTTTTGCCTTTTGAGGTACGGAACCCTAAAAAATTGAAATATACTCTTATATTTTCTATCATTTATTTTAATCAATAATTTTATGTCAAAAAATTTAAAAAAAGCAATTTAAATGAAAAAGTTATTATTTGAGGTACAAAATTTTTGTACGAGTAGTTATCACAGAAGTAAAATTTTTTTTTAAATATAAGCAGAAGGAACACAAATTTCACACACACACTGATAATATTTGACAATATTTGCATCCTGTTCATGATAAGGACTGTCACATAACTCTGTCCCTTTCCTTCCTTAGCATTGCAATGTATTGCAACACGAACCACTACACTGAAAGATTTATCATCCAAGCCGGATTTTTCATGCGAAATGATCCTTAACTGTCATATTTGTTATGTTGTCACAGTTGTCATAAATATTTAAAATTATTTTTTACTGTTTTGTGCTTTTAAACTCAATAGAAATGATAAAATGCAACGTGTACAATATGTGGAAGTGTTTCATAAAAAAATATTCGTGGAATATCGTTCCTTCGGTAAGCAATACATGTTTTTTTGACGTGCCCAATGATAATATACAATTTCGTGTTATTTTTGAAACAATAACCATTATTAGACTTTTGAATGCTATTTATCAGCAATATCATTATTTATTTTATAAAGTAGTGTATTAATTATAACCATTTCATAAGAAATACTATAAGTAATTTAATAATTTCGTAAATATCATAGATCATTTGACGGATCCAGTTTTGTTTACTATGGCTGGGCCGAATCAAGGCAAATATACGAATTTAGTACCTATTCTATAAAAATCTCAGGAATTCTTTCTTGAAGATTAAAATGCACATTTTATAAAAATACTGACAGTGAATTTTATTTCAGGACAAGGAAAATATGCCAAAAAATAATACCTCAAGAAAGAGAACTGTTATGGGGAGTATTTCTCTTACGTACTACGAGTACCAGGACAGTGAATGGACGCCAGCAACCATTAACATCATTGCAATGTTTCATTGCACGTGATTTTTAATAATTTAAAATAAATTTTATTGATTTTATGACTAGTATTTTTTCCCAAAAGGGATAGAATTTCCCATCGTAAAAAGCTGATGCAGATCCGTCTGCATACCGCGCACGGCTTAAGATTCAGCGTCTCAAAATTTTTGGTTTTGCTACACTGTACCGAATATAATTAATTATCTTAGATCCGACCCTGTATTCTGTCGTTGTGTGAATAATAATCTTAGTGTGTGTTTTTGCCATGCAATTTCAAATGACATGTTCAGTCTGCTTACTATTATTATATGTCTGTGGTAGTTATAATATAAAAACCCTGAATTAGAGGTTGTTGGAGGATGAATTTTATTTATGGTTCTTTGTCAATGCTGGTGGGAAATAAGTTTGTCATCCATACTAATATTATAAATGCGAATGTTTGGATGTGAGTTTGTGAGCTTGTGAATTTGTGAGTTTGTGAGGATGTTTGTTACTCAATCACGCAAAATCTACTGGACGGATTTCGATGAAATTTGGTACAGAGGTAGATAATGACCTGGAATAGCACATAGGCTACTTTTTATCCCGGGAAAAAGCACTGTTCCCGTGGGAAATTCACGCGGGCGAAGCCGCGGGCAAAAGCTAGTTTTAAATAAAAGGAAGAAATAGGGATTTGATTAGTATTATGTCAGTCGTCCGTCTGGTCAGGAATTTTATAGGAGTAACAATGTTTTTGTAAGAGATATAGAATTAAATAATGTGATAAAGTTATTCAAGCGGTTTTAATATGGATTAATGAGAAGACTCCCCTCTCAGACCTTGGGCTCAACAGGTGATGGGCCTCGCTACGTTTCGGAAAATGATTTGATATGTAAAGGTATTTTTTTTGTGATATTTTTTTGTTTTTTACATATTTTGTAATCAAGAAACCAAGATGGTTGACAGCAAATTAGAATTTACAAGGAGCTAATTTTAATAGAAGTGACAAATATGGGTGCCCTTTGTTTCGCTTAAAATTGTTGTCTCTAATTTCACTTCGCCGAACCTTATTGGCCTAAACATGTTATGCACAATTATTGTCTCGCCTAATTGATGTTTTTGCACAATAATAATTTAGCCTAATAATTATTAGATGCAATTTTTGAGTCTCTATTATTAGATGTTCTAAAATCGTTTGGCTTTTAATTTTTTACACGTAACGATATCCTCGTATAAATTTGTTTGAGACAATTATTACTTACTGTAATAATCACTTCTTATAATTATACCTAATTGAATATTAGTAAATTTAATTATTACTAAGTATTAGCTATTTCTCACCGGCATGGGTACTGTGACATGTCTATCACAACAGTGCCGGAGATAAGAACAGTCCAGTCTGTCGTCAATCATTTTCAGAATGATGTTAGTAATGCACTACTAATAATAATTCCTAAAAATCTTGATAAGTCACAGATCCGACTTAGAGCACCCCGACTCCACGTGGCTCAAGTTTGCCCTATACTAGAGTGTTATTCCTTCGCGCGGAACCAGAAGCTCGCGAAGGAGGTCCTGAGAGAAATGAGGGCACGAGGCCGAACCGCAGCGAGGGGGGGAGGTGGCGAGCGAAGCGAGCCGGCGACCTCTCGAGCGTAGCGAGGTCGAGTGCACGAATGAATCGAAGGGCCGACGGAGCGAGTCTTCTGGTGGAGCCACCCAGAAATACTTGCATGCTGCATGCTTGCTTGCTTGCTGCATGCCTGCTTGCATGCTGCATGCTTGCTTGCATGCTGCATGCTGCATGCTTACTTGCATGCGGCATGCTTGCTTGCATGCTGCAGGCTTTCTTGCATGCTGTATGCTTGCTTGCATGCTGCACGCTTTAGTTCACATGCCTAATGTAACTCTCTTTTACTTCTCGACATTTATCAAACACAAATCCATCAATGTTTAATTTTAGTCCCCCCCCCCTATTAGATTTAAATACTTTGTAATAATTATCAGAAATTATTATAACAGAAATAATTAGGTGTTACAATTTTGTGCTTAATTGCTTTGTACGAAATATTAATTAGTATTTGTGAATATTAGAAATAATCAATTATTAGGCCTAATGACTTATTTGAAAAGTAAATATACGGCGATAAAAACTTAGGCGAATCAAAAATAGGCTAAACTAAATTAGAATTCATAATAATGTACGAAACAATGTTGTACTAAAAGTTTGTGCACCAAACTACATTAGGAGTACAAAAAATTAGGGGAAACAATAGAGACCCGACAAATATATAAATATAAAAGATGGATAAAAACGAAGTAAATTTAAATAAATTAGACAATGAAAAAGATTACCACTACTGGAAAATGAAATTAAAATTATTGATTGAATTAAAAGGCATAGATTTAGAAAATATTACAGACAAAGATTTTGTTAAAAACAATGCTAAAGTTAAATATTGGATTTTAAATTCAGTAAACGACAAATATATTAATTATATTATGGAGTGCAAAACAGCAAAAGATATGTTAGAAAAATTTGACAAAATATTTTTAGGGAGTAAAGATACGCAAATTTGTCATACATTAGAAGAATTTTATAATTATAAATTTAATGATGGAGATATAATGAACGATATAAGCAAACTGGAAAACATAGCAAATAATATCAGAAAATTAGGAAGCAATATCTCAGATCAACAAATCATTTCAAAGATTTTATGTAGTCTGCCTGAATACATGAACCATTTTAGAACATCTTGGGAAGCAACAAGTGCTTCGGAAAAAACATTAATAAATTTAACATCTAGACTTTTATTTGAAAAGAAAATACAGGAAAAAACAAATGAAAATGACAGAAATGAAACAAAAGTTGACAGAACAGAAACAAAAGAGAAAGAAGAAAATAAAATAATTGGAAAACCGGAATATTTTGATAACTTTTTAGTAAAAACCTGTTATAACTGTGGACGGAGAGGACATTTATCAAAATTTTGTAGGGATAGAGGAAGAAATTATAATAAAATGTCAAATTGTTACAAATGTTTGGAAGAAGGACATAAGGTTGAAGCATGTAAAGCTAAATATAGTTGCAAATATTGTAAAAGTTCGACACATTACACAAAGTTTTGTCTGAACAAAGCATCTACACACTTTGGGAATTATTCGGTAAGAAATTTTAATAATTTTTATGAAGAAGAAGTCGAATTCATCATAGATTCTGGAGCAACGTGTCATACAATAAATTCTTTAAATTATTTTTGCAATAAAGAGGAATGCAGTTACAAAATAATGACAGCTGACGGAAATATTCACTGCATTGATATTTGTGGCGATCTGGAATGCAAACCAAACCATTTAAGATTGGAAAATGTTTTATATGTCCCGAAATTAAAGAAGAACTTAATATCCGTATCAACTTTAACAAAAAATAATTGCAAAATTGAATTTTTCAGAAATAAATGCTTCATCAAAGACGAAAATGACAAGACATGCATTGCTACAGGCTTGAGAAGCAGTGACGGGCTGTACAGCGTGAGTTTACGGGTGTGCAGGTACGACAGCTGTAATGAGTCACAAAGCAGGTCAGTCAATTTGGTAACCAATAATAAACATTTTTGGCATAGGGCTTTAGCCCATACTCCGATTTCTAAAACAAAAGATTTAGTCAGAGGTATCAATATTAAAGGTAACAATCTGTCTGTAGACAACTGCGAAGTCTGCATCCAGTCAAAATTATGTACACACCAATTCAACACAGAGAGAAAAAGAGCATCAAAACCATTAGAAATTATTCATACTGATGTTTGTGGACCTTTTAGTCTAGAAACATGGGATGGTTATAGGTATTACGTTTCATTTATCGATGATTTTACTAATTTTTCAAAAGTATATTTATTAAAAACAAAAAGTGAGGTTTTTTCAAAAGTTATACACTACGTAAATTTCGTGGAAAATCATTTTGACAGGAAAATAAAAATGTTTAGATGTGATAATGGTGGTGAATATAGTAGCAATGAATTTCGGAAATTTTGCGAAAACAAAGGAATTATAATTGATTATACTATTCCATATACACCTCAACATAATGGAAAAGCTGAGCGTTTTAATCGCACCATAATGGAGCGAACTAGAGCTTTATTGTTAGATAACAATTTACCAAAAGAATTGTGGGGTGAAGCAGTGTTGACGGCAACATATATTACAAATAGATGTTCAAATACAGTCAATAACAAAACAGCAGCGGAAATGTGGTTCGGTAGAATTCCTAATTTAAAACATTTAAAAATTTTTGGCTCTTTGGCATATTTCAAAATAAATACGAAAATAGATAAACTAAACTCAAGATGTAACAAAGGTTTGCTTGTTGGCTTTACTAACAATGGTTACAAAATATGGGATCCAGTGAATAATAGAGTTCATTATTCTAGAGATGTGTCATTTATTGATGATAGTGCGGAAATTAAGGAATATTTAAAAGAATGTGGAAAATATACAAAGAGTAGTGAGTTTAATAATTTTTTTAAGAATAGGGAAGCTACACAAGAGAGAAATAGTAGCAGAAATATGAATTTTATAAGAAATAGAAATGAAGATGTTAAGTTTGAGAGGGGAATCACAAATATAGAAGAAAGTGAAGAAGATGTTAGTGAAGATGAAGAAGATATTGAGAATCAAGATGTTTTCGAAGGAAATGTTGATGAAATGGAAGAAAATATTGAAGAAATTGAAGAAGAAGATGAAGTAAATGTTGAAGAACAGGATATTTTTGAAGATAGTGTAGAGGAAATGGATATTAGAAGGAATATTGGAGAAGATTCGGAGAATGAAGTGAATAATAGTGTTTCTTTAGGACATGAAGATGTTGTTGAAGATAATCGGAATAATATAGTTAGAACAGAGGATAGAGATGATTTATTTGAGGATGCAGTTGAATTAGTAGATGAAAATATCGTTAGAAGAATTTTACCAGAAAGAGAGAGGAGACTACCTACAAGATTGAATGATTACGATTTAGAAACGTCATTCTTAACGTATAAAGAAGTACTAAAGTGTGAAGAAAAGGAACATTGGGAAAAAGAAATTCAAGTGGAAAAAGATTCTTTGGAAAAGAATGAAACGTGGGAAATTGTGGATAAATCGGAAGCAAAAAATAGGAAAATTTTGACGAGCAAGTGGATTTTTACTATCAAACCAGGCGGAATTTATAAAGCGAGATTGGTTGTTAGGGGATTTTTACAAAAATATAATATTGATTACAAGGAAACGTATAGCGCTGTGGTGAATATTACAAGCGTAAGGTTATTGTTATCGATTGTGGCGCAAAAAGGGTACAAAATGAAACAGTTTGACGTGAAAACAGCATTTTTATATGGGAATTTAAATGAAAATATTTACATGGAAATACCATTAGGCTATAATTATGGGAACAATAAAGTTTGTAAACTTAAAAAGAGTTTGTATGGTTTAAAACAAGCTCCATTAATGTGGAATAAAAGATTGACAGATTATTTGAAAAAATTAGGGTTTACGCAACTAAAATTAGATCCATGTTTATTTTTATGTAAAGAAAAAGATATTTATTTAGCCATTTATGTTGATGATGGAATTTTGGTAGGAAACAGTGTATTAGAATTGAATAAAATAATTTCAGGTTTAGAAAAAGAATTTGAAATAAAGAAATTTGATAAAGTTGAAAGGTTTATAGGAATTGACGTCTTAGTTAAAGATAATTATTTGAAAATTTATCAAAAAACATATATAGAAAAAATGTTGGAAAATGGAAAATATAATCATCTGAGGGAAAGTTATCATCCTGATTTATTAATTGATGTTCATCAAGAGGGAAAGGGTAATGATAATGATGTACATCAATTTAGGCAATATATTGGCTCGCTCTTATATTTAGTCAACAAAACAAGACTAGATATTTCTTTTCATGTAGGTTATTGTAGTAGGCATCAAGAAAATCCGAATTTGAATGATTTTAGTAACGTTAAAAATATTTTTAGGTATCTCAAAGGCACAAAAGGTACAGGAATTTGTTATCATAGAGATAGGGATTTAAGTTTGACAGCATACTGTGATACAGATTTCGCAGGTGACCCAGACACAAGAAAGAGTACGACCGGCTTTGTGATTTTTTATGGTGGCGGACCCGTACACTGGTGCTCACGTAAGCAGTCCGTTACTGCTCTTTCAAGTACTGAGGCCGAATACATATCTGCCGCAGAATGTATCAAAGACTTGATTTACATACAAAGTTTGATTAAAGAATTAACGGGGAAAGATCCAAAAACGCAGTTATTTGTCGATAATCAGTCAGCCATAGTTTTAATTAAAAACGGAATATTGAATAGAAGGAGTAAACATATCGATGTCAAATTTCATTTTATAAAGGAAAAAATAGAACAAAACTTAATAGAGGTTTCATACTGTCCCACTAATTCTAACTTAGCGGATATTTTAACAAAGGGACGATGATAGGTTAGTTTAAGGTTTTGGAGTTAATTTAAAATTGTTTTAATTGATGATTATCTTATATGTTTGTTTGGTTGATATTTGGAATTGTTTAATAAGGGGGGTAGTTAATATTTATTTAGATGTGTAAGGTAGGTAGGGAAATAGTTTATGGGGTTTTAATAGTTTAATGTAGGTTGGAGATATGGAATTTTGATTTTAGGTTTTATATTTCATAGTTATTAATGTTATAAAATTCAGAGGGGATGTTGGAGGATGAATTTTATTTATGGTTCTTTGTCAATGCTGGTGGGAAATAAGTTTGTCATTTTAAATAAAAGGAAGAAATAGGGATTTGATTAGTATTATGTCAGTCGTCCGTCTGGTCAGGAATTTTATAGGAGTAACAATGTTTTTGTAAGAGATATAGAATTAAATAATGTGATAAAGTTATTCAAGCGGTTTTAATATGGATTAATAAGAAGACTCCCCTCTCAGACCACCTCAACAGAGGTAGCACTTATGCATTTTATATTGCAACATTATTGAAAGCAGTAGCAGATAAAATGGTGGGAGCACGGGGGCACGTGGAAAAGTACGAATTTACTTAGCTTATAATAAGCACAATGTCTATTAGCTTATAATAAGTGCCAACGACCATAAGACCTTAAGTATTTATTACTTCCATGCAAAAGACTTTTCCCGTCGATTGATTGATATGCCCACAGACATATAATAATAAAAAAAAAAATTTACTTCTGTGGATATACCCAATTTTTTTCTTAATTTCTTTGTTCGCTCAAAAAATTTATTTCTGTGGTTCGCTCTATTCATTGCTTTTTCACACAGACATATAATAATAGTAAGCAGACTGAACATGTCATTTGAAATTGCATGGCAAAAACACACACTAAGATTATTATTCACACAACGACAGAATACAGGGTCGGATCTAAGATAATTAATTATATTCGGTACAGTGTAGCAAAACCAAAAATTTTGAGACGCTGAATCTTAAGCCGTGCGCGGTATGCGGACGGATCTGCATCAGCTTTTTACAATGGGAAATTCTATCCCTTTTGGGAAAAAATACTAGTCATTAAATAAATAAAATTTTAATTTAAATTATTTAAAATCACGTGCAATGAAACATTGCAATGATGTTGATGGTTGCTGGCGTCCATTCACTGTCCTGGTACTCGTAGTACGTAAGATAAATACTCCCCATAACAGTTCTCTTTCTTGAGGTATTATTTTCTGGCATATTTTCCTTGTCCTGAAATAAAATTCACTGTCAGTATTTTTATTAAATGTGCATTTTAATCTTCAAGAAAGAATTCCTGAGATTTTTATAGAATAGGTACTAAATTCGTATATTTGCCTAGATTCGGCCCAGCCATAGTAAACAAAACTGGATCTGTCAAATGATCTATGCTATTTACGAAATTATTAAATTACTTGTAGTATTTCTTATGAAATGGTTATAATTAATACACTACTTTATAAAATAAATAATGATATTGCTGATAAATAGCATTCAAAAGTCTAATAATGGTTATTGTTTCAAAAATAACACGAAATTGTATATTATCATTGGGCACGTCAAAAAAAATGTATTGCTTACCGAAGGAACGATATTCCACGAATATTTTTTTATGAAACACTTCCACACATTGTACACGTTGCATTTTATCATTTCTATTGAGTTTAAAAGCACAAAACAGTAAAAAATAATTTTAAATATTTATGTCAACTGTGACAACACAACAAATATGACAGTTAAGGATCATTTCGCATGAAAAATCCGGCTTGGATGATAAATCTTTCAGTGTAGTGGTTCGTGTTGCAATACATTGCAATGCTAAGGAAGGAAAGGGACAGAGTTATGTGACAGTCCTTATCATGAACAGGATGCAAATATTGTCAAATATCATCAGTGTGTGTGTGAAATTTGTGTTCCTTCTGCTTATATTTTAAAAAAAATTTTACTTCTGTGCTTTTTCACTTATATTTAAAAAAAAATTTACTTCTGCGCTTATTCATTGTCTTCTATTTTCTTTCAGTGGAGATCATGAAAAAATTAGCACGTTAGCAGTGAAAATTTTCTCTTGTGGATCAATCTTACCTCTGTCTACTGTGTCAATCATAATACAAAAAAGATTTTTCATGTTATTTTGACTCAGTGATTTTTTTTCTCTCTGGACACGCCATTAGATCTTTGTAAACAAACACAATCAAAACTAATAAAACTAAACGGGATCTAACAAATAATACCTATAAAAAAAAATCGTGTACAGAATAATATATTAATTTACATTAGCACCGATAACACAAACAAATTACCAAAACGCGATTCGAAAAATTCTTTAGCTATTAACAAGTAGTATAGTAAGTCTTGAATTATTTAGCCAGCTAAAATAAATATTGATAACAATATGCCGTGAAGTTTACAAACTAACTTCAGAGCGCTGTTGGTGACACAGGGATCACATCACATCAGGAATCAGTCAGATAAGTGCATTTGTGAGGTTCGCACACTCCTGCTTACAGTACCTCTATAGTACTTTAAAATATAAATATTACCTACTTGAAACCGCGCCAGGCCGACTTCGTTGTATTTGGGTCTATGCAATTGTGAAAAACAATGTATTTTCGTTGTTTTATTATCGCTGCATTTGGCGTCCTATGTGCGAATAGTGTAGAACCTGGATCCAAATTCCCGCCAACCAAAGGAGAGGTGTGGCCAAAACCACAATTTCAGAGGAAAGAAGACACTTCTTATTTGTTTGTACCATCGCAGTTCAACTTTTCAGTAAGTAATATTAATCTATTCTACGAATTGCTTGTTTGAAATATTGATTTTTGTTGTTTTGGTAGAAATCTCGAAGAAGAACTTTGAAAACTTGCCTACTCGTAAAAAATAATAATGAAAATAAATATCGCGCTCGGCAGTTGGGTCAAGAGCTCGTCAAGAGTCAGATTAAGAAGGCGGTACTCTTGGACACGGCCCGCATTGTGAGGAGATTCCTCTCGCTGGAGCCCTGACCACCGGTAGCTTGTGTCTTTGCCCCGCTACCGACGGATTCCCCTTTTTTATATTTTTAAATGTCTTTTGTTTTTTTGTAATATTTATATTTAAAAATGTAAATAGGAGATGACAAATAAATACATAAAATTATTGTAATACATGGAAATATGTACAGATTAAGAAATAGATGTATGTATTCATGAAGTAAAATAAAGCAGAAGAGTTTGTTTGTTTTTTGTTTTAATGCGCTTATCTTAGGAACAACCGATCCGATTGCTAATATTCACTCTGTGTGTGATATCCAAATTCATGAGAAATGCTATTCGAAACCTCGAAATCCCCACGGGAACGAAGTCGCGTGACAAAGCTAGTAAATCTATATTTCTGCTTTATTTTAATCATGTAATATACAGGTATAAGTAGTAGCGATGTGCCGCCGAGAAATTTCCTGTTCCCGAAAATTCTCAGAAATTTCTCGGGTAAGTACTTAGGAAAATTTTTCCGAGAATATTTCCGAGAAATTTCCAAGAAACTTTACACTGTTTCTTTGAAAATTTCGGAAACGGCACATCACTAATCATAAGTCTAGGTATAAAGGTAAGTTTAATTTTGTTTTTGTAGATATTGAATCATAATTGCGACATATTAAAAAGAGCAGTGGAACGATATTCATTTACGTTAAGGACTTACGCCTACCTCGCTCGATGGTCGAAAGAAGTCTCGTCGAAAAGAAACGAAACCTCTGGGAATGGTTCGGGCCTGTTGTTTCGTCCCCACATCGAAGAATTGGAAATTGATTTAACTACGCCTTGTGAGGAATATCCCTATATGGGGATGGAAGAGAGCTGTAAGTTTCTACAGATTTTTAAAGCAGTTTCCAGAAGTACTTCCTATGTACTTGAAATCGTGAAATTTAGCAGAATTTATTAATACAAAAGTTAATTTATTATAAACTAGCTGTCGCCCGCGGCTACGCCCGCTTGAGTTTCGCTTAGATGAAAAATCTCTCTTGGAGCTTTTCATCAGATGTTCCAGATCTTCAATTTCTATACGTCAGCAGAAAATGCTCATCAGGTTGAACGACTTTTAATAAGGCGCCATTTCCATATTTCTTATAGTTTAGCTGTTCTGTTAAGGTTCTTCATCAGGTGTTCCAGTTTTCAAAATCAATTATAGCCTATATGTTGCCCAGGCTTAATAGCTATGTAACAAAAAAAGTTTCATTCAAATCCATCCAGTAGATTTTGCGTGAAACGCGTACATACATACAGACAGACAGACAAGAAATTCCAAAAAAAATTTTTTGCTTTCTATTGTTCTTTTTAAGTGTCCCTCTATTCATTTTAGTAAAAAATACTAAATGTACAGACAAAATATTTTTACTGTTTTATTATATGTATAGATGTATAGATTATGTAGGTTAGCTAAGCACTCGCCTCCCCGACATCAGAAATGTAGATAGCAAGTTTCTATTTGAAAATAAATAATTTACAAACGACAAATAACGACCGATGCAAGTGGCTGTGAGACTGATAACGAAGTACTTTGCTTTTCAAATGAAAATATAGGACAACGACGACGACGCCACTGACCTCCGCTATTTTGCATTTAACGACAACTTCATTGTTAAAAAAAGGGAAATAAAAATATATTTACGTGGCTTATCATTATCAATATATTTGTTACTGTAAAAGCTTGTGCTATGGTAAAACATATTCAAAGGGTAAAACGTAAAACCTAAGATTTTCGAGTAAAACCTAAGACTTTCTTAATGTTAAAAGCCCGAACTTATCTGGCCCGAAAGTCTATATGAATTTCGGGCCAGATAATACCTAGAATTTTAAAAAGTTATTAACTGGTCCGCGGGCGAGTTTTTTTTGGGCCAGTTAATACCTAACCCACAATTTTGCGATTCGCACTTTTACCACAATTCACTTGGTAAGTAAGTCTTAGAATTTTGAACTGAAATGAAATGAAAATTGATGATTGATGAATGATTTGACAAATTAGTAAATTATTACTAAAATTTAAATATTTTTTTATTTCTTTACAAAATACATTACTCTCATGTGATACCTACACAAAAATATATACCTAAGGTTTTGACTGAAATAAAAAAAATTACGCTCTGTTTTATTCCCAAAACCAACATTTACCAGCCATCGTCAGTGGTAAAACCTAGCACGTACTTATTTCTAATAGTACAAGCCCGAAGAAATCGTCCCATTTTCATAAATCCTTACATTTACCAACTCATGTCGGTAAATCCTAAGACTTACTTTTAAATCTTAGGATTTACCGTAGTTCGAGCTTTTCCGTAACTTACTGATGAGTAACTAACAAACAACACACAGCCAAAACTACTCGGCGGCATAGGAAGCTGAAATTTGGCATGTAGGTTCCTTAGGGAGTAGTGGAATTTCCCAAATTTCCCACGGGAATAAAGTCCTGGGCCCATGATAGTTTGGTATATTTTTAAACATTAGGTTATCGTTTGTTACTGTACATAAGTTACGTTTATTATATTACCTAACTAGCTTTTGCCCGCGGCTTCGCCCGCGTGAATTTCCCACGGGAACAGTGCTTTTTCCCGGGATAAAAAGTAGCCTATGTGCTATTCCAGGTCATTATCTACCTCTGTACCAAATTTCATCGAAATCCGTCCAGTAGATTTTGCGTGATTGAGAACAAACATCCTCACAAACTCACAAATTTACAAACTCACATCCAAACATTCGCATTTATAATATTAGTATGGATATAGGTACTTAATTATAAAAAACTTGTATGAGTGAATGACACAAGGTCCGTCCATCTCCAACAAATGGTATTCACTGAGCCAAAAAGACAGACGCTAATTCGCGGGTTTCAGTACTTTCTGATTTGTTTTCTTAGATTTTTAGGATTAGAGCCTTAGCAATTAATTTTCCAACCTTTTCCAGATATGCTGACTGTTAACCAATCATCATACCTCAGGTCGAGTTCAATATGGGGTATTTTGAGGGGCTTGGAAAGTTTTTCTCATTTGATATATCTGACAGACGACTATACCGTAAGTTTTTCCAGATATACTTTACAGATATTTTTCTGTAGACATTTTGACGAAGCTGGTTGCTTGATACATTTCCGTCTATTGTTGATGATATGAAGCATGTTGCGGATCATAAGATATAAAGTATGCTTTGTACACTGTAGCTTCTATTATTAATCTATATTTTTTATTTCAGTTCATTTCATAGATTCCTATTTATCTTTTTACCAGTTTTAGTTAAATCTGTCCAAAAACAATTTCAGGTTACGATAGGTTTATAGTTGTTTTTTTTATGAATTATTTTATTTCTATCACAAAACGATTTTTTTATATTAATTGTTGAACACTCGTCAACAATGTCTTTACAAACTTACGTAGTAGTATACAGTTCTCATCACGTAAATAGGCCGCTGGGATGGTGAGGAGGGGTGAAGCTTGCGCATAGCGTACGAATGACGAACCAATCGCGCGCGCCGGATGAGACTCGCCCGACCCCCGCTCACCGTATAAACCGACTAGCTGCTGCCCGCGGCTTCGCCCGCGTGAGTTTCCTTAGATGAAAAATCTTTTTGTGTTCCAAACTGTAGTAACCTAAACTCCAGTACTCAAAATTTCAGCTATTTGGTTATCCCGTGTCCCGCGGGAATGTATTAGGTACTCGTAGTATAGTCGCGGTGTTAAAATGAAGATATTTCATTCAATAAACGATCTTCGTCTGCTCGTTATCTACAATTTCCCGTGTACCACCACTCCCAGCCCGAGTCCCTCTTTATCCTATCCCGTGTCCTGTCTATTTTTACGTTAGTAGAAAATGCTCATCAGGTTGAACGACTTTTGCTAAGGCCCCATTTCCATTTTTTATAGAGTAGCTGGTCTCTTGGAGTTCTTCATCAGATGTTCCATAAACTTAAATTTTTATACGTCAGCAGAAAATGCTCATCAGGTTAAACGACTTTTGCTAAGGCGCCCCATTTCCATATATGTAATAGTGTAGCTGGTCCCTTGGAATTCGTCATCAGATGATCCTGATCTTCGATTTTTATACGTCAACAGAAAATGCTCGTCAGATTGATAAATTTTTCCAAAGGTACCATTTCCATATTTCTTATAGTTTAGCTGTTCTTTTAAGGTTCTTCATCAGGTGATCCAGTTTTCAAAATCAATTATAGCCTCGTTGCCCAGGCTTAATAGCTATACAACAAAAAAGTTGCATTCAAATCCGTCCAGTAGTTATTGCGTGAAACGCGTACATACATACAGACGGACGGACAGACAGATAGACAAAAAATTCCAAAAAATCCATTTCAGTCAAAAATTCTATATGTACTGTACAGAAAAAATATCTTTACTGTTTTATTATTACTCACGGCCCCTTTATGCTGTTAAAAATCTTAATAGCGCGAAGTAGAAATCACCAAAATGGCGCAGCGCCATCTATTGGAAACATTACCAAATGTCTTTGAATGAGAACGACACGTTCATTTGAATATAAAATTTTGTCATCACAAGGACAAGGCATGATTACGTAACATTGTTTTCAGTAGTATTTTATACATTTTCATTTATTTTAGGGTCAGTTATTCTGTATAAAAATCACACAAATCGTCAAACTTACTTGTTTTTCTTTTTTTCGTAAAACGAAGAAAACGGTATCAAGCAATTCGGTGAATTTTGCGAAGAAGTACCACCAGCCCAAATCTAATAACTGAAAAATAAACAACATGGAATTATTTAAAAATAAAAATAATAATTATAAAAAAAAATTGAAATTCGTGGTAAACGGTGATGATTAAATTTTATAATGATCTTGATCTAACCAAACGCAAGCAACCTAAAATATCACTTACATCTCCACTTAAATAAAAAAAAGTTTTTTTTTTGTGCATTGAAGATCACGGTGGTGCAGTAATTTGCGCGTTTGCCTCCTTTAATGAGAATCTTACTATTTATTTAAAGTCAGAACGATCAGGTAGGATTCTCGTGGAGGAGCAAAGGAAAATCAATACATCCCATCACTTCGTCAATATTCAGAATTGCCAACTTTACTTACCATTCCATTTTGAGTTAAAGATGAATATCGGCAACCTGCGTAAAGTATTCCATCTCTGAAGAAGTCCATTCTAAGCGCCTGAAAGAAATCGATGATTTTTCTTATAAGGATGGTTAATCGAAAGTGTTACATCAACTTTAATTTCTTCATCATCATCTTCGTCAGCTTTCTACTGCCCACTGCTGGGTGCCTTCCTCTATATTTTTAGATCAAGCTTCTCTATCCTGGGTCATCGCAATCCAGTTCTTGTCAGCTATACTCATTACATCGTCGACCTACCTAGCAACCGGATGTCCTAGCTTTAATTTATATCTCGTTAATACGAGTAGGCTCTGTCTGGTTACCAATTAGTCTTATTAATAATTTCAGCTTACATTTCTCATTTTATCAACGCCATCTATTGGATATTTTTCTTGGTATAATCAGTAGATGACCGGAAATAAATTTGCAAATGAATTTATTAGTTTCTTTTCAAAATTAAAAAAAAAGTAAGAAAATAATTCTAGAAAACAAATAAAAAACGAAATCAGAAAATTATTGTTTGTGGCAGGATTCGATCCAGCTACTTCCAGTTACTTTTTTGAAATATTTATTTACTAAAATATTTAAAAATATATAGGATTCTAAAAAACTAATACAAAATAAAAAAAAAGTAAGTAAAAAGAAGTCGTCTGGCAGGATTCGAACCCTCTACTTAAAAAATATTCCGCGACCTCTACCGATAAGCCAACATGCATTGCTTATAGGCGGCGAAATTTCAAATGGGACTTGTCTATAGGTACGCAAACTCACCCCTTTTTTTGGTCTGTAAATGTTGAAATTGTGAACAACCCTTTCTTATGTGGGCAGTATATAGCATAATGAAGACACTAACCAAATTTCACGTTTATAGCTTTTATAGTTTCGGTTTTGTGATGATAAATTAGTTTACCTCCCCCTTTTTACCCCTTTAGAGGTTGAATTTCAAAAAACGCTGAAACACGCCATTGTTTATTTGAAGCATTCTTGCTAAGTTTCAAGTAAATCAGTGAAGATTTTTTTTTTTTTCATACAAACTTTGCCCTCAATTTTAACCCCCTTAGGGGTCGAATTTTGAAAAATCCTTTCTTATCTGAGCACTACGTATTAACATAAAACTTCGGTCCAAATTTCAAGTTTATAGCTTTTATGGTTTAGGCTGGGCGTTGATTTACCAATCACCCTTGTTCTTTTATATATATAGAAGATATATCGCCTACTGCGCAGCTTAACCGCCAGTGTCCTTTGGCTTTACAGTTTTATTATAAATATGTATAGGTCGGGGTGTGGGAATGCTTCGCTCTCATCTTCCAAAACATTTCCTTGTTCAAACAAAAAAGTTTTTATTTTATTAGGAAGTTCGGATAAACAGTACGGAGATTATGGACTTTCCTCGGTATAAACACCGAGGGTTGCTCTTGGACACCTCCAGGCACTTCATATCGCTGAACAACATCCTGAAGACCCTGAATGCAATGTCCATGAACAAACTGAACGTGTTTCACTGGCACATCGTCGACGACCAGAGCTTCCCCTATCAGAGCGAGAGGTTCCCTGATTTAAGGTAACTGTTCAGACAGTCATAGAGAAAATCCTGACCGTCCAAATTACTATTTTTTTCTTATTTATATACGACGAAGACCCTCATTCCTTAATGTGGACCCTTGTAGTCTGGTCTGAGAGTTTTTAAACGGTTTTTGACGTTGTTTTTGTAACTCCCACTAGATGCCGACCGACATTTGGAACAATAGTCTTCCGAAGCACCACGGCATCATGGACCGAGCGAGCGAAGCGAGCGAGGGCTATAATTCAAGTTGGGGCGAAAACACATTGTTTGTTTGTATGTATGTTTGTTCCGCGATAACTCTCGAACCGTTGAATTAATTTCGATGATACTGAATACGTGTAGCTACTATCCATAGAATTCTTAAGTTCGTTGCGCAACAAAATCGGTTCAGCCGTTTTTGAGATATACGCATTTTTATGATTCTCATATTGTGAAAACTAGCTGTTGCCCGCGGCTTCGCCCGCGTGAGTTTCGCTTAGATGAAAAATCTTTTTGTGTTCCAAACTGTTTCAGATGTTTCGGATTTTCGATTTTTATACGTCTACAGAAAATGTTCATCAGATTAATCAAGTTTTGCTAAGGCGCCATTTCCATATATGTTATAGTGTAGCTGGTCTCTTGGAGCATTTCATCAGATGTTCCTGGATATCTTCAATTTTTATACGTCATCAGAAAATGCCCATCAGGTTGAACGACTTTTACTAAGGCGCCATTTCCATATATGTTATAGTGTAGCTGGTCTCTTGCAGTTCTTCATCAGATGTTCCAGATCTTCAATTTTTATACGTCAGCAGAAAATGCTCATCAGGTTGAACGACTTTTGTTAAGGCACCATTTCTATATTTCTTATAGTTTAACTGTTCTGTTTTGGTTCTTCACAGGTGTTCCAGTTTTCAAAATAAATTATAGCCTAAATGTTGCCTAGGCTTAATAGCTATACAACAAAAAAAGTTTCATTCAAATCGGTTTAGTACTTTCGGAGATTAGCGTGATCATACATACAGACAGACAGACAGACAAGATATTCCAAAAAATTTTTTTTGCTTTCTATTATTTTTTTTAAGTGTCCCTCTATCAATTTCAGTCAAAAATACTAAATGTACAGACAAAATATTTTTACTGTTTTATTATATGTATAGACTAGCTGTTGCCCGCGGCTTCGCCCGCGTGAGTTTCGCTTAGACGAAAAGTCTTTTGGTGTTCCAAACTTTTTCAGATGTTTCAGATTTTCGATTTTTATACGTCTACAGAAAATGCTCATCAGATTAATCAAGTTTTGCTAAGGCGCCATTTCCATATATGTTATAGTGTAGCTGGTCTCTTGGAGTTATTCATCAGATGTTCCTGATCTTCAATTTTTATTCGTCAGCAGAAAATGCTCATCAAGTTAAACGATTTTTGCTAAGGCGCCATTTCCATATATGTAATAGTGTAGCTGGTCCCTTGGAATTCGTCATCAGATGATCCTGATCTTCGATTTTTATACGTCAACAGAAAATGCTCGTCAGATTGAACGACTTTCGTTAGGGCACCATATCCATATTTCTATAAGAAATATGGATATGGTGCCCTAACGGTTTAGCTGTTCTGCTATGGTTCTTCATCAGGTGTTCCAGTTTTCAAAATCAATTATAGCCTATATGTTGCTCAGGCTTAATAGCTATACAACAAAAAAAGTTTCATTCAAATCCGTCCAGTAGTTTTTGCGTGAAACGCCGTACATACATACAGACAGACAGACAGACAGACAGACAGACAAGAAATTCCAAAAAAATTTTTTTGCTTTCTATTGTTCTTTTTAAGTGTCCCTCTATTCATTTTAGTCAAAAATACTAGATGTACAGACAAAATATTTTTACTGTTTTATTATATGTATACATATAGATAATAATCGCGACGCGAGGTCTAAGTTCGCGGCGAACCACTAGTAAGTTTATCGTAAATTAAAGACGCAATAATCAAACGGGAAAGAACAATGAAAAATGCCCCCAGTGGTTACCGAATGCCATTAGCTTTGAATAAAGGTTTAGTAAGTGCTGACAAAATCTTTATCTTCTTCAAAGCTTGGCTCCAACAGCCACGCCACACTCTCGCTAATCTGCACGTACGTACTTACTTCACTATCAGTGTGCCAGTCTTCGACCTTTACTATCACTTGCGAGAGATAGATTAGGTTATTTTCTTAACACTTGAGTAACAACAATTTTACTAAAACAATAGACTACTCGTTAGCAAAGGATTGTGTTTGCTCGTTCTGATAAATTCATGTAAAAAATATAAATTCTCATTCAATAAATATAAAATAAAACCTAATCAACATGATCCACTTAATTTAAAAAATATAATCGTTTTGCTATAAAAGCGCGTCTGCAAAGTTTCAGCTTTATAAATTGATAGTTAATAATAATTATCTTCACGCATTATACTATTATAGGTAATTAGTTATTAAAGGTAATTGACTTAAACAGGTATACCTACCTATATGTTTGTAGCAAAATTCTTGATCATGATTTTCACGCACTTAAAATAAATTAAACTAGTTGTTCGCCGCGAACTTAGACCTCGCGAATATTATTTTAAAATATCTCAAAAACGGCTGAACCGATTTTGTTGCGCAACGAACTTAAAAATTCTATGGATAGTTGCTACACGTATTCTTAACATCATCGAAATTGATTTAACGGTTCGAGAGTTATCGCGGAACAAACATACATACATACATACTTACATACAAACAATGTTGTTTTCGCCCCAACTTGAATTATAGCCCTCGCTCGCTTCGCTCGCTCGGTCAACTAAAGCTTTTTTTCAGAGCATACTTACAATATCTTTTATTTTTTCCCGTATCAGATATAAAGGCGTAGTTGTAATAGTAAACTCAATATCCACTAGATTTCCTTACATACTCATCAGGCAGCAACACCAATGAGGTGTTCTCTCCTGTCAATTAATAGAATGACTTGTTCCAGCGCCAAAGGGGCATACCACCCGTCAATGATATACAGCAAGGCTGACATCGAGGTTGTGATCCAGTACGCCACGGACAGGGGGATACGGGTCGTACCGGAGTTCGATGTGCCTGGTAATTTTAATACGACACTGTAAATTGGTTAAGACATTTAGGAGTTATGATGGAATAAATAAACTCACATACCTGATGTAACTGTGGTGGTTACCAAAAAAATCTATGACCGCAAACGACTTGTGTTGCACATCTATGGCATCGTATCTGCCAAACGGATTCATGAACCGATATGAGTATGGATTTGTGTCAATCGAAAGTCTTGTTCGAAATGGTCCTTAGTTATTTTGGGCCAGCACAAATGAACTAGGTACTTCAAATGACTGCTTTTCATTACAGGACACACACGTTCATGGGGAGAAACATTTCCTAGCATTCTAACTCAGTGTTACAATGGCAATAAATTGGATGGCCTGGGTCCTATGGATCCGACGAACAACAACACTTACACAGTACTGAAAGACCTATTAACCGAAGTGCAGGCGATATTTCCGGACAAGTATTTCCACGTCGGAGGCGACGAAGTCGATCTGCAATGCTGGTAAAAATCTCTAGACATCATCAGTCGACAGGCCGCATACAGGCAGCTATATATGTAGCCAAAGTTGAACCAAAGGATCAATCATATTTCACAAAACAAATAGAATTAGATAGAGTAGACAGTCTTCTTCTTCTTGTCGAGTCGAAATGGCTAGTTAAATCAATTTTGGCGCTAAAAATTGAGATTTTTGTTGGTTAGGCCCTGAGAAGAGCCGTTTGTTTTAAATAACTAATCTGCGTTATCGACTAGACTGACCTCGCAGATTGTTACTCAGGTAAGTATGGTATTAGTGCCAGGGTGCCCAGGGTGCGCCGGTTGTATGGAGGTTTAATAGGTCACACGAGGACGGGAAGACTCCTTTTTTGCCCCCCCATGTGACAGTAAAAATAAGTTAACGATCATCACTTAAATATGTTGTATTTACTTTTACCGAGGACATTATAAGTGCATTTGACAGAAATCTTACGAAAGCATTTCACCATATCGTGGAAAGAAAAATGCTCTTAGCATATTTGCACTGTTTGCTTCACTTTCAAATCTCTAAATAGGTTTTCCTTGTTTATTAAATTTAAATATCCCACCCAAATATACTGTGATCGTTTAAATCTCTGTTACCCGTTAATCCACAGGTCATCCAATCCTGATGTTAAAGACTACATGAACAAACATAAATTAACTGAAGAACAACTACACGGGTTGTTCATGGAAAATGTTCTACCCTTACTAAAGGCCAACACCACAGCCATCGTCTGGCAAGTATGTATAATGTACATTATTATTCCACACTTATGTATTACTATACTATAGTATGGTCCGTCCCTATGTTACTCAGAAGCTGAAGCGGTAGTGGCCGAGTGGTAGGGCCCGCCTGTGGTCGCAAAGGTCCCAGGTTCAAATCCTGCTCATGCTATATGAATTTGTATACCAATCTCATGACTCATGTATGGTAGTTTTCATCGACCACCATCACTGCTTCCGGTAAGGGAAGACATCGTGAGGAAACCTGCACATTGGCTGACTATTTAGTTTACTACAGTAAGGCCAATTTAATAGGCCATATTTGACAATATGGTTATCTCTTTTTCACTTTCTTACTCAGAAAGAGACGTAAGCCATCAGATAGCTGATCTCTCTTTCTAAGTCAGAAAGTGAAAAAGAGATAGCATATAATGTCAAATGTGACCTATTATAATGGCCCCACTTTAGTGTGTATATGGCTGCTGACACTATATGGCGGTAGTCGTAAAAGTCATGTCAGATGCCTTTAAGCGACTTGAATAAAATCTGATACCAGTTTTACTAATAACACACTCGATAAAAAGAAGAAGCTAGTGTGTGAAATGGAAAAGGCAATGACAAACCACTCCATTAACATTGCCAAGATAGTCGTTGTGTGTGTTTAATTCCATAAAATTACCACGATCCTCAGTCATGAGGAATAAAGGAGGATGTTACTAAGAAATAATGTAGCATTCTAATGGTAAAAGAAGTTTTTCAATCGCTGCAGTAATTTTTGAAGTTTATTCGCAATTGTTTATTCGTTAAAAACATACAAATCCTTTCCTCTTTATAATATCAGTACGATTACATTAGTGGCAATGGGCTGGCCATGCCCCGTCTTCACACCCCCTCATTCCGTGTTCAGGATTCGTCGGCAGGCAGATGCTTCTAGATGTTGCCTTGCCTGGGCGGCGCGGCTGGGCGGCAGGTATAGTTCTCATTACGTAAAAAGGTCGCTGGAAGACAGAGGAGGGGGTGAATGAAACTTGCGCATGGGTACGACTGACGAACCAATCGCGCGCGCCAGATGAGACCCGCCTGACCCCCGCTAACCGCATAGACCGATATATCGCCTACTGCGCAGCTTAACCGCCACGACCTTTTAACGTGACGGGAACCATAGCTAGATGCAGGGTCGGCATGGCGGATATCGATTTGCAAATTTGGCGGGGGAAACCTTAGATCTTCTACATTCTAAGGGGGAAACCCAAGGTACGCCATTGCCGCGCGGCATTGTAGAGAGAGGCGACTAAATTAAAAACATGTTTACAGGAACTCTATATAGAAATTAGATATGGTGAAAAAATTCCATGCGAGCAGGACTTGAACCCGCGACCAGGTCTTTATACGACCATGCTATTCCGTATAAAAACCTGGTCCCAGGTTCAAGTCCTGCTCGGATGGAATTTTTTCACCATATCTAATTTCTATATGAGAGTACTTTAGTAGATACTAATTGCATCTGAGATGCTGAAAAATCCAAAAATAAATGTTTACAGGAAGTTTATGACGAACAAGTACCACTGAACAAGGACGTGCTGGTGCAAGTATGGAAAGGGAATCCTGAGGTAGAAATGATAAAGGTAGGTACTCTGCGACAAATATTGCGGTTATTATCGGATTGTAGAGCGACCTGAGATATAGCTCTATAAACCCGTCTCAGTCTCTTTCCACAGGTGCAATATACAATACATCGCCGATTAGGTACAACTGTCACCATTATACGATGTTGAATAATGTAGTCATGTGAACGTTTACTTTTCCAATAACCAGGCACCATTATACGACGTTTCATAATGTGGTTGTATAAACGTTTACCTATCCTGCACACTGACACTATTATAGGGATGGGGCGTATTTACGCGACCAGGTTTTAAAACCTGGTATTTGTGTCCAAGTACGAAAACCAGGGTTCAGCCCTAAATACTTGCAAGACCTTAACGTATTTTTACTTGGACGCACTCGATCGGCGCGCCCCGAATGAATACTTCCAATGCATACTTGCAACATCGCAACTTCATTAAAGGTTTATCTTAGTAGAAATAAGAAACATATTAACGAATGCTAATTAAAAACTTTCAAGTTATAAAGTTTTTTTATGGAATTTGTTATTGTTATTGTTATGAAAATTGGAATTGATTTCCCGCAGTATTCTTTGAAAAATACTTTGAAAGTATTTTACTCTCATGATCAGACATTTGTGTTTAGGTCCTCACGTTCACATCATTTTATAAATAAACTAGCTGTCGCCCGCGGCTTCGCCCGCGTGAGTTTCGCTTAGATGAAAAATCTCTTTTGGAGCTTTTCATCAGATGTTCCAGATCTTCAATTTTTATACGTCAACAGAAAATGCTCATCAGGTTGAACGACTTTTAATAAGGCGCCATTTCCATATATGTTATAGTGTAGCTGGTCTCTTGCAGTTCTTTATCAGATGTTCCAGATCTTCAATTTTTAGACGTCATCAGAAAATGCTCATCAGGTTGAACGACTTTTGTTAAGGCACCATTTCCATATTTCTTACAGTTTAGCTGTTCTGTTAAGGTTCTTCATCAGGTGTTCCAGTTATCAAAATCAATTATAGCCTATATGTTGGCCAGGCTTAATAGCTATACAACAAAAAAAGTTTCATTCAAATCCGTCCAGTAGTTTTTGCGTGAAACGCGTACATACATACAGACAGACAGACAGACAGACAGACAAGAAATTCCAAAAAATGTTTTTTGCTTTTTATTATTCTTTTTAAGTGTCCCTCTATCCATTTCAGTCAAAAATACTAAATGTACAGACAAAATATTTTTACTGTTTTATTATATGTACTTATAGAAGAACTACCTACATAAAATGTAAATATATGAAATTACAAAAAGAAACAAAAAAAAACAATGTGCTTAAGTACATAGAAAAAAAATATAAAAAATTATATTGTTTAAAAAAAATGTATATACAATGAACTGAAGCATTTTTTTTTTAAGTAGAGCTAGTATTGGCACTGTACACGCAATTGTCATCCTTCTTCTTTACGTAATAAGGTCAATTTTCCCATGAGGAAAAAATACTTGCAAGTATTTCGAAACCTGGTTTTTGGCCCTGGTATTTACTCGACTACGTACCAGGTAGCCCTGGTACTGGATTTCACAAGCACGACCCATCCCTTTGTTACAACTGGTTTATACGACGTTGCATAATAGTGACTATTATGCGACGTCGTATAAACCAGTTGTAACAACGTTTACACAACTTACTTATTGAGTCTTTTTAGTCCCAGAACTGAATCGTCGTAGGAATAACGGTTATACAACGTTGTAGTTATCTAGTGACCACTAATCAACATTTATATAACCGAACGTCGTATAAGGCAAATATTTTCCGACTAGGTACTTTGTTACTTGGATGATTTTCAGAATGGCTTTGGTCTTGTTTTGTTAATCCGTTGCTATTTGATCAGTGATTTATATTTCGATTCATATTGAAAAGGGAAAGATTTTATGTTTATTTTATTATTTTTTATGTTGTATTCGTAATACCTACTTAAGTACCTCTTAAACTGTTCGATTAACATGAATAATCTTCTTATTTTGCGTAATAATTTATATCCTATGTCATGGTTCCCATGGATTCCGGCTTCTGAAAAATATATAATCACTAAGTATAAAGACTCGTAAATATGTGCTATTTTCCAGGTTCTCCTTCACGGCCATAAAGTACTATTTTCGTCATCTTGGTACCTCGATGGTCTTAAATCTGGCGGTGATTGGGACAGATTTTACACTGCTGACCCGAGGCAAATGATGAATGGAAAGGTCGATGATTCTCTTCTGTCCAACATAGTCGGAGGCGAGGCTTGCATGTGGGGTGAAGTGGTGGATGATAGCAACGTCATCAGCAGGTTAGTATCTCGAGTGATACAAGATTTATTCATAATCCAATATAGGTACCGACGACAGTAGGTCAAAGGCAGTAACATATTATATAATCTGTGATCAAAGTCATCGTGGTCAACGCGACCAAGGCAGTCACTATAGGTACTCCAGGTACTGTAACAAAATCTGCATCATTTGGCACGCGCAAGGATTAGTCACTTTAATTTTATTAGCAAAAATATCCATGATGTTCTTATAGAAACTAAAAGCAGGATTTCTCTATTGTAAAGTAGGTAGAGACTTCTATGGTAGATACACTTTAGGATGAGCAGGGAAGATTACAATGATTGCGACAGAATCAAGCAGGAAATTCAAAATTTGAATGCCATTTTTTCATTAGAAATATTCATCAAAAACTTACTTTTATCCAAAAATATATATTAGTGAAAGTTGGGCGCGAAAAATGAAGAGTCTATTGCCATCGGAGCAAGGTCTTGGGACAGTTGGGACTACGGCCACAGGGCGGGCGCTTCATAGAAACGGCGCGTCAAATATGCCTACTACTACTACAAATGAAACTGTATATCCGTGAACACGTCAGTAACACGTCAATGTGTGCGTTTTTATAGTCGAACGTCCCACAGTTACACAAGAACGGGGGAGAAGTGCGGAAGGAGCGGGGGGGTGCCATATTGCGGGAGGGGCAGGGAGTTTCCTTTCTGTACGTAGTACTAATATTAATTCTGTGCTACGACACCAAGTTGGGACCCTTCGATGGCAATATGATAGTGAGTTAAGTAATATTTATAATATTATATAGTAAGATTTGATTAAATCTAACGTGATGCATAGATCTGGGGCCCTATTTTTGAAAGTGTGACTCACAAAAAAAGCGTGAGCCGAATGATATTTCATTCGATATCAATTATTCCGTATTTTTGAATTGTCTATGTCAAATAATTCGCAACCGTTTTCGTTTGATTTAACGTTTTTTACGTCAAAATCTTGAATGACATAGACAACCGGATAAGGATATAATTAGAGTCTATTAGAATTAGAATTTTCATTTTTGCGTTCTGTTTAACGCTTACGTTCTCTTTGATTGAAAATTTACGAACATTTTTTTTACGATTCGTTACCGATTCGATTTTCGTTGCGTAGAATGCAGCAGAAATTGTTTCTCGCATTATTTTCATATCACTGGCAACATTGATAAACGAGTGATTTAAAAAATACGACTTTTATGCTTTTAGTGACATATTAGGACGAGTGCGACATAATAGTCTATTCGTTTTCGGCGGTATGTTCACACGTCATACTTTCAAAAATAGGGCCCCGTTTTTAGTGAGATTTTAAACATTTTTGGGCGCAAAGATGACTTAAACTATCTGTATTTTCTCATTTTCATTTACTCTTCAGAGTGTGGCCCCGCGCAAGCGCCGTGGCTGAGCGTCTGTGGAGCTCCAGTATGGTAGCCTCGGACTTGTCTCGCTTAGTTCAGATACAGCAGGCGGTGAATCGTCTCGAAGAACATTATTGTCGCATGAAGAGGCGAGGGGTGGACGCGCAACCTCCCAACGGCCCGGGAGTGTGCGTTACCCATAAGCAAAAGTAGATGTTGATTTATGTTTTTTAGTTATATTTGTTAGATTATATTTAGATTTATAGTTTTCTGGAAAGTTACGATCGTCTGTAACAGTGCGATTTTATACTTTCTCAAGTTTACACTGATTCAATCATGTGGCGTACAGACATAACTTTTGTTATGGAATAGTCAATTTTAATAACAATTAGATATATTTTAGTAGGTATTAATCAATTTGTTTGTGTCATTTACTTTAAGATATGAATATAAAATATAGATATATGTACATGAGGTTACATATTAATTTCTATAAAACCGCCTTGTCCATACCGCCCGGGGTCCGGTCCACCACAAAAAGTATGTCGTAATAATACTAGCTTTTAAGAGACGGTAGTGCCATACAAAACGCAGGCGAAAAGTATTCAAAATTCGGCTCCGTTTCATCATATCATCGTCTCGTGTAGTGATCGTTTTTTACCTCGAGAGATGCACGAGGCTGGTTCAGGTAGGCCCAGATACGACAGTCAGGCTTCTCTCGAAGCTGTATCTTTGATTAACATTTGTGGTTAAGGTACTAATATGTACTTCCTCGGGCCTGTGCATCACCAAAGCCACTCGGCCCCGAATACGCACAAAAATCGCAAGTGTGAGCTTTCTACAATTAGGTATTTATTTGTATGTAGGTATTGTATTACATGTGTCTTTGATTTGATTAAAGTTTTCCAAATATACTTTTTTTGGCAAACTCCCAGCGGTCCAAAATTTTAGTACCAGCGAGTCCACGCCAAATATTTAAATTCCATTCAGGTGGGTCCACGAAATTATGATAAATACAGTGTTCAGCAGATTGAAGTCGATATTAATTTGTTTTTTTTGTATCCGTCATGTACTTAATTAGTATTAAGATTTCAATAAAAACCTAACAGTCTTAGGGAGAATTATTGCAAAGATCAAAGCTTTTTTGATGTCACTTAAGAATGCTTTTTAACATAAACCAATTGTTCAACTTTGAGGGAGTGAGATAGTGATATAGGAGCGTAAATTTCACCCCTTACACCAAGAATGGAAATTTGGAATTTCCACCCTAAATTCCTTTCTTAGTGCTCACTTAGACTATAACGAACCTCTGTGCAAAATTTCAAGTTTCTACGTTCAGCGGTTTCGTCTCTGCGTTGATATACCAATCAGTCGGCAAGCTATTTTATGAATTAATAAAAATACAAACAATAACTGTAGGCGACTGTACTTTTAAAACTCGTGGACCCGTTGAAACTATTTTTTTATTGCTGTGGACACGCCTGGGAGTAGTTGTATGGGCGGCATTTTTTTGAGATCAAAGGATTTTCGGACCGCTAGGAGTTTGCCCTTTTTTTCTTTCACGCATACCTAATTACCTATACACATACGTATTTTACGTATTTATGAAAAACCCCTCTTTGTTCCCCGAACCCATTATAAAGTCAACAATATCAGTAGTAGGACCCCGTTTTAGTAGCGGCCCTGCTGCAATAGGCTGTTACAACGGCGGATCCAGGATTTTTTTCTGAGGGGGCACAAGTACCGTGGCGGATTATGCAAATTGGAGGGAGGGGGGGGGGATAGTGCAACAAATTTACATCCGTCCTGCAAAAAATCAAGAAATAAACCAGATGGGCAGAAAAAAATCTGTTATTTCTTAATTTGATGCACTGTACCACAAAAAACACACACACACACAAAGTACACACACAACGCACACACAGGTACACAAAAAAGCAGTCTGGGGAGGCACGTGCCCCCGTGCCCGCAATCCGCTAGTGGGCTGTTAATTTATGTTGTTGACTTTACCACCGGTGGTATCCGACTCCTCTCCGGTATGGATGCAATATTAATGAATTTATTGCACAGAAATGTATTTTTTTTTTGGCGGCGGTTATGAATGTTGAGTGCACGTGTTGCGCTATCGCAGGTATGTAAAAGCTGCATTGCTGCATAGTGCATTGGCGTCGGCATATGTGGATTGTACGTAAGTACTTGCTACTAAAACCACAGAAGTAAATTTTTTTTTTTAATATAAGCAGAAGGAACACAAATTTCACACACACACTGATGATATTTGACAATATTTGCATCCTGTTCATGATAAGGACTGTCACATAACTCTGTCCCTTTCCTTCCTTAGCATTGCAATGTATTGCAACACGAACCACTACACTGAAAGATTTATCATCCAAGCCGGATTTTTCATGCGAAATGATCCTTAACTGTCATATTTGTTGTATTGTCACAGTTGACATAAATATTTAAAATTATTTTTTACTGTTTTGTGCTTTTAAACTCAATAGAAATGATAAAATGCAACGTGTACAATGTGTGGAAGTGTTTCATAAAAAATATTCGTGGAATATCGTTCCTTCGGTAAGCAATACATGTTTTTTTGACGTGCCCAATGATAATATACAATTTCGTGTTATTTTTGAAACAATAACCATTATTAGACTTTTGAATGCTATTTATCAGCAATATCATTATTTATTTTATAAAGTAGTGTATTAATTATAACCATTTCATAAGAAATACTACAAGTAATTTAATAATTTCGTAAATAGCATAGATCATTTGACAGATCCAATTTTGTTTACTATGGCTGGGCCGAATCTAGGCAAATATACGAATTTAGTACCTATTCTATAAAAATCTCAGGAATTCTTTCTTGAAGATTAAAATGCACATTTTATAAAAATACTGACAGTGAATTTTATTTCAGGACAAGGAAAATATGCCAGAAAATAATACCTCAAGAAAGAGAACTGTTATGGGGAGTATTTCTCTTACGTACTACAAGTACCAGGACAGTGAATGGACGCCAGCAACCATTAACAACATTGCAATGTTTCATTGCACGTGATTTTTAATAATTTAAAATAAATTTTATTGATTTAATGACTAGTATTTTTTCCCAAAAGGGATAGAATTTCCCATCATAAAAAGCTGATGCAAATCCGTCCGCATACCGCGCACGGCTTAAGATTCAGCGTCTCAAAATTTTTGGTTTTGCTACACTGTATCGAATATAATTAATTATCTTAGATCCGACCCTGTATTCTGTCGTTGTGTGAATAATAATCTTAGTGTGTGTTTTTGCCATGCAATTTCAAATGACATGTTCAGTCTGCTTACTATTATTATATGTCTGTGACTAAAACGTAGTGATTATGTACCTATATGCTCTTTGCTTATTACTTCCATCCATGATGTGGATAGAGCTTAACTGCTTTAAAAAAAAAATTGCTGTCAATGTCAAAAGTAAATTTGACAGTGATATATTATTCCTGATGTTGTTCCGCAAAGAGTATATAATCACTACGTTTTAAGAGTCGGGACTCCCATACAAAAAAATGGACTATGAAACGGGAGCGAAACAGGGCCGCCAATATGAAGGCCACAAATGCTTAACATTGTGCCAACATCAAGAAAAAAAAATAGGGATGTGGTACATCACACTTATTATCGACTTATCGGTATTAGTATTTATCGACCGTTTATCGTAGGTAGGTAGGTAGGTCGATATCAGCATTTGCCGACCGTAGGTAGTAGGTAGGTGATCTAATAGTGACCCACGCCCACAGTTTTATTTTGGGAGGAATTAATGAACACCAGTTTTATGTCTTTCAAAGTATATTTCTTTTACATGTTTTTATAGACGAAAAATGACAATTCCTTAACTCCAGGCTGTGCTCCAGGTTAGAAGTTCTGCAACACAAAAAAACATAACTATTAAATAGTTAAAAACCTTTTCCGTCATGAGTACTGGTTATTTTTCTTGTACTTTTTTCGGTCGAAGCCGCGGGCAAAAGCTAGTATTACAATAAATGTAATTATGACAATGTACTTCAATATGGTGGTGGCGAGTGGTAGAGCGCCCGCCTGTGGATGCAAAATCCCAGGTTCGAATCCTGCCCGGGCTACATTAGTTTGTACACCAATCTGACTCATGTATGGTAGTTTTCATCGACCACCACTTGCTTCCGGTGAAGGAAAACATCGTGAGGAAACCTGCACTCTGTGTTGATGATTATCAACTAGTGTGTGAAATGGAGAAGGCAATGGCAAACCACTCCATTAAAATTGCCAAGAAAGTCGTTGTGTGTGTTTCATTCCATATAATGACCACGACCCTCAGTCATGAGGAAATACGACTAATACCTAATACTTCAATATATAAAAATGCTTACTTGGACTATGTGATCTTTTTCTTTTAGTGTCACTCACAGTAAAATTTTCTATAGAAGTTAAAGGTTCTGAAATAGAATAAAATTACAGAGTAGGTAAGTGGCTGATTATGCGAAGTTAATATTGCAGAACATGTTATTAATACAATATACTTTAATATATGAAAATACTTACTTGGACTATGTGATTTTTTACTTATGGAGTCAAGAAGTTGAAGTCTCTGCAACACAATCAATTTGTTTAGTAAATTTGGCAAGTTCTGCAAAGTTAACATTGTACATACGTAATTATTACAATATACTTTTTCCCAACCTTTTGTATTCCACTGCTGGGCAAAGGTACAATATACCCGTACTTTAATATGTAAAAAGTGCTTACGTGGACTACGTGTCCTTTTTCTTTTAGAGTCACACTCAATTGAAAATTCTGAAGTTGAAGATTCTGCAACACATAAGAAAATGAATTTGCAGAGTGACATCCAATAAAATAAAATAATAAAACAAATATAATTTACTAACCCCTAACAGTGTGGCTGTAGTAATTATGATCATCCAAAACATTTTTCCTTTTCATATGTTAGATATGTAATGGAAAGCTGAGGAACAGGTCATCAATACATGGAACAGCATTTTTCTTAAACTGCATTTTCTTATTCTTGAAATCTTTTGTAAGAAAATGCTTGCCACATACATATTTTAATTGGTTCAATTTTTCAATTGGCACATTAATCAAATTTTTGTTTCCGGTAGCTGCTACCCATTGCCTACAGCTGAAAATAAGACTAGATTAAAATTTGTATGCATGTTCTGTATTGTACATATTAATTAGTTATGATCTGAACATAAACTTAGGGGTAGGTACCTTAAAAGTAGTCACGATTATTAAGAGGATTTGCCAAGCCAAAAACATTTATCCTTCTAATACACCGTTTTGTATACATATATCAATATACCTAATAAGCTTTTCCTTCAATAGATTAAATTATAAACCATTCTTAAGAATTTTTTTATATTTTAATTTGAAACGAAAATTATCGATAAAATTTACAAACACTATACTTATCAGCACTATTGTTTACATGCAACTAAGGTTATACCTTTTAATTTACCCGTTTATCTAATTTACAATGAAATTTATGACCAACGTAGTTATATCCACGATAATAATATAGATTTTGTACTTACCGATCTTCTTCTAATGGAAATTTTGCCATGAAAATTCTTTTTGACCGTCCATTCGATACGTTTTTATTTTACAAATTTCGCACTTTTTCCTGTTCAATCCGCTCATATTTGCTTTATATTTGTATTTCTACCCCTAGACGCTATAAAATTTTAAGAAAATTAGGCAGATTGCTTTAAAAAAGAGCACAGAATAATAATTAATATTCAGCGATCTTTTCAGAAAACCACACTGTTTGTAATATATTGGGTAAAACTAAACGCAGGCGTTTCGCATTGCTGCCGCCAGAGGGCGTTCGGGGTTTTCACATTGCTAGCGTGAATGGCTCGCGGACGGTCGCCATTGCCCTATGCGATATCGGTTTGATTTTTAATACGCGAGAGGTTCCGCGTTCTTTGATTGCTAATTAGCTTGAGTTGTGTTTGTGAATTTCCTGTTTGTTAAATAACTATTGAACTTTGTGTTTGTGTACCCGTCATGGTGACTTTTTCTTGTGAGAGGTGAAACGTGGCTGGCTGTTCACATCTGGCTGTTCCCGAGTGAAACTACGGGAAGAAATCTATTTATTTGTCCTGGGGAATTGAGATCTCAAGGGTTAGGTAGGGTGATTAGGAATTCCCCCTTCCCGAAGACACTCAAGTTTGGATCCGAAGAGAAAGAAGATTTAATTTGGTAAGTGTTCAATTGTAATTAATTTATAGGTTAGGTTATCATATAGGGCCCTGTAGCTCCCTTCATAAGCTACGGTGGTAGCAGACTGCGTATAGCTTAAGTTAGGTTTTGGTCGGGCAAACGTGGTGCCGCGTGGGGATTTTTTCCCGGTACTTATATTTACCGGTGGTTTTTTCCCGGTGAAGTTCCGGTACAGAATTCTTCCCGCCGCTTCGTTTGTCCGGATTCGCTCTGCGCACATTTTCTGGCAGCAGAGCGTAGTTGCTCTGCAAATTTTCTGGTAGCAGAGCGTAGTTTATCTACCCTCTATTTGTTCGTTTGTAAAAAATAATTAATTGTTTGTAAAAATTATTAGATTTTTCTTAGTTTGTTTGTATAAGAATATTTGTAACCTTTTTTGTATTTGTTTGCGGTTTGTACCGTGCGTTCCGGGTTTGTGCCATTCTCATACCTACCGCGGTTCTTCGTGTAGTTGCTTGATTTTGTTGTTTTTTATTTACCTTTTGTTATTTTTTGTTTGTGACTTGACGCGATGGCGAAGGCCTCCAATGCTAGGGCGACACTCGCCAACGAATTGAGATGGTTTGTGACGGCCGGAGGACTCCTGTCCCGGAAGGACAGGGAGGGCGCCATACTGCTAAGAGCGGATCACCTCCACTCACGTTTGATTAGCGCGGAAGCGGCCATGGCGGCGCTTACCGAAGCCGATCTTACCCCGGAGGCCTACGCAGGTCACATGGCGGACATGGACCAGATCCTGAGTCTGCACGATGATATCGCGGAGGCGGTGACCGCAATAAGGGCGAGACAGGCTGGCGGACCAGCCCCTCGCACACCTGTTAGACAGGAAGGACCAGCGGTTACTGGTCGGCTCCCCACCCTTCAGCTGTCCCACTTTGGGGGTAGGATGGAGGAGTGGGTAGCATATAAAAATATGTTTGAGTCCCTGGTCGTAGCACGACAGGATTTGTCGAAGGCCCAGAAGATGGCCTACCTCCTCTCCACTCTTGAGGATGAAGCGCGGTCGCTCATCCAGCACCTCCGGGTGGAGGACGACCAGTACGATACGGCTTGGGAGTTATTGAACTCCCGCTACCAAAACTTACGTTTGTTAGCGGATGCGCACGCCGCACAGTTGATGGCCCTGCCCAAGGTGGCCAACAGGGCACAGTTGCGCCTGCAGTTGCTCACGCCCGTTACAGTGGCCTGTAACGCGCTCCGCACACTGGGGCTGCCGGTGGACCAATGGTCTTTTTCGTTGGTGCACATTGTATTGGGCAAATTGCCCAATGACATCCGCTCGCGGTTTGAGCGCGAAAATGCGGAGCGGGATAGCACCACCCTACCAACATTCACTGACTTGGTGAAGTTTTTGGAGTTTGAGGCACGGGCGGCTGAGAATACCATGACGGACTCAGCGCCATCCAGAGCGCCTGAACGTAGGCCCCAACAGGGACGGCAACCGCCACCGCGTGGAGCTGGTGTGCGGGTTGCACACACGGCAGCAGTCGCGGGGGACGCGGACTGCCTGCAATGTGGCCGGATGGGCCACAGCCTGCTGCAATGCATGGACTGGCAGAGACTGCCAGTACAAGATCGGCGCCGCATGGCAAGGCGGCATGAACTATGCTTTTACTGTTTGGGCAGTCACTATGCACGTGACTGTCCCAGGGCCATACCATGCAGTGCATGCCGTGGGCTGCACCACGTGATGCTCTGCATGAACCGGAACGGGGATGGCCCCCGGTTGTTGAGGCAGGGGTCCCCTATGGGCGGGGGCGCTCCTGCGCGAAGCCCTCCACCATCGGACGGAGGACGCGGCTTCGCTCGTCGCACCCCCTCGGGAGGGGGTCGCGTACCGGCGCGGGTCTTGGCGGACCGGGACCACGCGCCCCAAGGTCATGGCCAGTATGTGGCTGGCCAGGCCCCGGATGGGGCCCCCATGGGCGGGGGCCCTAGATCGGACGTGAGCGTGGGGACACCCCCCTCCACGCGGGTTACCACTACCCACCACATGCAGCCGCAGCGGTTTTCTCCGCCGCTGCACGAGTACCCACGGCTGGAGTACCACCCGCCGTACCATAGGTATGGCCGGGCCGCGGGTTATGCCCCCCCTCAGATGGGGATGTGCACTCGCCCGCCATATTATCCGGGTCAGTGGCGCGCCCCTGGTTTGGAGAGAGTGGGGAGCCCGTAACTAGCTTGCTCCCCTTGCTGGGACAGAGCCGCGGACGGTTCTGCTCCCTACCGCGGTGGTCCGCGTATGGGGTCGTGGGGGAAGCCATTAATTTGAGAGCTCTGTTGGACTCAGGGGGCTCAAAGCAGTTTGGTTACCACTCGAGTGGCACGCCAGTTAGGTTTAGTCGTGGAAGACTCGCCTGTGCCACTTCTTGGAGTTGGTGGCATACAGGTGAAGTGTCTGACGGGCCAGACACTTGTCACCTTTTCTTCGCTGAAGTCCTCCACAATGAGGATCACGACTTCGGCTATGGTAATGGATACCATTGCGGGTTGGCACCCCTCGACAGACATACCGCCGGGTGTGTTGTCTTTGGTTTCGGGTCTGGATTTGGCCGACCCCTTTGTCTTTCATCCCGGCCCAGTGGACTTGCTCCTGGGCTCGGACGTATTGGGTTGGATTTTGTTGGGTACACAGAAGGCTCTGGGTTCGTCTTCACTGATGGCAGTGTCTACGATTTTTGGTTTTGCCCTGATGGGCCCTGTGTTTGATAATGGCACCGCGGAGGAGCCACCGGTCGTCGCATCTGCGTCCTTGGCCAAGACCATGCAAAGGTTTTGGGAGGTGGAGGAGCCACCTATGAGTTCCAGGATGGATCCGGAACACGCTGAGTGCGAAGCCCTTTTTCGATCGACCACGGAGAGGTTGCCCTCCGGTCGGTTTGTAACTAGGTTACCTTTTGTTGCCTCTCGTCCTAGCCTAGGGCAAAGTAGGGCGCTTGCGGAGAAACGACTGCTGTCCATGGAGCGACGTATGCAGCGTGACCACGTACTTCGCGATAAATATATTGAATTTATGCGCGAGTACGAGGATTTGGGTCACATGTCTCCGGCTCGAGTTGATTGGAGCTCAACTGAGCATTATTTTTTGCCCCACCACGCGGTGGTGAAGGCCTCAACGGGCAAGTTGCGGACTGTCTTTGATGGGTCCGCACCCACTTCGAACGGAGTTTCGTTGAATCTGTGTTTGCATTCGGGTCCCAAATTGCATAGGGACATAATTGACATCATCTTGAACTTTAGAAGACATCAAGTGGTTTTTGGCGCGGACATCCGGATGATGTTCCGCCAGACAGTCATACATCCTGAGGACAGGCGATTCCAGTTGATACTCTGGCGTGAGCGCCCTGAGGATCCTGTGACGGTGTATGAACTCAACACAAACACGTATGGTTTGAAATCTAGTCCCTATATCGCCATCAGATCATTGCTTGAATTGGCAGAGCGGGAACGGATCCGCTTTCCCCGTGGGGCTTCCGTGCTGTCACGTGACTTGTATGTTGATGACGTGTGCACCGGAGCCCAAAGTATTGAGGAGGCCCTCCTACTGCGGGATGAATTGATTGAAATATTGAAGACAGGTGGCTACGAGCTACGTAAGTGGTTGTCTAATGAGCCTAAAGTTCTAGAAGGGATCCCGGAGGATCACCAACAGAACCCTCACCTGTTTGAGGATGTGGATGATCCCAACAGGATAGCGGTGCTGGGCATGCAGTACCAGCCGCTAACCGATATTTTCACATTCCAAGTGGACTTGGAAATACCAAAAGTCTGGACTAAGAGAACGGTGTTGTCCGTAATAGCCCGTATGTTTGATCCAAGCGGTTGGATCAGTCCAGTGATATTCTCTGCGAAGTGTCTTCTTCAGAGGCTTTGGACTTTGGGCGTCTCGTGGGACGAGCCGCTGTTTGGTCCTCCATTGGATGATTGGCTCGAGTTGTTTTCATCGATTAAGGAAGTCAATCGGATTGCCTTGCCTCGTCGAATATTGCCCCCCGGGAAATATCGAGCCAGCCTGCATGGCTTTTGTGACGCGTCGGAGCGAGGCTACGCCGCGTCAGTCTATATGCGGACAGTTGACGCCGATGGCCGGGTCAATGTCTCGCTTTTGTTAGGGAAGAGCAAGGTCGCCCCCATCAGGACTAGGCTGACTATTCCCAAGCTTGAGTTGAGTGGAGCTCACCTTCTCTCTAAATTGTTGCATCACGTTGCCAGTGAACTGGCGGCCACGGTCGAAATACGGGACATCTTCGCCTGGTCGGATAGCCAGGTCGCGCTTGCATGGTTGCGCGCGGCCCCACATACCTTGGAGGTTTTTGTGGGAAATCGGGTTTCCCAAATCCAGAATATCGGAATTGATATAACATGGAGACATGTGCCGGGAGAGCTTAACCCAGCGGACTGTGCTTCCCGAGGTTGTACGGCACCAGAATTGGTGTCACACCCGCTCTGGTGGGGTCCAGAGTGGCTGATGGGATCAGAAACATCTTGGCCTGTCTGTCAGACAGATGTTACTTCTTTGAGTTTGACTGGGCTCCGTGTACATGCTGTAGTCGCTGAGACGACGTCGGAGCCGGATTGGCTACTTGCTCGGTATAGCAGTTTGGATAAGCTTCTGGGTGTTACCAGTTGGATTAAGCGTTTCATACATAATTGTAGAAACCCACAGGCAAAGCGGTTGGAGCCGATTGCAGGTGCAGAAGAGCGCCGGAGCGCATTGTTGCATTGGGTCCGTGTCGTGCAGACCGGACGGTTTGAGTCAGAGCTTCGTATCTTGCGCGACGCACGCGCTAAGTTGAAGGGCGCGGTCGCTCGTTTGAACCCGTACATCGACTCGGATGGGCTTCTTCGGGTTGGAGGCAGGCTCCGGAAGGCGGATCTTCCATATGAGACTCGCCATCCTCTGTTGTTGCCCAAGGGCGGACCCTTGGTGCAGCTTTTGGTGTCTGATCGACACATTCGTAACGCCCATGCTGGGTGCAATGCTTTGTTGGCTATCTTGCAACGCGAGTTTTGGATTTTGTCTGCCCGAAGAGCAATCCGTAGTGTCCTGTTTCGATGTATTGCATGTTATAGGTTGAAGGCATCCACGATGCAACCACAGATGGGTGATTTGCCCGCTGATCGAATCCGACCTTCGAGACCGTTTGACGGCGTTGGAACCGATTTTGCCGGTCCCTTTTCGATCAAGGCTTCTCCCTTTCGTAATGCCCGTATTGTGAAGGGCTATTTGTGTGTATTTGTTTGTTTGGCCACCAAGGCTGTCCATTTGGAGGTGGTATCGGCTCTGACTACGGAGGCCTTCGTCGCCGCGTTGGATCGCTTTGTTTCGCGTCGAGGTCTACCTTCCTTATTAGGTCTGACAATGGCACAAACTATAAAGGAACTGTAAATTATCTTAAGGATGTTTCTGTGTTTATTGATAAAAATTGTACTAGTTTAAGTCAAATTGCTGCCCAAAGGGGAATAACCTGGAAGTTTAGTCCCCCAAGTTGCCCCCATTGGGGAGGGATTTTTGAAGCGGCTGTGAAATCCGCAAAGACCCACCTCCGCCGCATTATCGGAGAAACGGCTCTAACTTTTGAAGAGCTGGCCCCAGTGTTTTGTAAAGTTGAGGCGGTCCTCAACTCTCGTCCTCTCTGTCCGCTATCTCCAGATCCAAATGACTTGGAAGCTCTCACCCCTGGTCATTTTTTGGTGGGAGGGCCGTTGAATGCCCTGCCCGAGTACCCGTGGAAGGATGAACGCGTATATCGGTTGTCGCGTTTTCAAATGTTGCAGCAAATGAGCCAGGACTTTTGGCGTCGCTGGTCGCTTGAATATTTGCATTTGCTGCAGCAAAGAGTGAAGTGGACAGACAGGACTGAGCCTCCCAGGGAGGGTGATTTAGTATTGTTAAAAGAGGCAAATTTGCCCTCATTGCTTTGGCGACGAGCTCGCATATTACGTTTGATTCTTGGCGGAGATGGCACTCCGCGTGTGGCTGAGGTGTTGGTCGACGGTTCGATTTTAAGGAGAGGTGTGACCTCTCTCGCCCGCCTTCCCGTAGAGTAAGCTAGCGGTCTGCTTCTCAGACCGGGACGGGGGGATGTTTGTAATATATTGGGTAAAACTAAACGCAGGCGTTTCGCATTGCTGCCGCCAGAGGGCGTTCGGGGTTTTCACATTGCTAGCGTGAATGGCTCGCGGACGGTCGCCATTGCCCTATGCGATATCGGTTTGATTTTTAATACGCGAGAGGTTCCGCGTTCTTTGATTGCTAATTAGCTTGAGTTGTGTTTGTGAATTTCCTGTTTGTTAAATAACTATTGAACTTTGTGTTTGTGTACCCGTCATGGTGACTTTTTCTTGTGAGAGGTGAAACGTGGCTGGCTGTTCACATCTGGCTGTTCCCGAGTGAAACTACGGGAAGAAATCTATTTATTTGTCCTGGGGAATTGAGATCTCAAGGGTTAGGTAGGGTGATTAGGAATTCCCCCTTCCCGAAGACACTCAAGTTTGGATCCGAAGAGAAAGAAGATTTAATTTGGTAAGTGTTCAATTGTAATTAATTTATAGGTTAGGTTATCATATAGGGCCCTGTAGCTCCCTTCATAAGCTACGGTGGTAGCAGACTGCGTATAGCTTAAGTTAGGTTTTGGTCGGGCAAACGTGGTGCCGCGTGGGGATTTTTTCCCGGTACTTATATTTACCGGTGGTTTTTTCCCGGTGAAGTTCCGGTACAGAATTCTTCCCGCCGCTTCGTTTGTCCGGATTCGCTCTGCGCACATTTTCTGGCAGCAGAGCGTAGTTGCTCTGCACACACACAAACAACAATAGAGAAACGTCAATGTTATAGCATGGCGGTCTAAGATGGCGGTGAAGTATAATGCGATAAAAATTGAATGCCGTCAATTGTTCACTGCTTTGTAGGTATGAATAATCTTTCGAACATAGACGTATTAAAAATTCGCTCCCGTTTTCATACGATCGTTTTTTTTCTTTGGAGTTGCGCCAGGCTGTTGTTCCGCATCGCAAGCAAACGCAAAGCAAAGAATCCAAAAAAATCTCAATTAATTTCAAATGAATAAACTTACATCTCGCATCTTGCGTGGATGTATTTTATTTTTAACTTATTTTAAGAATCCTTCCTCAGCCCCTTGCGACTGTTTTTGTCACTGTGATGTGATTTTTTTACCTTTGAATAGGTAGGTAGGTATAATTGTGATGTGTGTAACCAACTCTCTTTTATTCCATAATTTTTATCTAGTACATACCTATATTTAATTGATATATCAATGACACCCAAGGAAAAATGGAATCTCAAGTTTTATTCTATGAGAAATGTAGACTGTGCCTCGACAAAGCTGGAACACAACATATTTTTCAGGAGGAAGGATTAGAACAAGATATTTTAATGTATACTGGAGTAAAGGTAAGTATTCTCTCTTGTTTAAATAATATAGGGAATTTGATTGAAAGAGAAAAGCTATGTGTAACCACGGCAATGCAGGAATTATCTGCACGGAAATCTTTCATTTTGGTTCAACTTACGTGCCATGCCAGGATCTGTACCACAGAAAGAAAGTAAGATTGCAAAAGACAATCATCATTTTATTTATTTTAGGTCAAACAATCGGACAACCTACCTCAAAAAGTTTGTTATGAATGTTTAAAGATAATAAATAATGCAAGAGAGTTAAGAATACTTGCTACAAAGAATGATTTACATCTGAGATCTCTGTTTGGCAGTGACTCTTTTGACAGTAATGAGGTAATTAATTCTCTATACCGTAAACTGCTGCAACTTTGCACGGAATTTGACGTTTTTTGCGATTTTCTCGGAGCCTATTCACAATTTTGACTCTCAATTGTTTTTAAATGGAAGACAAGCATATTGGCTTACTATTGAGACCCCAAATCTTATTAATTTCCACCAATTGTCTAAATTACAAGGGCTTAAAGTCGTAGGCAAAGTTGTATGTAAAAGACACAAGTTTGCCTAGAAGGATAATTCGATATTTATTGTACTTATCGTTTCCGTTAATTTTTTTTGATGTGCATGAGACAGCCCACTTGTCCCTGCCAATTTAATCAGTGCAATATACTGTATATTTTTTTTATTACAGTTACTAGGCCAAGTTGTAGCAGGTTCTACAGACTTTCCATACAAAAATGTCGTTGACTATAGGGTTGTCCAAAAGAATACAGATTATTATTAATACTTTTTTATAAAAGAAAAAAACCAGATGGCTACTTTCATTAAAAACTTCAATTTTAATGCTTCTTGGTAATAATGTCTCATTATTTTAGTCAACAATTATTAATAAACTTAATTTTTGATTGTAGTATAAAAGAAAAGTATACAAAGTGTTAAATCTCTTTTACAATTATTTCTACAAAAAATATTTGAATATTGTTTTACAAATTTACAACGAGCACTTCTAATATAACTTGAGGAAACAAATTCTAAAATAATTTTTTAAGCATAATGTAAGCGAGATTCACACGAGTGAAGCTGCGAGTAAAAGCTAGTTAACAAAATTTGACAACCCTAGACCCAGGCAAAGTTATGTCACTCAAGTTTTCAAAACACTACACATGATTGCCTTCTAAGTTTTTTCGATAAAAAACAATCTTTTGCGTAAAAAAACTAGTAATACTAGAAGAAGACAATATTATCCTACCTTAGGCAGTTAATCCTGTGCGAAAACATAGCTTTTTCATAGTTAAAATTCAAAAGTTTTGGAGCGCAAAAAAAATGCTGCCTCACCCACCGATCTTTGTCGCACAACTGACAGAGTATTAATGGAGTTGCAATTATAAAAAATGAAAAATATGTTGCCCAAATAATGAATAGTTACTACAGAATGGTAGAAAACGAGAATAAAGCAAGCGAATGCGATATATCGTAATTCAAATGAAATAGGCAAATTTGTGTGTAGTTGGATAAGTTGCAGCAGTTTACGGTACTTATTTTGTTCATTTTCCAAAAACTTCAACTTTTATCATAATCCATTTTGTATTATATTATAGGATGATAATGATGATGAGGACTCTGACAGATTAGTGATTGTTGAAATGCCAACAAAAACAATACAGCAGGAAACTCAAAGCAAAATAAAAGAAAAGGTGAGTTGTGTAAAAAAATGTGTGTTGGCATCCCTATTGCCTTGGCGCCTGTGTGCGCCATTCACTTTGCGGGCGGTTTGGGCCTGGTGCAAACGCACAAGTAGTATTTTAGTCAAATGGGGCTCATATGTGTTAAATCTAAAACTGCCCTTGAAACTCTCAATCTCCCTTTAAGCATTCTTACTATGTATATGATATACTGGCCCTGTCTTGAGTTGTTGAATTTGTTGAAGGCATATCCTAATTGCATTACAGAATAACTTTGTGATAAATAAATTAAAAAAATAATATTCAATTTACAGGAATCCTCTAGAAAAACTAAAGGCGGCATCAAAGTACGACAAGATTTGTTTGAAACACAGAATGTGGTAAGTCCACAACTTTTATTTGTTAATTAAATGAAACTTTTGTAAAAAAATACATAAAAAAGTATTTGGCAACAGTGATATAAATTCTTTCCATCCTAATAATATGATAAATGCGAAAGTTTGGAGGTGAGTTTGTGAATTTGTGAGGATGTTTTTACTTAAATCATGCAAAATTTACTGGACGGATATAAAATAAATATTTTTTTAGACTTCATCTACCATGACACCAGTGGACTCTAACAATACACCTTCACAGAATAAAAATCTAAAAAGAAAGAGTGATTTTAAGGACAATGAGGAGTTAAGATGTGAAGTAAGTATTTTTTATTGGTTTAGTCATATAGCAAAGGCCTCACTAAAAATTACAATTAAGACTGATGATGGCAGAAGACAACACACTCCTGGGTATCTATATTTCATATTTTAAAAATAAAAGCTGCTACAAATGTAAATTTTTGCCAACAATTTTTCTCATCATTATCATTATTGGCTGACTTGTAAGAAGACAAGAGATCAAAATCACACAAGCACGACCACCGCTCGAATAACATACCTCCATCATTATTTCAGATTTGTGACAAAGTGTTTGACAAATGGAAAAAGTTGTATCTGCATCGCCGTTTACACAACAAGACAATAGCATGTCCCCTGGACTGCGGTAAGATGTTTGCCACCAAAGGAGACTTGGAACGGCACCTAAGGATACACACGGGAGTGAAACCCTACCATTGTGATGTCTGCGGACAGAGTTTCACACAGAATAGCACTTTGAAATCTCATATGAAAACTGTCCATAAAGATCTAGTAGATACTTGACAGTTTCCAAAAAGGACACGTTCTAATGCACCAATGGATTAATTTGACAAAAAACGTGTTTATTTCGCCGTCGTCGTATATTTACAACAATATATTCGTAAATTTTTGCGTGGCGTGTAGTTAAAACGATATTTTAACTACAGTAAAAATGATATTTTAACTACAGTAAAAATGATATTTTAACTACATTAAATGATATTTTAACTACAGTAAAATTGATATTTTAACTACAGTAAAAATGATATTATTCTGAAAAAGTATGTTCTAGTGCTGGGGCACTTTATTTGTAGGAACAGCTGGTGCTCAAAAGGTAACAAAAAGAGTTGTTGTGTGACCCAAATACGGTCCAACCATCACTTACCTTAATAGTATTTAAGTACAGTAAAGGCTAAAGTCATGTAAATAAAAAACATTTGTATATTTTATACTACTACCACAGTATTGTGTATGTTACTACTAAATAATATGTACTTAAAAAAAAATCTTTACATTGTAGAGATTCGTTTTTTATTTTAATAATGTTTTCAGCAATCATTTATTTTCATTCTCTTTTTTTACATTTCATTTATTAAACCTATCATGTATAATCTATATTTATATGTAACAAACAACACTAACAACTATATTAGATAAAGAAATACTGGGGAAGAGCTATTTTGTAATAATTAAAAGAAAACAGAAAATACATAAGACATTTTTATTTATTACGATTGCGAGTTATAATATTTTTACAAGTTATATACCTATGATCCCAAAAATCATTCAGGCGTGACGCCTTTATTTACAAACAATACATACTAGACTGTACATAATTAACCTGTTGTACACCACATTTTTAATAAGATAAAAGCTCCTGAGCAGCTTATAAATGGGAAAACCAAACTTACTGCGTGAAGACAACAGTATAGTTGCCGTCACGTAAAAAGGGCGCTGGCGGTTAAGCTGCGCAGTAGGCGATATATCGGTCTATGCGATGAGCGGGGGTCGGGCGGATCTCATCCGGCGCGCGCGATTGGTTTGTCAGTCGTACCCATGCGCAAGTTTCACCCCTCCTCACCCTACCAGCGATCTTTTCACGTGATGGGAAGTATACCTAACCACTCAGATTGAGATGGATCTTTGAAAAACACAAAATTCATTGCAGTACTTAAATAATAATCAAATTTAATGAGGAATACGACTAAAAGAGATTAATAGATAACTTCTCCATAGATTGGGCTGAAAATAAAAAAGCATATGTGCTATATCACAATATATAAATGCAAATCTAATTAAAAAGGCGGCCAGTGCCTGCGCCCGAATTATATTAGCTAATTGTAACAGAAATATCTTTTATACATATTTTACAATATGTATTGTTAAGGCTTAATACAAATAGTTACATTATATTCACCAAGTGACAGAACAAGAGACTTATTAATAACAGGGGGTCTAAAACAGCCACTGTGTATCGGAATATGATTCATTTCTCATTTCTAAATATTAAAATGATCCTAATGATACCAGTTATAAGGTTCATTTTTAAATATTTAGCAGAGTTGATTTTGCGTGATTGAGTAATAAATATTGATACAAACCTTCGCATTGTTGGATTCATTTAAAATCTCTTGTCCTATCGCTACTCCCTTTTGCCCCGTGCGTCCAAGGGCAGATCCAGCTTTTGCGTCAGGGGGGGGGGGGGGTCATATGGTCGAATGCGTGGTCTATACTCAAAATAACCCAGGGGATAGTGCCGGGATTATTTTGTGTATAGAAACAAGCAAATTATTAAAAAAAATACGACTGACTACTCACATTATAGCCTATGTCACTCAGAGGAATGCAAGGAATCTAAAAATACCTCTCGCATCAAAATCTGTTAAGCCATTAAGGACTTATGGTGAAATAAAGAAACTTACATACATGAACTCTGGCCCTTAATTCTACAAATTACAAACGTGGATGCCGTGCCTCAGTTGTGTCTCAAAAGCCAAAGAAATCGTAATAAAACACAGAGATCTTGTCACTTATTACAATTTCTTTGGCTCTTGAGATACGATTGTAATAAGTAGAATCGGCCCCCTGAAAACAACACTCCTTTTTGGTCAGTCGTATCCATACTAATATTATAAATGCGAAAGTTTGGATGTGAGTTTGTGAATTTGTGAGTTTGTGAGGATGTTTGTTACTCAATCACGCAAAATCTACTGGACGGATTTCGATGAAATTTGGTACAGAGGTAGATAATGACCTGGAATAGCACATAGGCTACTTTTTATCCCGGGAAAAAGCACTGTTCCCGTGGGAAATTCACGCGGCCGAAGCCGCGGGCAAAAGCTAGTAAAAAATATATACTAAGGACTCAGGGGGGGGCATGACTCCCATGACCTCCCCCTACATCCGCCCCTGCGTGGCGATCAATGGAAGGCGTAGAGCAGCAAAAGGAATGTGCAGACTGCGACCACGATGCCGACGATGAGAGAGTCCCTTCGCTTTCGCGCGTTTATCCGGTATATTAGACTATTTAACATTGGGAATCTGGAATGAAAAATTGTGGATATATAAAAGAAAAGATTTATTTTAATCACGTACACACCTTATTTATTTATTAATTTTTGTACATAACAAATACATAGATAGGAAACATAAAATATGGCAAAACTAAGTACGTAAGTAAGTAGGTACTACTTTTTCTATAGAAAACACTACTATAATATATACTACTGTACTGTACTTATTGGTACAAAAAACTTAAAAACAAGTCTCGAAATTACTTTGGGTTTGGGGCTAACTCAATCTGTATGATTGGTCCATATATTCATTTATTTATAAATACCTGTTTGTGATGTCATTGAATCTTGTCTGCATCCGTTTGAATGTGTGCCGCTGTGAAGTGAGGTGTTCGCGCGCTTCCATCGCTATGTTTATCTGTTCGTCCACTAGGATGTGTGAACTAAAAATTTAAAAAAGATTGGATCACTAATAAAAAAAAAATTACTAATTTTCCTAGAGGTTTTCCCTGGCGCCTGTCTGTCTACTATAATATAAATTACAAATTTACAAAAACCCTGTCACCCAAAAAAAAAAACAACTCTGAAAAACTACGTCGAAAAACTGCAAATTACTCTTAAACGACTAAACCAATTTCTATGAATCATGGCTAAGAACCAAGATAAAAAAAACTAGATCAAAATCGGTTTATTTCTTTGGGAGCTGCGATTTTTGGGCACATTGCCTTGGTTAACCAGACACGTCAAACCAAACTTATAACACCCTGCTTTGCATTGGGGGTTTAGTGATGGAGAATGGGTAAGGCAATGAACTTTGACCCAGTCAGAGTTTTGTCTCGGACACTTTTTGAATGGGACTGGCCGTCTATTTGTTTATGATACGTCAATGATCGAGGGTTAAAATACAGCCCTATACGGCTCATGCGCAAAATGTCTCTTTCGCAATATGTCCCCCTTCTTTCGCACAATGTCTCTTTCGCAGAATGCCTCTTTCGCACAATGTCTCTTTTGCAGAATGCCTCTTTCGCACAGTGTCTCTTTCGCAGAATGCCTCTTTCGCACAATGCCTCTTTCGCACAATGTCTCTTTCGCACAATATCTCTTTCGCACAATGTCTCTTTCGCACAATGCCTCTTTCGCAGAATGCCTCTTTCGCAGAATGCCTCTTTCGCAGAATGCCTCTTTCGCGAATGCCTCTTACGCACAATGTCTCTTTCGCAACATGTCGCGACAGGGACTTCGGGCTACCTGTGCAAGTGGTTGGCCTCCTTGGCGTACTGGTCGCGGCGGCTGAGGCCGGCGGGCGGCGCGCCGGCGCCGCGCAGCAGCTCCTCGCGCTCGCGACGCGCGTGCGCGCGCGCAGACGTCTTCGTGAACTCTTGCTGGTAGTCCTGACCATTTTTATCAATACATATATAAAATAGATAGAAAATAATCTTTTTCAGATTGACCTGGGTCTTGGATGTTTATCTATATATAATTGTTATAAAATATAGTATCAAACTCAAACTATTTTATTTGCATAAATGTAGGTGACTTAAGATCAAATTATCGTTGAGTTAGTATCCCATAACACAAGTCTCGAACTTACTATAGGGCTAGCTCAATCTCATAATTATATTTATATAATCACGCCGAACTGCCACACTGGAAGGCCCGGGTTCGATCCCTGGTCGGGTCAACATGGAAAAAGATCTTTTTCTGATTGACCCAGGTTTTGGTGTTTATCCATATATGTATGTATTTGTTATAAAATATAATATTGTTGAGTATCCCATAACACAAGTCTCAAATAACTTACTTTGTAACTTATATTAATTCTGTGTCTATGTCTTAGTATAGGAGATATTTAAGGAAAAAAATTATGAGAGGTCTATTATAGGACCAATAGAAACCCATTTTTTTTTTATAATTTTTGTCTGTCTTTCTGTCTGTGTGTTTGCACGTGCATTACGCAAAAACTACTGAATGGAATTTGATGCGGTTTTCAGGTTGCAGGTCTAACTTAAAATCTGGCGTAGGTTTTATCTTGATACGCTGCTTAGAACCTGACATATTAAATATAGTAAACTACGCGCGGGCGAAAGCTAGTTCTAAATTAAAATTCCATTATTAAGATTCTGTACCTCAAAAGAAAACACCCTAATTATCACTTTGTTAAGCCTATTATTACCTTACAATCCATTTGAAAATAAAGTAGAACACTAAAGGTGCTCCCACACAGGGAGTTATAAAATGATATATAACATTTGTTTAATTAACAAAGAGTAACAGAGATAACAGACGTAATATAACATTTTTATAACTGCTGTGTCAGAGCACTATAAGATATTATTGTAGGATGTAAGTTACCATAAGTATTTCTCTGTGCCTTTTAATTGTGTGCATGGTAGCTGCTCCACTGGGTGCCAGGTCTGCCATTTTGTCATTTATCGATGAAAGCTGAAACCATCAAAAATATTAACAGATGAGTGCATTATGTGTATATTGAAGGTTGTAAAAATTAATAAAAAAAATTAACATATACACTATTTTGATTGGTAAAAATAAAAAAATGTAAATTTAAAACGCCATAATGTTATTAAATGATATTCTACAATTTAAAATTAAGCATGAAACACCCAAGAGCTACAATTATTTATAAAAGATTACCTTATTTAATAACTGCTGGAGTTCCATAGACATGGTGTCAAACATATCTTCACTGTTGATGAGCGGGACACTCTCCGCATTGAGATTAGTTGCTGCAGGAGTCATTCCAAGCTTACTAAATGCGACTAACTTCATGTCAATGTCATTTTCCAGCTGACGAGCCTGCTTTCGCAACTCTGAAGATTTTGTTTATAAATTAATTAATGAAATGCATTATGAATAGTAGGGACATTTTGTGGCAACCACACATAACAAGATTGAGATAGACTAAGGTAGATTGGTAGAAATGCTTATGCATTAAGTCCGCCCAGCCCATTGTACTTTTATACATGTATTTTGTACAGTAAAGTTTAAATAAATAAGACAATGGTCAAGGTAAAGCAGATTTTAATGAAATTAATGAATTTATTTATATATCTGAACTACAAGGTATGTTTACTGTTTGTTTACCGTTAAAATTGCTTATCATTATGACAATATTTTTTGGGTCAAGAACATTTCAAGAATTATAGAAATTTTAACTCTTTTATCGAGCGAATAGGTATGGAATTATTAGAAAATAATCTGGTTCACAGAAATTAATAACAGTAAAATGAGTGCTACGTCACAATGAATGGAAAGTATCTACCGGTACGGTAATTCCATTTTAATCGACGTTAAATATTACTTACCCTCCCAAGACAACCCGCCAAGAGCAGTCATTTCCTCAATTTATAATGTGTTACTTTTACAAAAAACAAAAACGCAAGAAAAGTACAATTTTCAGTAAATATTTATAGCTGAGGGCACCAAAGAGCATATAATCACTACGTTTTAGAGGGCACAGCTGAGCTGAATTGATCCGATTGTGACAGTGACAGATTAGAGACACGATCCGTTTACAAATAAAATCTTTTTCCGAATTTTATTTACATTAATATTATTCTACATACATATTGTAATACATAAAGATTGTATGTATTACAAGACTTGCAAATGCATATTATTTACAAGTTTAATGTATGATTATAATGTATTGGATTATCATTATCATATCAATTTATTGTCAACCTGTTGTCAATCGTCTCTTTCTTTCAAACCTGTAATCTCACAGTAACGAAAGAGATAAAAAATTATGTCGGAATGGAAAATCGGATGAAAAGTAACGTAACTACTTATACCTACTTACAACTACGTTTGTACTACGTTTTTTGTGCTTTTAAGTTATTTTTATTTTCCATTTATTTCCACTCAAAGTATTTCCATATTGTCATGTAATTTACATAATTAGGTATGTAAACTAAAAAAAAAACTGTGTTGTAAACACAGGTTGTAAGGAGCATACATTTTAATTAAAAATATTTTATCAGAATTTGAGCGTTTGAAGTTTGTTCGTGTTGCTTGAAGAAATGCCGTCTTCTCGGCCTGATGATGTTCTTATTTTTTCATGCTCTTCTCTTCATACGCACTACGCACCAAATATACTTCTCCCTCCTCCTCCACTCCACTGACGCAATCATTATAAAATAATCTTGATATCTCTTTTCCACATTCGTACTCACATCATCGTACGACAAGGATAGGTTATAATATGGGGTTATGGTTAACAAAACGAGTATAAATAGACGCCCTTACACAATAGTTGTATAAATCAATTGTAAGCGTAATAATAAGTTTTGTAATTTATTTACATTAATTATTTATAGCTTAAGAAATCCCATAAAATCGAAATTCTGTGTATAACCAAACCAGTTAAAATATTCGACGTTATCTCGTTTACTCATTTATAGTTTTTTATTGAACATATTTAACAGTTATCCATCTCTTTCGCACTTAGGACTATCGTACTCGAAAGACTCGTGTGTTCTCGCTCTCTATTCACCACATACACCCCACCCATTTTGTCATTCGTCAGAGTGTTTCTTTCCTTCTTTGGTTTCGCAAGTATTGTTGGAAAGTGATGTGATAATTTATAGTTTTCAACCGAATACTATTTCTCCAACGTGTTATAATAAGGCATTAAGATTTTTCTTAAACAAATGAGTGTCATTGATAATGTGTTCTGATTTTGTGAGTGATCTGTAATACCGTACAACAAGGACAAAACGAGCTCGATAACTGCATTTCAAAATGGCTACTGCGAATAAATTGCATAGCTTAAAGTTTGATAAAATATGCCGCGCATGTTTAGAAATTAAAAAAGACATGCGGCCTCTATTTGAACAATTAACTGCAACTATGTTGATGGGTATATCAAAAGTGCAGGTAAGTTATCGGGTACCTATCGGATACTATTTTTGGAATCTATTCGGCTATTGTTGTCACTTTCTCTCCTTAGGTGAAGAAGGGAGAAGAGCATGCGTGACGATGACTGTCGGTCGAGGTCACGTCCCGCCATCTTATTTAGAATTCATTGGGATTTCGAGATTCCTTTACACACTGCGTAATGCGTATTCTCGAAATTGGACCGAGAAGTCTATCTGTCTCTTTTTGACTAGATACTGTATTTGGAACACTGATTGATAAAAATAAATCGTGGCCATGGGAATGACCGAGATGAATGGACCTCCATTCATTAATAATTACCAATATGAAAAATGTGGAAAAAAGTTTATTTTTTAAATTGATTGATGAAAAACAAACATCATAAACACCAATGAATTTGTAGATAGAGAACCTAGGTACCTAACTACTTATCTCTCATCTTTGCAAAGTCAATCGACCCATTGCACCTTGGTTAGAATTATCAAACTACCTATGCGCGTAAACTCGTAACTCACGTAAACTTTAGAAAGATCCTAAATAGTCTCAGAGCAAAAATTTCCAATAAATAGTACACCTACTATAAAGATAGCAGCGATATCGAAGCATGGAGCAACTTACAAAATAGTTAGGTACAAAGAAAGGGCTAAGTACCTAACTTAAAAAAACTACAATAACTATAATAAATTATAGTTAACTAGCTGTGCTACGCGGCCTCGCTCCCGTGGGAAATTTCGGTATTCCGGTTAGTCTTTAGTCTATACTGTAAAATAGTCTTCATGAATGTGGATATCACACACAGAAGAATTTTTCAAACGGACCGGTAGCACAGAATTAATATAAGTATAGCCGGTAGGTAGGGTATACTTAGCTTACTTCTCAGTTATAAGCTGATATATTCTTACTTCTCTGTATCTGTAGGTATATAGTAATAGCAGACATCATGAAACGCCAATACTACTCGACGGAAATCGACACACGTATCCCAACTCTTTGTTTTTTTTTGTCGAGCAGTCGGTCGCTAGCTCGTGTGTGCTACGTACGTTTCTCAATACATGGTTTTGCATATCTTAAAAGGACTTTCTTTCTAACAATAGGTAATGGGTATGTAGGTCCAATTTTAAATACTAATTATGACCACTTCGCAAGTGGAGAAGGGGCGGGCGCCGCGGGAAACTGGTTGGTGTAAAAAAAAGAAAGGTGGTGGGGGCACAGAATACATAATAGTACAGTAGGGGAAAATAGGGGAAAGTTTGTTTGAAGCCATTCATGTGAGACCTACCTATTAGGTCCACTGTTCGCGAGGTCTACTGTTCACAGGACCACTAGTAATAGTAAGATTGCTTGTAGGTAGCCGTGGGCGACGGGCTGCCGCCCCAGCTGTGTCTGCAATGTGTGCACCAAATCTCCCGGTGCAACGCCTTTAAGGATATGGTGGAGAGGAATGATGTCACTCTGCGGGAACAGGCCAGGCTCCGAGCAGAGTTGGCCAAGGCAGAGAGGGAATCGGTAAATCAATTTATGCTGTACTAGCCGCTCCACGGGGATCCGCTCCCGTGAAAATTTGGGATAATATAATATGGGTACGAAATAATCAAAATACGTCCAGTCAATTTTGCGTTATTGAGAAAAATACGCACAAACATCAAAAGTTTCGCATTTTTCTTAATTTTTTTATCATAAACTTATTTCCCGATTTATATCGTAATCTTTATTTCAGAAAGAGAAATTAATCAACATGAATAACGCAGAACCAGCTTACATCCAATACGTGGAAGTTCCGATTGCCACCAACGCGGGTCAGATGCTGGAGAGCTTCTTCGATGCGCCGGCGCCGACCGAGCAAAGCAACAGCAACGAAGTTGAATCTTTAAACACGGAGAATGTGGAGGAAGTGAAGGTACTTTTTAGCGCATATTTACTACTCTAAGTATGTACAGTGTCTAAAAAAACAGCTGTTCCATACTATTTTATTATGGAACAGCAGATTTTTTTTAAATATCAGAGTTGGTCCCATAAAAAAGTTCACCAGTAGAAATCGCCAATGATTTTGAATTCACCTGTAATTTTAAACTAATTTTACGGAAATTATGATTATATTATTTCATATTATTTATTTATTTTAAATCTAAATAAATAAATTTCATATTGATAAATTGTTTAACAATCAAAAATGTCTCCCGTAGCCCCAAAGCCAGCTTAAGCCACAGACTGAGCAAGTCACAAACATAAAAGACGACGAAGCTCTAAACTCCGACGAAGAGAACTACCTACAATTAGTTGTCTTCCAAGCGACATCATCAGTATCTCCAGGACGCCATGTTTGCAACCTCTGCCAGAAGGAGTTTAAAAGCGCTAGATTCTTGAAACAACATATGCGTTCGCACTCCAATTGGATAAAGGCTAATTGCAAAAAGCCGCCTATGTGCCCGATTTGCGAGAGGACTTTCAAGGTCAGTATAAAGTATTGGACCTAAAACGGAGCCTTGATGGACTCCGTCGACTGCTTTGACCATATTCGAGCGACATATATGATAGCTAAGCTAACACATCAAGGTATCAACTCATTCATTGCCACTGTTTAATAATAATACATTTATATGCCACGCGACGGCAAGGCATTGAACCAAACTTTTGCTATAAACTTCGTACAATATATGTTGAGTCTTATGTATGACGTTTGTCAAATAATTATTAAAATAATACTTCTCTCACTATCACTCTCATTTCAAAATTTTCAAATGTTCATCCTACCATCATAGGAGTAATCCTTTGTTATACAAGATATTTGATCCTATTTTTTTATTGGCAGGGTCCAGGCATGCTCAAAATGCACATGCGAACGCACGAAGAGCGGCCACCGAAGCAGCCCACCTGTTCCGTATGCCAACGTACCTTCCCCACCAAAACGTTACTATACCGCCACAGACAGACCCACTTTGAACAGAAGACCCACCAGTGTACAGTCTGCGAGAAGAGGTTCTTCAGCGGATATGCGCTGAGGTCTCATATGGCACGGCACAGGGGGGAGAGGCCATATGTCTGCTCCATGTGCAATAAGAGCTTCTACAACCCGACGGATTTGAAGGTATGTATGTCTCAGACAACTAGTTAAATTGATTGCTTAGCCACTTCATTCAATGGCGGCATTAGACCCACTTCGAACAGAAGACCTACCAGTGTACGGTCTGCGAGAAGAGATTCTTCAGTGGATATGCGCTGAGGTTGCACATGGCACGGCACAGGGGGGAGAGGCCCTATGTCTGCTCCATGTGCAATAAGAGCTTCTACAACCCGACGGATTTGAAGGTATGTATGTCTAAGACAACTGGTTAAATTTGCCGTTCAATTGATTGACTAGCCACTTCGTTCATTGGCGGCATTAGACTAGTTTCAAGCAAAAGACCCACTAGTGTACTGTCTGCGAGAAGAGATTCTTCAGCGGATATGCGCTGAGGTCGCACATGGCACGGCACAGGGGGGAGAGGCCATATGTCTGCTCCATGTGCAATAAGAGCTTCTACAACCCGACGGATTTGAAGGTATCTATGTCTCAGCCAACAAAGACAATGTAATCATAACGTTTTAAGAGAGTTTAAGTTGTAAGTTTTTAAGTTGGCGACGATTGGGAGCTTGCGCGGGACCGGAGACGCTGGCGTGCTCTTGCTTTGGAGGCCAAGACTCATTTTGGGTCACTGAGCCTGGATAGTAAATACAGTACGTTTTAAGAGACAGGACCCCAATTCAAAAATGTATCTGATACAATTGTCAAAATTTGGGATGTAATTATGCGAAGAACTGCGGTCATGAATGAGATATAAATAAGTCTGCCATCGAAATGCTTCCCCATTTTATAGATCAGTTTTTTTCTTTTGGAGTTTCGGCACTCTGGCAGCCAATTGGTTAAATTAGCTGTTCAAGTAACTGCCTAGCCACTTAATTAAATGGCGGCATTCAACTAGCGTACTATTTTTTTTTTCTCTTTACATTGTACTTGAAAAACTATGAATATCTTTCAAAGAAACCATGCGGTATTCATTCAGGCCGCTATTTAATCAGCTAGGCAAATGACTTGACGCTTGACTTCCTGCCTAGGCATTTGAAGTGAACTAAATCACTTTCTGCCACCTGGCGCTGAAGTCTGCACATTACAAGCAACTTTTAAAATAGCGACTACAAAAAACAAACTTATTGGTAGAGGTATTTCTCACAGTTTGAAACAATTTTTTCGAATTTGTGACAAACGCTTTTCAATTTATAAACACAAACTTTAATAAGATTATGAAAGAAATACGAATGTTAAATAATAGAAGACACAGAGAGAGTACCACACGGCAATTTTTCAAACCTTTCGTCTTCCTCATCCTTCACTCTAAAGGCTTCTTCGAAAGCAGTCTTTGTTTTTCTTGACAAATATTCAGGGAACCCTACAGTGAATCTGATAATCAAATTTCCTCTCGCTTTCAGAGGGCATTGTGGCACGGGCAGCCCCTCTTCTTCGATAATCTTCTCATATGTCGGGTGAATAACTTCGTCTATTTTGACCCTCAAAACTCTATCATCCAACGTCTTCAATACAATCATTAGACCACACAAGGCCTCCTCTAACGACACTTTGTGGACATACAACAGATCGCTCAGACCTGATCTGACGTAGGTCTCGTGCGGACGATCCTCTGTTATAAATACAACGTCAGCTGGTATCCTGGTAGGGCCTTGATCGCCTTCCTCTTTAAACTTAATCTCCGTATTCGGATATATTCCTGGCCTGATTGGTATAGACAGTACTTTCTCCCTTAATTTTAGTTCTGAACAAGTCTCGTCAGTGAAAACCAAGCGTTGAATCTTCATCTTTTTCAAACCTCCTCTGTATACTTCTTCGAGAGATAAGGCGAGAGGTCGCACAATTGTCGGGTCTTTTTCTTTGTACCCTTTGCCTAATGGCGAGTCGAACATCGGTGGTGGGTTTTCGTAATAATCTAGTAAGTCAGCATAAGGGTTAGCGGTGCCAAAGAACTCATGGAAGGTCCTTAAAGGTTCGCCATGGTAAGCGTAAGGTTGGATGTATTCCTTGGGGCCAGGGATTCCTCTTTTGAGTCCCTCTTCTCCATATTGATCGTAAACGGCTCGTCTTTTATGGTCTACTAGTACTTCGTAAGCCTCTGCGATGAGGGCGAATATTCTCTTCATGTTTTCGTCATTGTCGTGGCGCTCCGGGTTGTATTTGAGCGCGAGGCGACGGTACGCTTTTTTCACTTCGATTTGTGCACAGTTTCGCTTGACGCCCAGTATTCCGTAATAGTCGAAGCCCATTTTGTTAGTTGATAAAGTTATTTCTATAAAACGTTAAATTCGATTGATTGTGGCATTTTTGACATCGAATGTCGTGAGCCAAATGTCTTTCTGATTTTTATAAGCTTTCAAGTAACTATTTGACCTCTTTTGTCTTATTTCTTTTAATAAGATAAAATGAGCGATTTTTCTGATAGCTAATTAAGAAAAAAAATCAGTACCTATAAAAAATCTCAACAGATGGAGTTTTATTGAAAGCCGAGTAATAATGGCTGTACCTATATTGTGAGCTTTTTATTGGAAGCCAGAGGCAGAAAAAAAAACACCTAACAGTTTGACAGTTGCACAAATCACAATATTGATACTTTTTAGATGTTTTTTTTACTAAGTTTTATTTTTTTTTAATGCCAATCCCGTGAATTTTTGCTTTTTGTATGGAACTTTTTCTCTCGCCTTTGCTTAAGCGTGAAGTCATCTGGAACTATTTTTTTTTTAAATTTGGGTCTCGGAAAATCCCTCATTGTACAACGTCACAAAACGTAGGTACATGGAAGTAATAAGTACTTTAAGTACTTACTACTTCCATGCGTAGGTACTATTCATAGAGGTTTCTTTATCGATATAATGATGAATCTAAGGATACCTATATGTACTTCAAGTTACCACGTAGGCCATATTATTCGCTATAATAAAAACATTTTTAAAACTTTTACCCTTCCTTTTTAGGGTTCCGAAGTAAACAAGGAACCCTTATAGTTTCGTCATGTCCGTCCGTCCGTCCGTCCGTCCGTCCGTCCGTCCGTCCGTCTGTCTGCGGCTAATCTCAGAGACTACTAGTACTAGAAAGCTGTAATTTGGTAGATACATACATATTTATTACGCGGAGCGAACTGTAGAATAAAATTAAGAAAAATATTTTTTTTTTAGGGGGCCTCCCCTACACCTAAAGTGGGGATGATTTTTTTTTCTCTCGATTATACCATCGTGTGGGGTATCATTTGATAGGTCTTTTAAAAATATTCTGAGTGTCTATAGAACATTTTTTGATTTAGGGATCCGTGTGCGAAATATTTAACTTTAAAGTGATAAATTTTGTTAGAGTCAAGTGTCCCCCCCCTCGAACAGGAAAATGGTGGAGGGTGGTTACATGAAACAAATTATAATAACTAGCAAATATAATGAATTTAAAAGGAAAATTATCACGGCTATGTAGACTTTACGCGTTAATTAGTAATAGACGATAAACTTACAAAATTGATTTTAGTTTGAAAAATATTCATAAGAAAAATTTTCATTCTATATGATGGTATTTACTTAGGTTATTTTCATTAGTTATATAAAAGTGGAAGTAAATATAAGTTCATGTGTCCGCATTTCTACAGGATGTACCTTCGGAACCCTACATTGCGCGTGGCCCAACACGCACTTGACCAATTATTATAAATAGGAAGACAGTCTGTAGTTGAGAGGAAAAGTAATTAAAACTAAAATAAATAAATTAGATGTCGTACAGTCCCGACAAGAAATTGCCTCGCGGTATGGCGCCCAGAAGGCTGGCAGCATTGCCAAGTTGAGAGTAACATTAAAGTTACTTTTTTTTGGAATATATTCTAATCTTTATCAAGGTCGTATAAAGACCTGGTCGCGGGTTCAAGTCCTGCTCGCATGAAATTTTTTCATCAGATACAATTTCTATATTAAATAAGAGTTCTTTAACATCAAAGTGTATTTCCATCAGGTTCATTTCCGTCTCCACACGGGGGAGAAGCCCCTGAAATGTTCGGAATGCAACAAGACCTTCCGCCGCCACTCCACGCTCTGCCAACACATGAAGAAGCACCGCGGCATACGGAACCACGTGTGCACAGTGTGCAACAAGGGGTTCTATGAAGTGTCCAAGCTCAACGCCCATATTAGGGTCCATACTGGTAATTATCCTAATCCTAACTAATATTATAAAAGCGAAAGTGAGTTTGTTTGTTACCTCTTCACGCTTTATCTACTGAAAAAATCTTCCTGAAATTTCGCATACATATAGTTAGAAATACTGAGAAGGACATAGGGTACCTTTCATCCCGAGAAATTCACGCGGGCGAAACCACAGGATAAAGCTAGACCTTCCGCCGTCACTTGACGCTCTGCCAACACACGAAGATCAGTACGAAGAAAATTCTGGAAGATTCCGGGAACTGTCTTCTTTTTTTTAATCATTTTGTTCAAATTGTTGATGGCCAGTGTATTATTCTGCAGCGAGCATTTTATGGCTTTTGTTCGTTATATTTTTTAAATAAAAAAGGCTATTCATCAGAATACATAGAATGTATCCACCTGCTTAAGTTGGATTATGTGTTGTATCTTGCATGGAAAGTAGAAGAAAATAAAATGTTTACTGCCATTTTGATAACGAAACACGGTAATTGAAAGTCACTTAAAGTCACATGGTTTACTATTTTTTAATTCCATGGTTCCAATTAAACTTAATTAAGAACGATATTTGACTCCTTTAAAAGTGGTGTCACCATTGAATATACCGTCATACAAGTCCCACATAAATTATTGTTTTTGACATTAAGAAAAAAGGATCTGATTTGACTTGTTCTCATCTACACATCTACCAATCTATATACAAACAATAGTTATGCGGCCGGTCGCCATGTTTTGTCACTATTATTAGTACGTGCAGGCCGCCATCTTTGTGCCAAATCCTTTGTCGTCGCCGGCTTTAGGTATGCACGTTTTTTTGTAGGTATGCCATGTCTATTCTTTTTTCCTTCCCCTGAGCAACCCTATCACTTCCGGTCCGCAGGCGAGCGTCCGTTCGAGTGTCAGTTCTGCGCGCGCAAGTTTGCGCAGCAGTCCGCGCTCATCTACCACCGCCGCACGCACACCGGAGAGAAGCCATACAGCTGCAAGGTGTGCAACGCCAAGTTCACCACCTCCTCCGCACGGAACAACCACATGGTCACCCACACTGGCAACAAGAGGTACAGTACTCACACAGAATTATAGTACTTACTTACACAACGGCCACTCACAACCTGCGCTCATTTCCAATACTGCATCCCATCCCGCACTTCGTTGTAGACATCACTGACACTTGAACGCGGGCTGGGGCGTAATCGGCGCAGCGTATATCTAATTTATACCTCCACACAACACTCGTGACGTCACAGAACGTGTTGGCGTCGGGTATATTTTGGAATGCAGAAATTGAAAATTGATTCTTCAAAAGCATACCTTTACCTAACAATTGTGACGTCACTAGTAGTGTTAACATCGGGTATAATTTAGGATTTCGCGCGTAATATTTTAAAACGCACCCGGCCGCAACGATGGGATCGTTCAGTAGGTACCTATTCTTTTGCATGTTGCTGTTACTATTTTATTTTACTGAACTATTTTATTTCAATTTTTTAATCGTTCGCTCCATTTCTTTTCGAGTTTGTTTGTGTTCCTTTTAGTGTGAAAAGTGTATAAAATGATAGACAAAGCCAGTTTAGTGGTTTATTATAAACGATAATTGAGTGTAATGTTTTCAGGGTATTATTATATGTATGTATATATGTAAGTTTCTTTGTTCCATCATAAGTTCTAAATGGCTTAGCAGATTTTGATATGAGAGGTATATTTAGATTCTTACATTCCTCCGAGTGACATAGGCTATGTGACGACATTATAAAACGAAAAATGGCGGATTATATTATACGCGATAAATAGCAGACCAAAATAATAAAATAATATTTGAAAATTTATTAAAACAAAATTGTATTTATCTTATATGTTTTATATACTTTTGAGTAAAAAATAATATAATAAAACTTAACCCATATAGAATACCCATATAGTATAGTATCCAAATGACTTGAATGTTAAAACGTATTGTAAGTTGTCGGTCGTGTTTTTTATTTTTTTAATAATTTAATTAACTTGTACTTTTTAGGTGTATGTGTGAAATTTCAATTTCTTTGACAAACACGTTACCCTCCTGCGTTTTTTGCGCAGTCGGGTAAACAGCTTTTTTTGAGTCTTCAGATTCAGTCAATACAAAAAGTTTTTCATATTCATTACCTACTAGGGTATCCATTATAGCAAAATGGAGTGTCCTAAATAAAAGTATACCCTAGAAAAATGTTACCGTCGGGTATACATTATACTATAGCAAAACAAAGTGTCCTATTCTAAAGTATACCCTAGAAAAATGTTGGGGTCGGGTATATTTTGGAATCCATAACACGGCCGTATATATTTCGATTGTATACCCGAACGTAACTCTATGGAGCGTTGTGGCGAGGTATAAATTAGATATACGCATCGGCGCACTATTCGCGCTGTTTTGATTGATAACCAGCCCTAATAAATTTCACGCACACATTTGCGCGTGTACAAACGTCATTTGCCTATGTAGTAGTAAATTTGCGAGCATTGTATGGAGTGTCCGAGGTGTGGTACTGTGGCGCCGCCTGTCGAGACGCAGTAACAACTTTAGTTTGCAAGATCTAGATAGATGGCGTACGGAATAATTATTGCACGTCAATGACATCACCGCCTTTTACTAAGCGCCATCTATGTAGTCATCTAAACCTTTTTTTTTAAATTTAGTTCTTGGAAAATCGCCTATTTGACGCATTATTTTTCGACCCTTTACAATCAGTCTACGTGAAACCGCCAAATAGTCTATTGAAATGAGACGTAACGTAGATACGTAGCGTGCTGATTGGTTCTCTGCGCCGCCATATTTATTCATTCGTTTGTGTCGAACATGAGAAAATCAACTTTATTTATTAAATATTATGTTCCAGATTCGTGTGCCCCATCTGCCTGAAAGGCTGCACATCTCGCAGCGAACTGCGCGTGCACTCGAGCAAGCACACGGGGGAGAAACTGTTCGCGTGCGAGGTCTGCGAGCAAAGGTTCAGCTCGGCCTCGTACCTAGCTGTGCACAGGCGACACCACACCGGGGAACATAAATACTCTTGTGACGTCTGCGGCAAGGGTGAGATAGATAGATAGATAGACTAGCAAGTGCACTCGAGAGAAACTGTTCGCGTGCGAGGTCTGCGAGCAAAGGTTCAGCTCGGCCTCGTACCTAGCTGTGCACAGGCGACACCACACCGGGGAACATAAATACTCTTGTGACGTCTGCGGCAAGGGTGAGATAGATAGATAGATAGACTAGCAAGTGCACTCGAGAGAAACTGTTCGCGTGCGAGGTCTGCGAGCAAAGGTTCAGCTCGGCCTCGTACCTAGCTGTGCACAGGCGACACCACACCGGGGAACATAAATACTCTTGTGACGTCTGCGGCAAGGGTGAGATAGATAGATAGATAGACTAGCAAGTGCACTCGAGAGAAACTGTTCGCGTGCGAGGTCTGCGAGCAAAGGTTCAGCTCGGCCTCGTACCTAGCTGTGCACAGGCGACACCACACCGGGGAACATAAATACTCTTGTGACGTCTGCGGCAAGGGTGAGATAGATAGATAGATAGACTAGCAAGTGCACTCGAGAGAAACTGTTCGCGTGCGAGGTCTGCGAGCAAAGGTTCAGCTCGGCCTCGTACCTAGCTGTGCACAGGCGACACCACACCGGGGAACATAAATACTCTTGTGACGTCTGCGGCAAGGGTGAGATAGATAGATAGATAGACTAGCAAGTGCACTCGAGAGAAACTGTTCGCGTGCGAGGTCTGCGAGCAAAGGTTCAGCTCGGCCTCGTACCTAGCTGTGCACAGGCGACACCACACCGGGGAACATAAATACTCTTGTGACGTCTGCGGCAAGGGTGAGATAGATAGATAGATAGACTAGCAAGTGCACTCGAGAGAAACTGTTCGCGTGCGAGGTCTGCGAGCAAAGGTTCAGCTCGGCCTCGTACCTAGCTGTGCACAGGCGACACCACACCGGGGAACATAAATACTCTTGTGACGTCTGCGGCAAGGGTGAGATAGATAGATAGATAGACTAGCAAGTGCACTCGAGAGAAACTGTTCGCGTGCGAGGTCTGCGAGCAAAGGTTCAGCTCGGCCTCGTACCTAGCTGTGCACAGGCGACACCACACCGGGGAACATAAATACTCTTGTGACGTCTGCGGCAAGGGTGAGATAGATAGATAGATAGATAGACTAGCAAGTGCACTCGAGAGAAACTGTTCGCGTGCGAGGTCTGCGAGCAAAGGTTCAGCTCGGCCTCGTACCTAGCTGTGCACAGGCGACACCACACCGGGGAACATAAATACTCTTGTGACGTCTGCGGCAAGGGTGAGATAGATAGATAGATAGATAGACTAGCAAGTGCACTCGAGAGAAACTGTTCGCGTGCGAGGTCTGCGAGCAAAGGTTCAGCTCGGCCTCGTACCTAGCTGTGCACAGGCGACACCACACCGGGGAACATAAATACTCTTGTGACGTCTGCGGCAAGGGTGAGATAGATAGATAGATAGATAGACTAGCAAGTGCACTCGAGAGAAACTGTTCGCGTGCGAGGTCTGCGAGCAAAGGTTCAGCTCGGCCTCGTACCTAGCTGTGCACAGGCGACACCACACCGGGGAACATAAATACTCTTGTGACGTCTGCGGCAAGGGTGAGATAGATAGATAGATAGATAGACTAGCAAGTGCACTCGAGAGAAACTGTTCGCGTGCGAGGTCTGCGAGCAAAGGTTCAGCTCGGCCTCGTACCTAGCTGTGCACAGGCGACACCACACCGGGGAACATAAATACTCTTGTGACGTCTGCGGCAAGGGTGAGATAGATAGATAGATAGACTAGCAAGTGCACTCGAGAGAAACTGTTCGCGTGCGAGGTCTGCGAGCAAAGGTTCAGCTCGGCCTCGTACCTAGCTGTGCACAGGCGACACCACACCGGGGAACATAAATACTCTTGTGACGTCTGCGGCAAGGGTGAGATAGATAGATAGATAGACTAGCAAGTGCACTCGAGAGAAACTGTTCGCGTGCGAGGTCTGCGAGCAAAGGTTCAGCTCGGCCTCGTACCTAGCTGTGCACAGGCGACACCACACCGGGGAACATAAATACTCTTGTGACGTCTGCGGCAAGGGTGAGATAGATAGATAGATAGATAGACTAGCAAGTGCACTCGAGAGAAACTGTTCGCGTGCGAGGTCTGCGAGCAAAGGTTCAGCTCGGCCTCGTACCTAGCTGTGCACAGGCGACACCACACCGGGGAACATAAATACTCTTGTGACGTCTGCGGCAAGGGTGAGATAGATAGATAGATAGATAGACTAGCAAGTGCACTCGAGAGAAACTGTTCGCGTGCGAGGTCTGCGAGCAAAGGTTCAGCTCGGCCTCGTACCTAGCTGTGCACAGGCGACACCACACCGGGGAACATAAATACTCTTGTGACGTCTGCGGCAAGGGTGAGATAGATAGATAGACTAGCAAGTGCACTCGAGAGAAACTGTTCGCGTGCGAGGTCTGCGAGCAAAGGTTCAGCTCGGCCTCGTACCTAGCTGTGCACAGGCGACACCACACCGGGGAACATAAATACTCTTGTGACGTCTGCGGCAAGGGTGAGATAGATAGATAGATAGATAGACTAGCAAGTGCACTCGAGAGAAACTGTTCGCGTGCGAGGTCTGCGAGCAAAGGTTCAGCTCGGCCTCGTACCTAGCTGTGCACAGGCGACACCACACCGGGGAACATAAATACTCTTGTGACGTCTGCGGCAAGGGTGAGATAGATAGATAGATAGATAGACTAGCAAGTGCACTCGAGAGAAACTGTTCGCGTGCGAGGTCTGCGAGCAAAGGTTCAGCTCGGCCTCGTACCTAGCTGTGCACAGGCGACACCACACCGGGGAACATAAATACTCTTGTGACGTCTGCGGCAAGGGTGAGATAGATAGATAGACTAGCAAGTGCACTCAAGAGAAACTGTTCGCGTGCGAGGTCTGCGAGCAAAGGTTCAGCTCGGCCTCGTACCTAGCTGTGCACAGGCGACACCACACCGGGGAACATAAATACTCTTGTGACGTCTGCGGCAAGGGTGAGATAGATAGATAGATAGACTAGCAAGTGCACTCGAGAGAAACTGTTCGCGTGCGAGGTCTGCGAGCAAAGGTTCAGCTCGGCCTCGTACCTAGCTGTGCACAGGCGACACCACACCGGGGAACATAAATACTCTTGTGACGTCTGCGGCAAGGGTGAGATAGATAGATTCCAACTATAGTGATGTGCCGTTCTCGAAATTTTCAAAGAATAAGCAGAAACTTTCTTGGTTCTCGAAGATATTCTCGAGAACGAAAAATTTTCCTAATAACCCGAGAATTTTCGGTAACACGAAATTTCTCGGCGGCACATCGCTAATCCCATACTAATATTTTACATGCTAAAGTGAGTTTGTTTGTTTATTTGTTACCTCTTCAAACTTTATCTACTAAACCAACCTTCCTGAAATTTTGCATACACGTAGTTAGAAGGAAGGTGCTTTTCATTCAAGGAAAAAGCACTGTTTCCGGGGGAACACGACGACGACCTCCGTGGCGCAGTGGTAAAAGACCTTGCCTCTGAACCAGGGGGTCCCGGGTTCGATCCCCGATCAGGTCAAGATGGAAAATGATCTTTTTCAGATTGACCTGGGTCTTGGATGTTTATCTATATATGTATTTGTTATAAAATATAGTATCGTTGAGTTAGTATCCCATAACACAAGTCAACTTACTTAATGGGGCTAGCTCAAACTGTGTGATTTGTCTGTATATATTTATTATTTTTATTTATTTAAAAACCTTTTGCCAAAAATATTGTAGAAATATAAACAAGGTATTGTGTTAGATAAAACTAGTGAGAAACCATGAGAAATATATGAGAACAATTTGAGTAGGCTAGATGCGAGAAACTATGAGATATATGCGAGTAAATATATAGTATGAGATATATAGTAAGTAAGCATAGTTTCTCGATGTTATGTAAGACGCGGAAAGTCAGTGTTGCTCTATGAAGTAGAAGTTCAGGGGGGTTAAAACGGCCACTTTGATGAATCGGAATATGATCCATTTCTAATTTCCTAAATATTTAAAAATGAACCTTATTCTACCACACTTAAGGTTCATTTTTCAATATTTAGAAAATGAGAAATGGATCATATTCTGATTCATCAAAGTGGCCGTTTTAACCCCCCAGTTCGGCTTCATATTTAGTTTTGCACAGGCGTCATCACACTGGAGTACACAAAAAATCTTCTGCTCCATTCTATTTTACAATACCTTTTACCTACTCGCCCAAAATATATGGCACAACAGATTTTTTTTTTGAGATCTCAGAGTCTGTCTCATACAGAAAGTTGCTTATTATCACTTTTACTAGCAAAAATGACAATATTTTTAAATTTACCTGTTTATCATATTTTCGATCTAATCTAACCTTTGACTTCCTTCCAGGCTACATAGAATCGAGTTCATACAAGAAACACATAAAAACACACGAGGTGAAAGCCGACACGGAATCTTCTAATTCTGAAAACGGTTCGGAAAGCAAAACCGACACGGAACCAAAACCGATGGTCCATATAGAGATACAAATGAACGAAGACCAGGAAGCAATGAAGAAGAATGTAGAAGTGGCGCAGACGCAAAGTCCGCAAGAGACGCCGCAGAAGAGATACAAGTGTGGAGTGTGTGTGAAGACTTATATGTATCTGCATAGCTTGAAGAAACATATGCTTACTCATATTCAAGTGAGTACTTTTTTGTTCTATTCTATTACTTGCTAATGGGCGATTTTCCGAGACCCAAATTAAAAAAAAAGTTCCAGATGACTTCAAAGATGGCGCTTAGTAAAAGGAGAGTCCATACAAAAAGCAACAATGCACGGAATTTCGGATTGGAATTTCTTTGAAATAAAGCAAATATCAATATTCTGATTTATGCAGCTGGCAAACTGTTAGGTGTTTTTTTTTCTGCCTCTGGTTGACAAGGAAAAGCGCACAATATAGGTACAGCCTTTATTACGACTCGGCCTTCAGAATACGCCATCTATTGAGATTTTTTTACATCGATTTTTTTTTTAATTTGAGCTGTGAGAAAATCGCCCACTATCAAAAAATAAAAAACACGACTGATAACTCACATAGCCTATGTCACTTGGAGGAATGCAAGGAATATGAAGGAATTTAAAAATACCTCTCATATCAAAATCATACATGAACCCTGAAAACATAACAATCCTTTTTTGGTCAGTCTAATAATTAACACTAGATAATGTGACTATTTGTGATAGATTTTATCCGTGGGGGGCAAAACCCCCCACGGATAAAATCCTTGGGGGAGGCCTTTGTCCAGCAGTGGACGTCTTTAGGCTGAGAGAGAGAGAGAATGTGACTATTTATTAACTCTTTATTGCACAATAGAATAGGTAGCATTGGTAGGAAGCATTGATTCAGACTACAAAAAAGAAATCTATGCTTTTCTTTTTTGAGAGCCCGCAGAGCTTATTAAATATAAAATTATTGTTGGATTCCAACACTTACTATGCATTGATATAGATTACAACAAAAATTGAAATCCACAGCAACATCAAGAACAAAACCAGCAGCAGCAACAACAAACCCAACAACACACAACGCAGCACCAACAGATACAACAAGTGCAGCAAGTGCAGGTGCAACAGCAGCAACAGTTGCAGCAACAGGCCGTGTTGCAGGTCGGCAGCGTGCAACAACTGGCCGTGCCTATACACGCACAGCAATTGCAGCAAGGCATCACTGTGTCCGGAGTGGTGAGTTTTAACAATGTGCAAAATATTATTAAATTGTTATTTACTGTGGAAAGAACCGTCTCAATGAGGAATCGGAATATTATCCATACATATTGAAAAATGAACCTTATATGTGGTATGATAAAGTTCTTTTTTAAATATTTAGGAAATGAGAAGTAAACATATTCCAATTCATCAAAGTAGCCGTTTCAACCCCCTGATTAATAAATCTAAACCTTATTCCATTACATTACATTTGCCTTGTATTTAGGTATTTTTATTATAAGGTTATCCACTTGATCAGAGGATCTAGTATATTTTGGCAAAGAAATGCAAGCATTCTGTAAAACTGAAATGCAATACTCGAAATAGTTAATCATTCACCATCATTGTACATATTTTATGTAATTTTGTGCAATACATTTTTTAACAAATAATGTTAACAAGCTAATTATTTAAAAATAAAAAACACGACTGACAACTTACATAGCCTATGTCACTCGGAGGAATGCAAGGAATCTAACAATACCTCTCACATCAAAATCTTTTAAGCCGTTCAGGACTTATGGTGGAATAAAGAAACTTACATACTTACATACATGAACCCTGAAAACATAACACTCCTTTTTTGATCAGACGTGTAAAAAGAATAGACCTCGCATAACAATCTATATACAAACTGTAGTTATGCGGCCGGTCGCCATGTTTTGTCACTATTATTAGTACGCGCAGGCCGCCATCTTTGTGCCAATTCCTTTGTCGGCGTCGGCTTATAGTTATGCACGATTTTTTGTAGGTTAGTCATGTCTATTCTTTTTATTATGTGAAAAAAACTGATTAATAATCTAAATCCCATATTCCTCAATATTCTTTGACTACTAGTTGATTATATATACATTTTTACTGATTTTTTTTTCCTTTTTGTTGCTATCGAATCAATTTTAGTATATTTTGTCAAAAGAAATGCAAGCATTCTATAAAATTTAAATGCAGTGCTCGAAATAGTCAACCATTCACCACCATTTGTACATAATTTTTGTAATTTTGTGCAATAATTTTTTTTTAAATAATAAAAAAAAAATTAATAAACTATTAACACCACCTATTACTATTACTTCTGACCAGGGCGCGCCTCACTCGTATCCCGTCATATCGTCAGTCCAGTCGTTACAACTGCAACAAACGCAACAGCAAGTTAACACGGTGAGTTGCAAACATTTGAAGCCTTGTATCTATTGTGTTTCTTGTTCATGTAAACTCAACATAACTCGGTAAGGTGGTCTAAATAAATAAAATTGTGTGGAACTTTGAGGTGAGCACGAATATTTGCGAGTAATCTTATCGTCAGGTCAAAAATTTAAATGGATATTGACTAGTTACTTTTTTTTCCATAGAAATTTTTGACAGGACCATACGGTTACGCAAATATTCGTAAGTACTTGCTGCTAATACTAACTCGCTAGAGTTTATATAGTATTTGCTTACTGCATCTCTTTTTCTTTTTAAATTATATTAGTAGTGTGTATTCGTGTATTATAGGTTTTTAACATACAGCAACCTTATTTCGCATAAAAGGACATTTTATTAAATACTAGCTTTTGCCCACGGCTTCGCCCGAGTGAATTTCCCACTGGAGCAGTGCTTTTTCCTGGGATGAAATGCGAAATTTCAGGAAGATTGGTTTCAGTAGATAGAGCGTGAAGAGGTAACAAACAAACAAATAAATAAACAAACTCACTTTCACATTTATAATATTAGTTAGGATAGTAGGATTAGGATTTTCTGCCGTTGGGGCAGAAAAGTTCTCGAGTGGCGACCACGAACCGGAAAACGTAGTGTTGGCAGGCCTCCCACTCGGTGGACCGACGACCTGGTGAAGGTCGCGGGATGCGCATGGATGCGGGCAGCGCAGGACCGGTCGTTGTGGAAATCCTTGGGGAGGCCTTTGTCCAGCAGTGGACGTCTTTCGGCTGAGAGAGAGAGAGAGTAGGATTAGGATTATCATCGATCAAATGATTATAAATATTTGAATTCTGAACATTTTTAAAAGCATGGAAAAAATAAGAACTTAGTATCTACAAGATTTCAAATTAATATTCCTAAAAAATATTTTGTTGCAGCAACAGCCCCAGCAACTTCAAGTTCAAACTATACAAATCCATCCGCAGCACCAGCCAATACAAATACACGTAAGTAGAGCCAATACATAGTCATAAACAGTAAACCATGATAGTTTAGACAGAAAAATAACCTCCATCAATCTCCTGATCGCGTTGACGTACAATTTTAATTATTTTTTTGCTGAAAGAGACCGTGGATCCGAGTGTTCGATATTAATTTCAACTTGATACCTTTAAGCGTTCCAGAGAAAAAAAAGTTTGACAGACAGACGGACAACAAAGTGATCTTATCAGGGTTCCGTTTTTGCCTTTTAAGGTACGGAACCCTAAAAATGTGTTTCTTGTAACTTTATGGTTGAATTGTTTCTCAGGCGGTGGGCGTTCAGCAAGTCCAACAGCAGCAGTTGCACGTGGCCACGTCCACGTGTCAGACGATGCTGCCCAACATTTTACAAGTAAGGGACAGCTACTTTAAGCCCCATAACCAGGCAACAATTGACGCGCAACATTTAGTTTTCTACCCATGTACCAAATTTCATCGAAATCGGTCCAGTAATTTTGCGTGATTGAGTAACAAATCCAAATTTTCGCATTTATAATAGGCTGGTTTAAAAATCGCGGTGTAACAGCCCGAAATGTATGAACTTCTAGGAAGCGTTTTTGAATAACGCGTACCTATCAGCGCGTTCATACATTTCGGTTGTCAACGTGCATTTAGCGCAATTCTAAAATTAGACTAATTAAGAGGTTATGGGCCCAGCACGCTTCCTAGTAGGATATGATTCGGTTATGGGCCCAGCACGCTTCCTAGAAGGACAGAATTAGGTTATGGGCCCAGCACGCTTAGTAGGATAGGATTAGGTTATGGGCCCAGCACACTTCCACTACAGTCACAGAATAATTATAAGTACTACGTACAGAAAGGAAGCTCCCTGCCCCTCCCGCAATATGGAGTACCCCCCCGTATACCTCGTACTTCTCTCCCATTGGTTTGCGGATTGGGACGCTGATTATGACAACGCACACATTGACGTGTTCACCCAGCAAACAATTTTGGTCAAAATTACCTATTTATACCAGGAATAGGTAATTTTATGGTAATATCTACCAAAAATGTTTGCTGGGCACGGATGTACAGTTTGATTTGTAGTAATAGTAAACTCCATTTATTCTTACCAGTCCTATCATGTAAACAATCTTATTATGTCTTTTTATGATCTTACAACAATATAAATTAAAATTGACTTTTTAGGAATTTACTTTCGTGGTTAATAAATGTTCTACTTTAGAATGTGTAGGTTTGAACTAATATTTGATTTATTTTCAACAAAATTCAATAAAAAGTACTGTGATGATCGTTTACATGATAGGACTGGTAAGAATAAATGGAGTTTAGGTATATACGACGCCCCGTTTCTATGGAGTGCCCTCCCTGTGGTTATGGGCCCAGCACGCTTCCACTACAGTTGTATAATGTTTCCCTGGGTGGCAGCTGCAGCCGGGCACGGTGGCGGTGTCGGGTCTGGGCGGCGAGCTGGGCGCGCACCGCATCATCCTGCAGCAGCAGCCGGCGCCGCAAGTCTACACCATACACCACTGAACATTCTCAACAAATATTCATCTTATTGAGCGTGTTATAATTATAACTGAACTACTTTTTTTTTTCACGTATATTGAGTTGTACCCAAAGGTTGCCTGGACGAAATTGCATTTGCGATAAGCCCGCCTTTGCGCTTTATTTATGTATTTACTTCTGTTACTACGTTGTATGTTCTTTTCTGTAAATGGTGCAATAAAGTGTTGATCTATCTAACACTGGTGTCAGATTTTATTCAAGTCGCCTAAAGGCATCTAAGATAACTTTTACGACTACCGCCATATAGTGGCAGTAGCAGGTTTCCTCACGATGTTTTCCTTCACCGGAGCAGGTGGTATGGATCTATGAAAAAACTACCATACAATATAATGTCATTCAAATGACACAGTTCACTCAAGTGACACAAGTAGGATTTGAACTAATATTGATGATGATTTCGATTTTATCAGTGTCTTATACATTATTTCAATGAGGTCCTTATAACTTTCACAGCACAAAAAAATTGGATGAAACGGGGCGATAGATAGGATGCCTGTTTTGAAAATCAAATAAAACAATATACCACAGAATATAAATGGGTCTGATGGACATGTATGGATGAAGGAATAATTATTTCTATGGTATGAATATAAATGTTTCTAGGAAGCGACAGAGACGAATAAACTTTAAATCACTTTCACAAATTTTCAGACACAATATGTATTGATATAAATAATTTTCGAATAGGTACTTTTTCTTATGTAAATAATTCTTCGATGCTTTTAAAATTGTCGCACATAATTTTCGATGCTTTAAAAAATGTTCATTAATTTCGAATTTAACGCTCAATTTGTAATTGGTCAAAAATTAGTGTTGACAGATGTATAAATAGGTATTTAGAAACTGATATTTACATTGTTATTAAAATATATAATTTTTGTTATTAGTTTTATTTCTTCTTTCATATGAATCTGTTTTAGGATTTGTTTAATTGCAAATATAATTAATGAAAAATTATTTGTGTGGACATAGTATTAGGTACTTATCTCAAACTAAATTATTTGGCCTTTGAAATGTAGAATAAGAAATCCATGTCAATCTTTTTACAATAACTATGTATTAGTACATACTACAATTTCGAAATATAAGATCATGTTTGTTTTATTTAGAATACTTTTTGTTTTCGTTGTTGTGTATTTTTTATAGAAGAAAGTTAAATGAAGAAATAAAACGACATATAAATAAAATAAGTCTATTATTTTACAAATTAACCTGACTTCAGTTCAACTAATTAAAATTAAATCCTTATCTTATATATAGAGTTAACCAATGCGTTCTAGAATTTATGAGGCACCTTGTTTTTGGCACATGTATCTATTTACAATGATTTTGAGTCGAGCAGTGACGAATTACATATTATATAAAATTACCGTTTATTCCCGATGAGTCATACCAAGACTAGTAGCCCTAGACTCAAAGGGAAAAAAGTATCGATGAGTCACAGTATTACTCATTGCCACGTATGATTTTCCCAATGAGTCACACTCTTACTCATAGGCACTCTGTACTCCCGTTGAGTAACACTGTTACTAAACGAAACTCTGTAATCCCGTATCAGAAATTAAAGATAACAATTGAAATATTAAAGTATTGTATATTGTAATAATACCTACATTATGATTTTATGGATTTCAGAATAGGAAGCAATCTATTAAATTTCGGAAAAAATTGAAATTGTTATTTTCAATAGATTATTAAGTACTTTACATAATGATCATAGAGTAACATGAGCTATTAAAATATTTTCAGTAACTTTATTTCTTTATAATTAAGAAAATAATAAATCTGTTATATTGTGGTTTATTATGTTACATGTAATAAATTTATTGATTACATTGCTTCCTATTCTGGAGGCCAATTCTCGCGTTTGCGATATTTTATCGAATTTGATAATATATCAAACTTCTTTTATCGAACAAAATTATCACAAAATCCTCCAAAATGGTATTCTCGAACCTATTCGACATAAAACTCGATATTATATCGAAAACTAGGGCTTCTCTAATTGAAAACACGTTCCTTTTTCTGGATTATACTTAACTACAATCGAGAAATTTATGTTTTACTTGTTTCATTAAATATTTTATATAAAACTAATGTTTTAATAGTGAATTTATGTAAAAATAGTTATAATACTTTATTTTATGTAACTTAATAAGCTCCAATGCAAATTTATAAAATGCAAAGAAAATGAAATATTTTAGAGTTGATGGAGAGAACGGAACGCGAGGATACTTGTCATTGTTTGTTTATTGTGTGTGTGAGGTTATGTGATATTTGTTATCGGAGTATCAATTATATTCTTATGTATGATATTGTTTCTTTACGAAATTGAATCGAGAAACAAATAAGGTATGGTACTCGAGGCAGAAAAAAGCAAAGTATGTATCTATCCAAACCTCTATATTAGGCTTCAATAAAATAATTTTATGTAAATAAACAACGATTTCCAATAAAATTGAATACAAAATCATCAGCATTCATATTTTACTAAACCATAGCTGAAGAAAAATACAAAGCGTCTTGTAAAGTACGAATATTATGTTATTCAATAGCTTTGAAGCAACAAATATCACACACGATATGGTTTTCGGCCACGCTCGACCACTCGATGCGTATCGAGGGCTGACGCTGGATAAATGTCACATTTGAAAACACGAGAATACGCAATTTCGATATTTATCGATATCCGCCATGTTTTTTCGATAAATGTCGAAATTGATATTATATCGCAGACCCCAGAATTGCCTCCCTGTAATCCATAAAATCATAATGTAGGTAAATACCTATATTACAATATACAAAACTTTAATAATTTCAATTGTTATCTTTAATTTCTGATACTCAACGGGATTACAGAGTTTCGTTTAGTAACAGTGTTACTCAACGGGAGTACAAAGTGCCGATGAGTAAGAGTGTGACTCATTGGAAAAAACATAAGTTGCAATGAGTAATACTGTGACTCATCGATACCTTTTTTTCCCTTTGAGTCTCAGTGTTACTAATCTTAATCTCTTCTTAAAATTACGTGAACGTTAACTTTAACGATGTCAAATAAATAGAGCAAGAAGTTATTCAAAATTAGCACATTAGGGTTTAGATAATTTTGACACAGACAAAACATTTAATAATTAAAAACTGTTTGCGTACCAGACGTAACAGTTATCATACCACCAATAATAAGTCTGCACTTAAATAAACTTAAAACTAAAACTATGCATTACCCACACATCCAAACTAAATATTACATGAGCCGTAAAAGGCTAGAAGAAAAAAAACCTATGCAGAGCTTAAAAAGGCTCATGCGCAAAATGTCGCTTTCGCAAAATGTCCCCTAGTCGCAAAATTCCTCTTTCGCGGAATGTCGCTTTTGAAAAATGTCGCTCTCGCAGGATATCTCTTTCGCAGAATGTCGCTTTCGCAAAATGTCGCGACAGGGACAAGCAAAATCATTTATTAAAGTGGTAGAACTGTACCAGATCTGACGCACAAAAATAGGTTTTAGGGGGGGGGGAAGTAACCCCCTGGCTTTAATAAATGGTTTTGCTTTGAAAAACTAAATTTTATTCTAAGTCCCTGTCGCGACATTTTGCGAAAGCGACATTTGCGAAAGAGGCTTTCCGCGAAAGAGACATTTCGCGAAAGCGACATTTTGCGCAAGAGCCCTTAAAAAATGGTGTAGAAATATTAGGTACCGACTGATTAAAGCAAATACGAATCCTGAATAAACAGGAAGAATATCTATTGTTGTTGAAGTGTTGTTGTTGTTGTAAGACTTAGCTTCACATAGTTAAACAACTTACGAACAACATAGAAAGTTATCTTTTGCTCCACAAATCATACAAGACCGAAAGTTCTATCATTAATGACCGTTTTATCTTCATAGTAAAACAACTTACGAAGAACAGAAAACTTATCATTTGCTCCATAAATCATACAAGACTACAGTTACCACAAGGGTAACCACCCGGTTTAAAACCCATTTTAGTCCATACACTGAAGCGAGTCATAACTGGATTTTAACCCAGTCTCGGATTTTAACCCGGGTGGTTACCGATCTAAATTTACCAAGACTAGGCACTATGTGGACTGGTGTCCGTATCAGGGCGGTCTTCGGACGAGAACCGAATGTAGGCCGGGTGGATGGTCAGCCCCGAAGGCAGCTTCACATCCCGGAAGTATCTGTGCCTGCGAGCATCCTTGGCTGTGATCCGTTTCACCGGGTCATACACCAGCATCTTCTGGAGTAGGTCCATGCCCACTTCATCCAGGTTCTGGACCTGAAATAAAAGGTTTTTTTGTTAATCCTTTTTACATGACTGACCAAAAAGGGAGTGTTATGTTTTCAGGGTTCATGTATGTATGTATGTAACAATTTAAAAATAATTCTCAAATCAAATCTGTTAAGCCGTTCAGGACATGGTGGAATAAATAAACTTACATACATACATGAACTCTAAAAATATAACACTTCTTTTATGGTTAGTGGTGTTAAAAGAAAAGCAAGTTAATTATTCAAAGATAAAAAATACGACTGACAAGTCACATAGCCTATGTCATGTGGAGGAATGCAAGGAATCTAATTAGTCATGTCTTACATACATGAAACATTGAACATGAAACATAACACTCCTTTTTCGGTCAGTCATATACATACATACATGAACCCTGAAAATAAACACTCCTTTTTAGGTCAGTCGTGTAAAAACCACTTGCGAAAGGGTCACTGCCAAAAGGGGGACATTTTGCGAAAGGAACATTTTGCGACGTAACGTATTATTTTGGTCAGTCGTGTAATAAAACAGGCAAGTGGTACTGCTGTAGATCTGACGTGGTTGTGCAGGTTGAAGGAGTTCCAGTTGGGGAAGGTGGGCTTGTAGTCCGGCAGCGACGACACGCCCGGCCACAGCTCCTCCGTCGGGGTGCGCAGCATTCTGGAAATTATATATAATCCACTAGCTTTCGCCCGCGGCTTCACCCGCGTGAATTTCCCGCGGGAACAGTGATTTTTCCCGGGATGAAAGGTACCCTATGTCCTTCTCCGTACTTCCAGCTATGTGTATGCGAAATTTCAGGAAGATTGGTTCAGTAGATAAAGCGTGAAGAGGGAACAAACAAACTCACTTTCGCATTTATAATATTAGTTAAGATTAAGATGAGCATTTATTTTGATGATGATGAATTCCTACTGATTTCGGTGACGGCGGCCACTTCATGTATTCAGGGCTCTCTCGTGAGCTTGCATGTGCCTTATGTAGCTAATCTTATTGATGAAGATCCTCGCACAGAAATCAGAAATTATTGAAACTTGGGCCAAAGAAGGCTCCTTTTCACGTCAAAAACTAATTATATAATCATAGTATATTATGTCTCAAAGCTACAAACTACTAGCATTTCGGAACGACCACTGCTGATAGAAGAAATGCCGAAAGAAACTCATGAAACAGTCTTGGCCGCCTAACAAGCCAGACTATTTATTATCTTTATATATACACTACATTATGTAACAGTCAAAAATAAAATGAAATATAAGAAACGAATATAATAAAACATGTTATATTTGTGATCAAGTAACCACAATAAAAAGGTTAAGAACAAAAAATAAAATTCGAATCAGAATCGAGCACACTGCGGGGAAGTGAGCACACCTTATAATTGTATATTTTAAGATGTCTGTGTTCCCGAGCACATACAACCTGACTTTCTTCAAAATCAGAGTGAATGGGCTGCATTTGGGTAAGCTCCCTACACCATAGACCTCATCTCTGTCTTCGGGCAAGATTGTGGTCAAGAGCAGACCCATCTTTTATTTTTTAAAGTTTCTTAATTTAACATGTTTGACCTGGCCTTAAAAGGGTTTTTTTGGCTATAGTAACCTACAATATAAAGAAACATTTTTTCAACAACAGCAAGCAAGAGATGAATTTACAAATCTTGTTTACCTGAAGATGCGGAAGAGCTGGTCAATTTCCGAGTCTCCCTGGAACAGTGGTTTCTTGGACGACATCTCAGAGAATATGCAGCCCAGAGACCAGATGTCTATTGGGCATGAATACCTGGAATTCATCAAATTTAAATTCGTTACACGGTTTTGGTACCCCCAAAGCTACTAGGTTTTTTTGATAGATCTATATGTGTGGAATATAGGTTTCATAATGAACTTCTACTATCACGTATGATTTCAGAGAAAAATTGTGTCAAAAATTCAAAACTAATTTTTTCGCTAATATTTTGAGACATCATTAAAATTAGTAGTTCTATAATTTTTAACATGCTTTATTGCTGTAAATATTATAATACTGTTCATTATTACAGAGCAATTTAATTGTAATTTATTTTAGTTTGTATATTCCGAAAAAAAAAATTTGAAAGTTGTGTTAATTTCTCCATATATTTTACGGTTATAGTCCTTGTATGAGGAAATTTACACAACTTTCAATTTTTTTGCGGGATAGACAAACTAAAATAAATTAAAATTAAATTGCTCTGTAATAATGAACAGTATTATAATATTTACAGCAATAAAGCATGTTAAAAATTATAGAACTACTAATTTTAATGATGTCTCAAAATATTAGCGAAAAAAATAGTTTTGAATTTTTGACACAATTTTTCTCTGAAATCATACGTGATAGGGGGGAAGTTCATTATGGAACCTATATTCCACACATATAGATCTATCAAAAAAACCCGGTAGCTTTGAGGGTACTAAAAAAATATTTTTTTTTGTAACGCAGTGTCATTAGTATTGTGGACAATAATACTATCTATTATTGTCCACATAGATAGTTCTTGGCCTGTGGTGTGGCCCTAGAATAGCACCAACCCATCTCTTCCCGTGGGTGTCGTAAGAGGCGACTATGGGATTAAAAACACCGGAGGATGGGCAGCAGCATCTTTCCACGTACTATGCCATCACACTGCGATCGCCAACCCGCCTGCCAAGCGTGGCGATTACGGCAAAACCCCCCACGAATAAATAAAATCCTTGGGGGAGGCCTTTGTCCAGTAGTGGACGTCTTTAGGCTGAGAGAGAGAGAGATAGTTCTTTAATTGTAAGACACATAATAATATGTTGTTAAGTGTCGTCTTTGCAGAAAATGCAGCAGTGGAGTTTGTTGCGCCGCCTCTTCTCCACTTGCGCTTTGGAGGCGGTGGTAACCTTAGCTTTAAGTAATTTTCTGAGGTCAACTAACTAAAAAACAAGTATACGACATTTAAATCAAATCATTTTCATTTCATTTTATTGTAATTTTTACAAATTACACTAGTTTACAGTATTTGTGTACCCTCAAAGCTACTAGGTTATTTGGATAGATCTATATATGTGGAATATAGGTCTGATTATAAATTTCCCCCATCACGAAAGATTTGCGAAAAAAAATGTGTCAAAAATTTAAAAATTAAATTTTCGCTAATATTTTGAGACTGAATTAAAATAAGTAGTTCTAAAATTTTCAACATGTTTTTTAGCTGTAAATGTTATAACACTCTTCAATAATATAAAGCAATTCAATTTTAAATTTTACATTTTTTATTTCCCGCAAAAACATTTTTTGAAAGTTGTGTTAATTTCTCCATACAAGGACTATAACCATAAAATGTATGGAGAAATTAACACAACTTTGAAAAAATGTTTTTGCGATAAAAAAAAATTGTAAAATTTAAAATTGAATTGCTTTATATTATTGAAGAGTGTTATAACATTTACAGCTAAAAACATGTTGAAAATTTTAGAACTACTTATTTTAATTCAGTCTCAAAATATTAGCGAAAATTTAATTTTTAAATTTTTGACACATTTTTTTTTCGCAAATCTTACGTGATGGGGGTATCTTACGTATTTTAATTCTGTCACAAAATATTAGCGAAAAATTAATTTTTGAATTTTTGACACATTTTTTTTCTCAAATCTTACGTGATGGAGGAAATTTATAATTTGACCTATATTCCACACGTACAGATCTATCAAAAAAACCTAGTAGCTTTGAGGGTATAAAAAAAAATAAAAAATTTGTAAACTAGTGTTATTATTCAAACCAGTCTGGGCTTGATCCTCTATTCAAAGGAAGACGATAAATTTCAGTAGCTGACAGCAATTCTTTATTATATTAGAACTGAATTTTTGTAACTCGATTATATGTACATCTTGACATATAGGATTCAATTTTCCCAAATTCTCCACCCCAGATATAGCCCAGGAGTGGAGTTATGCGGAGTCTGGTATAAAGAGGTAAATCCTGTAGCAGATATGAAGATACGTTTGAACTTTCGCATTTTAAACGAAGGAGCAGAACCTTGACCACGGTTCATTGTAACAAGACCGAAACTTCCGACAAATTAAAGATCCGTCTTATGAAGTTTTTCGATTTCATACTTTTTTTCTATCTGTGAAGATTTTTAATTGGCTTTGTTCTTTACAGAACTACGCTCTGCTAGATGTTCTTTACAGAACTACGCTCTGCTAGATGTTCTTTACAGAACTACGCTCTGCTAGATGTTCTTTACAGAACTACGCTCTGCTAGATGTTCTTTACAGAACTACGCTCTGTTAGATGTTCTTTACAGAACTACGCTCTGCTAGATGTTCTTTACAGAACTACGCTCTGCTAGATGTTCTTTACAGAACTACGCTCTGCTAGATGTTCTTTACAGAACTACGCTCTGTTAGATGTTCTTTACAGAACTACGCTCTGCTAGATGTTCTTTACAGAACTACGCTCTGCTAGATGTTCTTTTACAGAACTACGCTCTGCTAGATGCTCGTTACAACTGCGGTATTTTAGCTGTTCTGGCTTTCTGTTTGTTTTTGATACTATCTGTTCTAACTTCTAAATTAATCATTAGGTAACTAGACTACCTCGATACAGGCTTGCCTAGTGTGGAAGTCACTAGGTATATCTAGTTTGTAAGCTTTCTGGAATATATGTATGTGTTAAATAAGTATAAGTGTGTTTATATGTATAAGTTTACTCTGTAATCATACTATGCTGCAGCAAATAAATTGATTTTCATGCTGTATGTCTTGCCAAAATATAAATATACTAGCTGGCGCCCGAGGCTTCGCTCGCGTTAATCCTTTCTTAGCGGATACCTACGTCATAACATCTACCTGCATGCCAAATTTCAGCCCGATCCGTCCAGTGGTTTGGGCTGTGCGTTGATAGATCACTATGTCAGTCAGTCACCTTTGAGTTATATATATAGATTGATAAAAATAAATAAAATGAATAAGATGTTACCTCTGGCTTCCGAGCAGGACTTCCGGAGCCCTGTACCAGAGCGTGACCACCTCGTGCGTGTACACGCGCACGGGCACGCCGAACGCGCGCCCCAGACCGAAGTCCGCTACCTATATACACATAACCTATTCTTAACCACATCATATCATTAAAACTAACGTGAGATGAAGGCATTCTCGACTGTATTTTTTTACTTATACTATTAAGTAAACAATCTTCACAGTATTTTATGTTGAATTTTGTTAAAAATAAATCAAATATTAGTTCAAAGCTAACCATTCTAAAGTAAAACATTTATTAACCACGAAAGTAATTTCCTAAAAAGTCTATTTTAATTTATATTGTTGTAAAATTATAAAGACATGTTAAGATTGTTTACATAATATGACAAGTAGGAAAATAACACTCCTTTTTGGTCAGTCGTGTAAAAAACGGAGTTTACATACATATTATCACGCCTTTTTCCCGCGCTTTTTCTAGTCAAAGAATAGCGATTTCCACTTGCTACGATCCTTACAGATCTCTCTCGCATTTTCTAGTTAAATTAGGCATTGTAGTTAAAAAAAACTTCAAAACAGACTTCATAATAGTCCGAAACTACAGTTGGCAACACACGACGTGAGTGACCCGTTATTTTAACTTCTTCATCTTCTTATCGTGTGTGTTATTACTAACACTGGTGTCAGATTTTATTCGAGTCGCCTAAAGGCATCTGACATGACTTTTAAGACTACCGCCATCTAGTGCACTGGCACTAGATGGCGGTAGTCTTAAAAGCCGTATACACACTAGTGTACTAAACAGTCAGCCAATGTGCAGGTTTCCTCACGATGTTTTCCTCCACCGGAAGCAGGTGGTGGTCTATGAGAAAATACATACAAAAAAAAATACACACATAAAAATAAAAAAAAAATATATATATAAAAAATATACAAAAAAAAAAATCAAAAAATAAATAAAAAAAATATCATCTCAATATATCTGACTCATGTATATAAATATATACATGAGTCAGATTGGTCTACAAACTCGTGCGACACAGGTAGGATATTATACACAGGTACAGGTAGGTAATTTTAACTAGAATGTCTTTTTGACATCATTGTAAATATTGCAGAGGTAACATTCTTGAATCAATAGGGAATATTATTGCAATACAATCACACCAGTCTGCAGTACTAACACCTTTAAATTGGACCTTCATATCCAACATGAATTTATCATAATACATTCTAACTATTCACTCCCTCCCAACTCCAGCTCCCAAGTTGTTATACATAAGTAAAATCTTTCCACAATTAAAGTTAACAAAAGTATGACTAGTAGTCTGTAGTAGTAGTGTGTAGTAGTCTTATTATTAACAGCCTTTCGTGACCCACTGCTGGGTATAGGCATGCATAGGCCTCCTTCCGTCTACGCCTACCTTTTCTGTTCTGGGCCTTATCAATGAGCAAGCAAACAAAAGAGACATATATACATAGAATTAAGTCTTTATCCCTTACGGGGCAGACCAAGCCAAAAGTTGTGAGACTCGAAGGCCACGCTTAGCTGAATAGTGGGTTCTCTGATAGATTGGAGATTCAGGTATAGTGACAGGTTGCTAGCCCATCCCCTATAAGTGGAGGAATCCCCAGTTTCAATTCAATTCAATTCAAAACATTTATTGCAGTTTTGCAGTTTAAAGCCCTTTCCCTCAATTGACTTTTACAATCTGCGCAGGAAGAGAAGCAGCTGGCACATTCTATATTTTTTCTTTGCTCCCAGACCAGCATGGAAAAAAACAAAAGAGACATGGACAAAAGAGACTTCACCTTAATAATACCAGTCTTATCAATGAGCAAGTTCTGCGGCTTGAGATCCCGATGCAGGATGCGTCGCTGGTGGCAGTACAGGATGGCATAGTTGATCTGGTACAAGTAGCTCTTCACCATTGTTGGATCCATAAACTGGAAAAAGAAAAGTTTACAGTAAGGGTAGTACTATTTATGCTCATTAGTTGCCGCTACTGGCGAGTATGGTCTGTCATTTGAATTTGACACACCAACATTGACGGCTTTATACCATCTGTCAGATGTCTGTCCTTACTTCAATGTAGGGTCTGAAATGGGTGATAAATGGGTTTTAACCTGGGTGGTTACCCATCTATAGCGATAGCCCTGATTGAGCATTCTGTTATGATGAAATAAATTGTCTCAATATAACATTACATTGTTGATTGTAAATGGAATATTGTAATTAAAAAACCGACCAAGTGCGAGTCAAGCTCGCGCACCAAGGGTTCCGTACATAAAAAGCTCCTCACATTATAGCTCTAACTAAAAGACAAACTAGTTTCAAAAACAAACTTAACTTTGTAGTTCTATCCCTAGCATTCATACTTCAACGCAAAAATAAGTTTGTACCACTTTTTTTTAAACTTTCAGATTTATTCCTGTACAAGTACTATTAGACCTTGCAATACCTACCGTGGAGACTGACAAGCCTGGTGATGGTGATACCTTCAAACATTTTTGAGAAAAGAAAAGTTTAACGGACAGATGGACAACAACATGATCTTATTAGGGTTCTGTTTTTGTTTTCAAAGTCAAATCATTTATTTTGTGAACATAGGTTTACATAGGTTATAGGTTTTTTCAGGTACGGAACCCTAAAAATGACAATACCCATTTCATTGCTAATTTCAGCTTAGAATGTTATTTTTTAACTGTGTAAAAGCACAAACTATTGAGACACAATTCTTGACTTTAACAAATAAAATATTGTTTACAAGTTTTTGACAAATTTAATCATCTCTGCCTTTTAAGCCCATGTCGCATCCAACTGGTTAAATTAGACGTTCAATTAACTGCCTAGCCGCTAATAGCTTTAATAGTGGCATTCAACTAATGGCCTGAATGATACTCAGCCATAGGTGCAATTAATTTACTTGGGTTGATGCTAAGAATTAATTAAGAGGTATGTAAACCTAGCCAGCCAGTAACCCAGCCCTAGATAAGGTTAACAAAACTATTGTGGTTTGCATGCTTACTTTCCCAGATCCCAGGGAGTCCATATATTTCTTCAGGTCCATAGAGAGGAACTCGAAAATAAGGTACAGGCGAGCCTCTTCCATTAGAACATCTTCCAGTTTCACTATATTAGGGTGGTTTAACTCCTTCAAGAGGGAAATCTCCCTGAAATGGAAAAGGTATTTGAGAAGTATAAAAATATAGGTTATGAATGTATTACAAATACAAAAACGGGATACAAATGTATAATATTATGGGTATTATGTATTAAATTAAGAGTACCTACCCGTACTAATAACGTAGAGGTAGAAAATATCGACAAAAATAAGAAAATACTAACCTGATCGCCGTGGACGGTATCCCTTCATCCTCCGATTCTAGTCGAATTTTTTTCATAGCCACAAACTGGCCAGTTAATTTGTTTTTTCCCTTGTACACAACACCATAAGTACCTTCACCAATCTTTTCAATTTTCAAAAAATCATCCATTTTGTAACACGGAATTTTGTTGGATTTTAGGCAAAACGAAGTAGCCAGTTGCTTCCAAGAAAACCGCGTGCTGATGAAGTAAACCTAACAGGTAGTTACCAGCACATTCAAATGATAAACTATAGCTGTTAGTTAAAAGTAAGCAATGCAAAAATAAGTAGAAATTTAATTATAATACATGAAAACAATGGCAAATTCAATAACGCTTTGGATAACGTCTTTCATTATAACGAAAAGTTTTTAAATCGAACTCGAACTGTCATTTTTGCTGTCATGTCATTCATTATTGTCAAACATCATTTTCATAAAACCATAGAGTGGTTCGTCTCCCATTTTTACACGATTGACCAAAAAGGAGTGTTATGTTTTCAGGTTTCATGTATGTATGTTTGTAAGTATGAGGTATTTTTAGAATGCCTTGAACTCCTCCAAGTGACATAGGTTATGATAAAATTTGATCAATCTTATCGAGTGGGATACCAAAATGAAGGGCTTTAAAAGGCGACTTCAAAAATGAATATAACTCATATGTTTTATGTACTTTTTGTTGTATAAGTTGTCTGTGGTCTTTTTTATTATTTTAATAATTTTAATAATTAGCTTGTTTTTGTACACATCCCAACGCAACAAACATCAATTCATGACATTCATTGACATTCATGACATTCATTCAGGGCAATAGGGGATAATCATATGCCATCACACGCGTAGACCTACGCGTGTGATGGCAAATGATTATCCCCTCCACCTTCCCACGCCGATCTGGATCGACCGGATCGACAGATCTTTCGTTGCGTGGGACGCGTGTGTAGCGTCGCGTATGATAAGTATGTTTCTGATTCAACTGTTTCCATACAAAATCAAGAGTAGATTTCATAATGCGTAGCGTGTAGCGATGTGCCGCCGAGAATTTCTCGGTTTCCGAAAATTTCTTTCATGGAAAATTTCCGAAACTTTCCAGAAATTTTCAGGAACGTGTTCTCCCAATTTTTTGCGAAAGTCTGTCTGTCACTATTTCACGACGTTTCAATGTTTTTAAGAAAAACATAAGACTTTTTGCCGCGAATGGAACCGCGGGCAACAGCTAGTACTAAAATATTTTTCTCTGAAAAATTCTCAGGAATGAAATTCTAAAGAAATTCGAAAATAAGGAGGAAAATGGTTTACGGTCGGAGAATACGGAGGGCCCACGATGTTCCAACAGAGAACGTAGACCTCCCGCATATTTACGTGATTTTATAACGGGGGGAGAATGACCTGGGCCCGAATTCTCTAACTCCCAAACGTACGTTATTGTATTTCAGTTGTGTCTCAAATGCCAAATTTACGCCATTTGGTATTCTGCACCTTATTTGACGCCTGAGGACATGATACCGACATACTATTGGCCCATTTCGGTATTCTGCACGTTATCAAAAGTGCCATAGGCACGTCGATTGTTGAAGTATTGGTATTCTCTTTGCTATTTGACAGGAGTTTGTCAGGTAGATCTGTCGGATCTCAATTGCTTTTTGGCCATTGAGCAACAACACCTTTTAAGATCAAATTGTAAAGTAGTATGGTTTACATTGTTACATTTAGTGATGAATCCCATGATTTTACCTCTTCATTGGTGGCTCTTATTCATTACAAATGTCGTACCTATATAGCCGACGAGATATTAAAGACATTTCGGCTTAAAATGCTCAAGTTATAGACCTCAACAAAGAGGTAACCCCATTACTAAAAAGGATACTTTGTCGAGATGGAAAATTGACAAATTTAAAAGTTAGTACATAAGAGTTTCCGAGGTAAATGCACTTGTAACTATTGTGACTGCACGTAATTCAATGAACCGCTGATATTTTTTATATTAAAGGTTAAGTATATATAGTATTTATAAGATCATACATATAAGAATACTATAATAGTTGTGCCCCGGAAATGATGTGGAAACTTTGTAATAAAAAGCACCTTATGTTGCTATTCCTTATATTTTCTACCCTTGTACCAAATTTTATTGAAATCCGTCTTGTAGATTTTGTGTGACAGTATGTAACATAAATCCAAACTCACAAACATCCAAATGTAGGTAGGTACTCTGTGCATTCAATTTAAAAGGACCCACATCACTTGAATGCATGTGAGTTTGTTTGCAGGGGGTATTCTTCAGAATTACTGAACCGATTTCAAAAAGTCTTTCATTATTAGAAAGCTACATTATACCTGAGTGACATAGGCTACCTCCCGAAACTGGGGCGGGATGCTAGCTCTTTATAATTTAATTCATGCATACTACATAAGCTGAATACTTATGCCAGTACACCCCGCTCTATGATTAAGTATATAACCTATATACTTATTGGAATGTGAACTCCAAATAATAATCTTCAGGGTCGTTGTATAGTATAATTTATTGATAAAAACATAAGACCCTGGACGGGTCTATGTTGTTTTATATAATATTAAATATATTTAAGATATATTACACAGGCCTACAAATTTTAGGTCATGAATTCCCCTTTTCAGTTTAATAACTGATATTGACTAAGTTTGATACGCTGATTACAAATATGTAATCAGTTTTTCTTCATCACGTCCAGATTTTTAGTTATTGACCATGAACCAAAATTGCAATAAAATACATTTTTTTACAATAAAAAAATATTTATTAAAAAATACTTAGTTATGATAATAAATTTTTGTACAATATAAATTAATTAATAAGTTGCTTAATTCGTAAACACGTTAATCATCCTTGTGAAACCTTGTTCTTTTTTCTCCGAAGCTTCTGTTTTGTGATTTTCTCTTAAATTTCCGGTTTGGCTCATCTCGCTTCAAAAGCCAACAGTAGTCCGCTAACATATTAGGATTCCATCTTCCCTGATACCTCTTTTCCATGTCCTTCAAGTCCTGATGAAATCTTTCACCCTGTTCTTCGCTAACGGCTCCTAAATTTTCCGGAAAATAGTCAATGTGCGAATTCAGGAAGTGAAGCTTAATGGTCATAGAACAGCCCATCAAGCCAAAATTTGTTATCATTTTGGCCACAATGTAAGTCCAAAATACATGTTCTGTCCTTTTGACCACTTGCGAAGCTCTCGAACACGTCATGTAGTACAAACTTTATGAGGTGTCCAAGGTTTGTCCTGGTTGCTGATGGTAAGTCCAAAATACATGAAGTAAACATTCTTCACAAAGTCTGTTATGCTTGCTCGTTGTTTTACCGTCACAAATTTCCCACAAATATAACAAAAACTATCGGGAGAATTCAAACAATTACGTGATGACATTTTTAAGTTTGCGTTGTCCAGTGCACAAAGAATCTGTGATTTTTCTAAAATGGTGTGGGTATTTATACCAAAAATAATATAATTATAATTAACTACGTGTACCCTCTTCTACGAATTGACATAAAATTGTACATAACAATATAGTTATATCTGTATTTAATACGCTCATTACTTAACGAGGCTAAAATCACCCCTTTTCAGCGCAATAAAGACATATTTCTTATACTAATTATGAAGTGATTAGCAAATTATGAATTATGATTATATTCATCATATTAATAGATTTATTTAATGCAGTAGCAATTTGATAAAACTCGTTTAATATTTTTCTATCAATTTTTAAAGGGAGCTCTCCGGCCAATTTTGAACAAAATCTAAAACTATAAATAAGATAAAAGTCTGACGTGAAGGATTTTTTTTACTATTTTTCTCGTAATCAGCGTGTCAAAATCTATCGAAAACGTTACTCAGAAATGAAAAGGGAAAACCATTGTAGGCCTGTGTTATTTATCTTTATAATATTAGACGATAAGTGATTTACATAAACTGAGTCAAGAATGATATCAAAATGTAGAATCGAATGTGTATGAATACAGTTTAAAATTTATGACAGGTGAAATAAGTATGTATGTGCCAGCGCACGCATAAATGGATCAAAGAGGATGAACGCGTCGCCGCGTTACAGTATGAGTGTAATGTGGTACTCAGAACAATAATATACATACTTTAATGCCTAGTGTATAAATAGTATTTGGTAATACTATGTAAAAATGTCTTTTCAGCTGTTCCTGTTCTCACATTTCAAGCAATATTGAAAATTAAATGCTGTGTGTGTGCAGTGATACCCCCCCCTGTTACCTGTGTAGGTCGAAGCAAAGAACTAAAGACAGCATCATACATACATATTATCGTTTTCCTATGGGAAGGCACCATCAGGCAAGTCTATATTTCTGTACATACAAAATTATAGACTAACCGAGTTGTCAACACAGAGACATAACCGCTGAAAGTAGAAACTTGAAATTTTGTAGAGGGTGTTTCAAGAGCACAAGCTATACCCTGGGGCTTTGCTCCTATTAGAATTTAGGGATAAAAAGTACCTACCTTTTGTGCTAAGTATGTCCGGTATTTTTCAACTTGTGTACCAAATTTCATTAAAATTCATCCAGTAGATTTATTATGAGTAACAAACATCCAATCTTTTGCATCGCATTTATAAATATTATAGTAGAATTAGCAGAATAAGTAAGTATTAAAAAAGCGGTAAAATGTATTGTATAATCAGTTTTTAACATCTTTGAAACTGGTTGATGCTTAAATTGTCAAATGATATTTAAATAATAACTATACTTTATACTTTCAATACTATGCCAACCCCACATAAGTAGGAATTGGTAAATATGAAGAAGATACTACATCTATTTCTATCTACAAATAATATAAAGAAATAAAATTTTCAGAATGTCACAAAATAACAGTATGCTTAGTAATTTTTGGTACAAGTTCTGTAATTATTATTTGCAGGCTCGATCAACTGGAGTAATGTGCTTCAGAAAAAGGTGTCATCCATAGCTTGTTGAAAGACTATGTAAGTATTCTCATCCATATAAATAAAAATTGTAGTATTGAATTCAACACTGACCAAGACATATGTACTTCTTGTATTCTTGACCGAGTGGTATATCAATGCAGAGAAAAAACTGCTGTAAGTAGAAACTTGAACTTGTGTAGAGGTTCTTTATATAGCATATGCTGCACCCTGGGGCTTTACTCCCTTGAGAATATAGGGATAAAAAGAACCCTATGCCATTTTCAGTATTTTTCTACTCGTGTACCATATTTCAATGAAATCCATTCAGTAATATTTTGTGATAAGTAACAAACATCCAAAACTTAAACAATTATAATATTAATAGTAGTAAGTAGGATAAGTATATTTAGGAAATTACACTCCTAAGGGGATGAAAAAGGTTTTTTGTTTTATTTACAACTTCCTTAACTAAGTCAACATAGTTACTAGTTCAAAAATATCTCAATTAAGGAACAACTAAAAAAAATATTTTAAATCAACAACATGCTTTTCCTTTCTTTGTCTTTACTTTAAAAAGCCAACAATATAGTACCAATATTGTAAAGCTGAAGAGTTTGTTTACATAATAGGCAGACTTAAATAAAAGTTATTCTTTAGATAACTAAACAATTATAACAGCAGTAAAAATTATTTGTCATTCTTGCAGGGACGATCAACTGATGGCGGTTGCCTGCTTGAGAAACGAGCTGACATCCATAGCTTGTTGAAAAACTGTGGAGGAAACAGTGTGGTCTAGTTTAGGATATATTTTAAAGACTAATAAACAAAATAATAATAATATTCTTGTATTATTCATTACTACCTTACATAATATCTTTACCTTAACATATTAAAAAATAACGTCCCCTGCCATGTCTGTTATAAACTGAAAAGTGATAACCTAGAAAAGTATTGAACAGATTTTCATGCAGTTTTCACCAATGAACAGGGCGAGTCATGAGGAAGAAAGTAAGTATATAATTTACTCTAGTGTCCCCACGTTAAAAAGCAAGCTAATTAAAATAAAGACTCCTGCCATGTCTGTCTGTTTGCAATTAAGTCAACATTGAAATTATCATCTTTCTTTATTATCTGTTACTGCACATTGAAAGTCTTAGGTCAACTTACATGCCAGGTATTGTACAATTGAAACATGTCAATATGCTTTATTTATTGAGTTAGGGGTCGCCCTTTTTTTCACTGTGTTAATCAGCCCAGTCTCCTTGTGAAACTCCAGCCAGTTGATCAATACTGTTATATTTTCAAAGCTCCGCTCTTAGGTGACTGTAAAAAAATATTATATTTGTTTGAGGACTCATGTAAAAGTCAAGCATCTTAATCCTATCCTAACTAATATTATAAATGCGAAAGTGAGTTTGTTTATTTATGTGTTTGTTACCTCTTCGCAACTTATTTATTGAACCAATCTTTCTGAAATTTCGCATACACTTACCTAGTTAGAAGTACTGAGAAGGGTACCTTTCATCCCGGGAAAAAGCACTGTTCCCGTGGGCGAAAGCTAGTACTTAATAAATAGGATAATTTATTGTACTTACAAAGAAAATCTCACCTTAGACGCAAATAAAACTTTTAAGAACTCAATCTATAACTGCTTGACTGGATGAGACCCTCCTCGGGTGAAGTCCGACTTATTTGACACGGGAGTTTGACTTATTATTTTCAAGCATATTTTCTTTGTACAAATTAATTTAATTTAAATTATAAATAAATTAAAAATAATTTTACAGTAAACAATAGAACGATTACCTATAATCTATAAAACATGACTTTGACATAGACAGACAGTTTACATTTTTTTAAAGGCAAAGGCATCAAAGACACACATTAACTAATTTTCGGTTTTTTTCAGATATAAGCGCGAAACATGGCTATATGTCTTTAAATTTATGTCAAAATATCAATGTTAGTTCTAATTGATAATATTTCATACGTTTTTAGCGGAAAAAAAGAGTTTGAATTTTATTATTAAATAATAGTAGTTTTTTCTAGCAGCGACGGAAACACCAAAGATTAATCAACAACACCTAGACTGACATCCTATAGACACTTTATTCCCACACTATAGGAACATGAATAACTTGTTGCAGAATACCCTTTATAAGACCTATTGATGTCTTATGAGTATTGTGTGGCAGTTGGTCGGTGATTTTACGTAAAATAGTGGAATTGACACCCTGTACTTTATGGTCTGTGTCATTCATATTGGCATTGTCAAATTTTATCTATAATAAAACCATATAATTTGGTTAACTATTTTATTCACGACACTGAAATTTCTGAAATTTTCTCAGGAATGAAATTCTAAAGAAATTTCTCTGAAATTTCGGAAAGTTTCGGAAATTTTCCATGATTCGGAAACCGAGAAATTCTCGGCGGCACATCGCTAGAAAGGGCACATCACTATGTACAAAGTACTTATTACTTCCATGGGCACAGCAGATAGTTAATAAAAGTCAACGTCACCCTGGACTATGGATGGAAAAGAAAGCGCGGGAATTTCGTAGCGACTGGCGGTCTTTTTTTCTGAGAAAATTTAATTTTGTGCAAAACTTGTAAATATTTGTGATTCTGGTTGTAAATACCCTTTCTTTTGTATATATTATCTTAATTTATAATTTTGTATAGTTTGTTTTGTATATTTGTGTTGCTGCAGTCGGGGTAAGTTCTTACCTACCTTTTCGGCGATGGGCGGCAAGAAAAGGAAAAAGAAGGAGCAGGACTCCGAAACGACACCAGTACTTCAGAGTTCTGATAGTGACTCAGAATACTCCGACGCATCAGAGTCATCATTCGACAAATACAAACCATATAGGGTCGCCGACTATAGTCGTAGATATCCTGAAGATAGTCCAGGGCATGAGCACATAGTGTTCATAGCTAGCTCGGATGAAAACGTTCCAATAGGTTCCAGAGACATGATGTACCTGAGTAATAGCTTCACCCGCTTCGTTAAGGGAATCAAATATTTAAAAAAAGTGAACAAATATAGAATGGGGGTTGTTTTTGATAATCCTAACATGGCAAATTCGTTTTTAGATAATGCTACTTTTCATAGAGAACATCGCATTACGGCTACTATTCCGGCAGCGGTAACAGAAATAACTGGGGTCATAACTAATGTTCCATCAGACATGTCAAATAAAACAATTTTCAAAGTTCTTTCTACCACAACAAAAAAAATTATATGTGTTCGTAGAATAATGCGTAAGGTAAAAGAAGGCGAATCTTTCAATCTACAACCCACTCAAACTGTGGCAATTACCTTTGCATCTTGTGCATCTTTACCAGATTATGTTTATTTGAAAATGTGGCGTGTACCTGTACTGCCATATATCCCACCGATTAAGCAATGTTTCCGGTGCCTACGATATGGGCACCTTGCCAAATTTTGTAAAAATGCAGAACGTTGTTCTATCTGCACTGAAGGCCATAGTTTTAAAAACTGTAATATACCATTAGCAAATGCAGTTTGCATTCATTGCAAAGGCAATCATATAGCAATTTCAGGTGCTTGCCCGGTAAAAAAACAAAAAATTATTGAAAATAAAAACAAAATTATTCCGCAATCATATTCCGAAACCTTAAAGAACAACGCCTTCCCATCACTTACTAATCCGAAAAATTCACAAGAATTGCAAAAAATTGTTCTCTCTGACTCTAAAATTCTCAGCTTCATCACTGAAGCAATCATAAAAGTAATTACACATAATAAAATCAATAACACTACTGTAAATACACAAATAATTTCAGACACTCTGAAAGATATACTTCAGAAAAATTCAGTTTGTTCGGAAAATTCGCAGGTATAATAAACATTTGTCAATGGAATGCACAAAGCTTAATAAGTAATAGACATGACTTCCAGAAATTTTTATATGACCAAAATATTCATGTAGCTATTATCTCTGAAACTTGGTTAAGACCGCATCATAAATACAATATTAAAGGTTACTCTGTAGTGAGAAACGATTCTGGTAATGATCACAACGGGGTAGCTATTTTAATTCATAACTCTCTTCATTTCTCTAATTTTGCTATCGCATCTGATAACTCAATACAAACTGTGGCAATTTCTCTTCAATTAAATAGTAAATCTGTCACCATAGTAAGTGTTTATTGTCCTAGTATTAGCACCCCTAGATTCTGTAAAAATAAATTGAATGATATAATTTCTTCTCTACCCAAACCCTTTATTTTTTCAGGAGATTTTAATGCTCATCACCCATATTGGGGTTGTCATTCTACTGATGCCCGTGGTAGGGACATTTTAGATATTGTTGATAAAAATAATTTAGTTCTCTTAAACAGCAATGTGCCTACTACAATTGGTTCGAATATTGCTAGACCTAATGGTCTTGATCTCACCATGGTTTCATCGTGTTTAGCATTACAGTGTGATTGGCAGGTCTGTGATAACACACTTGGAAGTTATCACTTACCTACATTAACAAAGTTAAACCTAGGACTTAATTCTAATAATGTGCTTCATAACTCTTCAAATTTACTGAGACATGTTAACTTAAAATTGGTTGATTGGAAGACTTATGAAGCACAGATCAATTTATTGTTGTCTAGTTTCAATATTAACCATATGGACCCTATTGATTCTTATAATCGTTTTTGTTCTATAATTTCTAGTACTGTTGAAGCTTCAGCCCCCAAAGCAAAAAATTCTGTCTCGCCCAACAACAATGAAAAACGTAGGTCTTTGCCATGGTGGAATAACATTTGTTCTAAAGCAGTTGATGATGTTCATAAAGCTTATATTTTGTTTAAATCTTGTCCCTCTACAGAAAATTTTATAAATTTCAAACGTCTTCAAGCAATTAAAAAAGTAATCTTAAGACGGGAAAGGCAACTCAGCTGGTATCAATATTGTTCATCTATAAATCGATTATCTTCTATGAGTGGAATTTGGAAAAAGTTAAAAAATTTAACAATTCATACTCTCCTTCCACAAATCCTGTTTCTGAACACACTTGGGTATCTGACTTTCTTCATAAATACACTCCAGATACAGTTGAAAACAATTTTAGTGCTCCGTCTATTCATTCAACCAATAATTCTTATTTGTCAAAGGACTTTTCTATGCAAGAACTACAATCAGCCCTTAACTCTAGAAAAGACACTTCTACAGGTCTAGATTATTTATCCTACAAAATGTTCAAACTGTTGAATGCTTCTAATAAACAAACATTTTTAACAATTTTTAATTTGCTATGGCAAAACTCCTTGATTCCTTCACAATGGAAAATGGACTGTATTATTCCAATTCTGAAACCAGATAAAGTACCTAATGATCCAGACTCTTATCGTCCTATTACTTTGACCTCATGTGCTGGCAAAATTTTTGAACAGTTATTAAAACAACGTCTTGAATTTTATATAGAGAGTAATCATTTATTGCCTAATAATCAATTTGGATTTCGTCGTGGTCGATCAGCCCGTGAAAGTCTGTGTCACTTGAATTTGGACATTCAGGATGCCTTATCTAATAATAAAATTTTGGCTTGTGTCTTCTTTGATATAGTTGGTGCATTTAATAATGTTAACTTGCATGTTCTTTCTGCCACTTTAGTCAGCTTGGGACTCCCTGAAAAAATTGTTAATTGGATTTTTAGCTTTCTTCATGAACGGAAATTATATGTGAAGTTTAATAATAATAATCTCATAGGACCAAGATTTTCATATAAAGGTGTAAGTCAAGGTGGAATTTTGAGTCCTTTGTTGTTTGTGTTGTATATTCATCGCTTAAATATTAATCTAGGTTTGGATGTCAATAATTTACAGTTTGCTGATGATCTGGCTGTGTACTGCAAAGGAGATAATATGTCAGTCATAAACAAGAAAATGAATTCAGCCCTGGATGGGTTGAACTCATATTTCAAATATCTTCAACTGAGCATCAGCAAACAAAAAAGTAAAGTGGTTGTATTTACTAAAAAATCTGTCAAAGTTAGAGATATTCGTGTAATGTATGAGGGTAATGTGTTGCCAGCTGATTCGTCCGTAAAATTTCTGGGAGTCATGTTTCAAAATAATAATAATTTTAATAAATATGTTGATATTTTAGTCAACAGGAGTCTTAGGGCTCTTAATATTCTTAAAACAATATCTGCTACTTACTGGGGTTCAGACCCCAAAATTTTATTAATGTTGTATAAATCCCTTGTTAGAAGTCATTTCGAATATGCATATTTCTGTTATGCTAATCAGAAAAGTTTAGAGAAGCTGGAAAAAATTCAGAATAAAGGTCTTCGTATTATTTTGGGCGCTATGATGTCTACGCCAATTATCTCAATGCAAGTTGAATGTAACATACCTCCTTTAGCCATTAGGTTCCGTTATCTAAACTACAAATTTCTGCTCAAAATTTGTTCTTCTACAGGTCACCCCTTATTGCCAAAGTTAGTAAATTCTTCTTCATACTTATCAGAATGTCTTGAAGAAGCTGTTGAATTTAATCTCCAAAACAATCTTTATGAAAGTGTGATTCTGCCATGCTACTCAGGCTCTTACGAAAGCAAATTTTTCCCAATTAAAATTGAAATAGATGAATCTTTTAAATATAAGGAAGATGTTTACAACAAATTAGAATCATACACAGGTTACAGGCAAATTTATACAGACGGGTCGAAGAATCCGTCAATGTCAGCTGTCTCTATGGCTTTTTATGACTTGGAATCTAAAATTGGGCATGGGTGTAAACTCCCAAATAATGCTTCCATTTATACGGCAGAGTCAATTGGAATATTTTCTGCTCTCGAATACATTTCTCAACATCCTTATAATAATTGGATTATTATTACTGATAATATGGGAATATTAAGTTCGCTTAATAATCCAAAATTTGATTCTACCACCTCATTTATAACTCACAAAATAAGAGAAAAGTATTATGAACTTTGTCATAATCATCACAAGGATATAGTATTTCTATGGACTCCATCACACGTAGGTGTGAAGGGTAACGAATGCGTCGATTATTTCGCTAAAACTATAGTGCGATACGGTAACTGTATTACACCAAAACCTTGCTCCCTACCAGTGGGAGATGTATTAACTTTATTGAAAACAAAAACATCAAAGCTTTTTGTCAAACAATGGAAGGAAACCTGTGAATTGAATTGCAAGGGTTTATGGTATGCGGGAATCACTAGTAACTTAGGTCGACCTTGGTTTGTAAAAGGAAGGGATTTTGCGGGTAGAAAGTTTTATACTATAATTTGTCGTCTACGTCTTGGACATGGTCGTTTTAATTCTCACTTGTTTCGTCTTAAACTTTTGTCTTCTCCTATATGTAATTACTGCAACAGTGCAGATCAAACTTTGCATCATTTGTTTTTCGATTGTATCAATTTCTGTTTGCAAAGAATTGTGTTAGTCGACCGCCTAACACAAATTTATAGGTCTTCTGAAGCAATCCCGCGCTCGCTTCAGGAACTCTTATCCAATCCTGCATGCTTTAAATCTTTGTATGAATATGTGACAAATACTTTTATGGAAATTTAATTGGATTTGGACTTAAAAAAAATATTAATACCTATGTTTTATTACTAAAGACTAGGCCTATTAGGCCTCAATTATTTCTTATACAAGACTTGGCTTATGCCTTCTTCTTCAGTGGATATTAGCCACTTTTATATATAAAAATATATTTTACAAAAGACTTGGCTGCATGGGCTAGTACTCTTTGCCTCCTCATTGAAACGAGGGAATCAACCAAAAAAAAAAAAATGGACTATGGATGGATGATCATGATGACATATGACATTGACAGCCATTGATGATTTTTTTCGGTATTGGTTTGGTTGTTGGGTTGGTTGGTGTTTTTCATGGTTTTCGGCAGTTTAGTTCGGCAGTGCAGTTTTCATGTGTTTTGTTTAAAACGTAGTGATTATATACTCTTTGTTTTTCGGTGGATTTTCCGTTTTTGGTTCGAGGTTGTATTGTAAGCAAATAAAAGTATTTGTTGTAAGTAAGTACAATTTTAAAAGTTTTTTTCAATGTTGTTACTGGGGTTCTATGTTGAATTTTTTGAATGATTATCAAAGTATTTAACCACTTGAATATAAAGTAATTAAATTTTTGATATCAGGACTGGACTGAAAGGTTAGCCGTAGTTGGTGACTTGGTTGGTGACTGATAACAAGTTGATAAGCTCAAGGTCAAAAAATGGTTGTTAGAGCGCCAACTGTTAAGCTCACCAGTGGATATGCAATGCCGGTTGTTGGTTTGGGAACATATGCAGTAAGTTTCTTTCACAAAATATGGTAAATAAAAGCATGCCCTTAGTAGACTTTATTTGGAACTGTGAAAAGTCCTGACAAAAAGTTTAGCCTTGCATTTTTTAAACTCTACCCATAATATTCTATTCCGGTCTTGAGCTACTTGGAGTCCTATTAAGGAAATTTACATATTTAATAATAATTCTACCATTGCAGCGAAAAGCAGACCCTGGTCAATTCAGACAGGGAGTGGAATGGGGAATAGAGCTGGGATATCGCCACATAGACACAGCAGCATTTTACAAAAATGAAGAAGAAATTGGACAAGGAATTGCTAATAAAATCAAAGAAGGTGTTGTTTCAAGAGAAGAACTGTTTGTAACAACAAAGGTAGGTACTGCACATTTTAAATTTATTATTTTGTACCTATGCCTTAGAGTCCATTCTAGTCCTGTGGAATTTGAAATTCTTCCATTGCTGAGTGACTGACCGACAACGCACAACCAAAATTACTGGGTGTAGGAAGCTGAAGATGGCATGTAGGTTCCTTAGGGAGTGTTCCTTTGTAAGAGGATTTCCTGAAATTCTCACGGAAACATTTTGGAGCCATGCCAGTACTAAGACTGGTAATTGTGGAGAGTACAAACAAACATAGAAATAACAAAACTTTTCTTTCAGCTATAAAGCCTAAAGAAAAGTTATGTTAAAGTTACCGCTTATGTTAAGAAGACTGCTTATGTGAAAATCTAAAATAATAGTATTTTTTTTAGATTTCCACATGAGAGGTCAACTGAACGAATGCTATTATAGATATGGTTTTTTGTATTAAATGACGTTTTTTTTTTCTGTTTTAGCTGTGGTGTGATCGCCATGCGGAAGCTGATGTGTTGCCGTCCTTAAAGGAGTCCCTTGGCAGACTTCAACTGGACTATGTTGAGCTATATTTAATACATTGGCCTGTCTCTATTAATGTAAGTATCATCACTCACCATTCTAACTCATTGTATGATCATCATTGTCATCAACAGCCTTCCGTGACCCACTGCTGGGAATAGGCCTTCTTCCGTGTACAGTCACATGCAGAGAAACCTGACCCCCCTGAAATAAAGTCAAAGCCCCTTCGGCCGCTTTCGAAACCAAAATGTCGAAACTAGTTTCGAATAACAAATAATATTTCTTTAACCGAAACTAGTTTCCAAATAATAATATTTTCTCTGTTTTCGAAACTCGTTACCAATTAAGAAAAATAATTCTGTTTTCGAAACCGGTATTTTTTGTGTTTTCGAAACCAGTTTCCAATTCAGAAAAATTAGTATGTTTTCGAGTGTTTAGTGTTTTTTTGTTTTGTTATGTTTTGTTTTTTCCTTGGGGGAGGCCTTTGTCCAGCAGTGGACGTCTTTAGGCTGAGAGAGAGAGAGAGAGAGTATGTTTTCGAAACCGGCATTTTTTCTATTTTCAAAAACCGTTTATACTTCTCATCACGTGAAAAGGCCGCTGGTGGTAATGACTACCCTGCTCCGGCTTAATAAGACGAGGATAGCGGTAGCTAAATCGGCTTCTATGTGATGTGTCAATAAAATTTATGTACCTAATTAAAAAGTAAATTAATAAACAGAGAAGTAAAGTTTAGGTAAATAAGCGTCCTACTACTTTAAATCACGACATTTTATAAAACACAGCCTAATAAAGTTTGTATGAAAAATCTTTAAATCTGCTTGCTTTGATAAATTTTGAGATTGCTCTTAAAAATATTTAATTGAATAACTGTTTCATGGTTTATTAGAATTCACCCCCTAAGGAGGCAAAATAGGGTTTGAAAGTTTGTATGGAAATATTTAAAATCTGCTCCAATTTCTATTAAATTTGTTACTATAGCTCCTAATTACAAATAATATCACACATATATATATCGTAATTGGCTTCTTTAGTTCTTAAGATAAACTATTGTAGTTTAAATGGCTGTTGGTCTTCTTAATAAATAAAATAAAATATATATAAATATTCCGGTTTTCTAAAATCCAACCCCTATCAGAAAGCTAGTTTTAAAAATTATAATACTCCATCTAGTAGCTGGTTTAGGTATGTAAGGTAGGCATATTTGGGGAAGGGACATTTTGGAAACGGCACATTTAGTGGAAGGAACATTTTGAAACCAGGGGACATTTTGAGAAAGGGACATTATGGACCTAAACGCTCATAACACGTATTGTGTTCATAATTTTTTCTATGACTTTCAACTTTAGACACATTTTTCTCAAAAAAAAAAAAAAACTATAATAAACTATTTGTGCAGATGTTACAGAAAACATACTTATTTTATAGCTTCACAAAAAGGTATAATAATCAAGTAAAATATCTGTGATTCTTAAAAAAAAACCTTGACAAAGTAAGTAAGGGGTCTCCGAAGGATAAGATGAATTGAGAAAAGTGCGAAATAATGAAAAAATATGTATTTTATGTGGTCCTGCGTATGCGTACTAAAATACATAAGATGCGTTGGAGATGAGCTGGATCAAAACTACCTACTTTGTACACAGATGGATCGGAAGAGGCGGTCTTTTGCCATGGCCTGCCAATATTGCAAAATTGAAAAAAAAAAATTGTACGCCATCTTGGATCTAAAAATAAATGTTATTTTCGTAATCAGCGTCTCTGAAAACCTATAAAACGATACACATATTACAAAATTAAAAAAAAAAAATTGTTTCGCCATATTGGATCCAAAAATATTATTTTTAAATAGTAATCCTAATCCCGAAAAATTTAGCTTCACGATTTTAGACGAATTTAGATGCACGTGAAGGCCAATTTTTCGGCAAAAATTGGCCTTCATAGCATGACCATCGTGCATATGCAAAATGGGCACGATGGTCATGCTATTTTCTGTCACGGCATTCGAATCGATTTTACTGTCTAGGCGACACTGACTATAGAACTGTAGAACTATTTCATCGAAATCTGTCAAGTAGATTTTGCGTAGTTGGGTATCAAACATACATTCTCGCACATGTAAGGAAGTTAATCTGTTTTTGAAAATAGAAAAAATCCCGGTTTCGGATACATACTAATTTTTCTGAATTGGAAATTGGTTTCGAAACACAAAAAAAATCTGGTTTCGGAAACAGAATTTTTTTTCTTATTTGGTAACGAGTTTCGAAAACAGATTTTTTATTATTATTTGGAAACTAGTTTCGGTTAAAGGAATATTATTCTTTATTTAAAACTAGTTTCGAAACTCTGGTTTCGAAAGTGGCCGAAGGGGTCAAAGCCAATTGCTTTTATTTAAATAGGTTTAAAGTCGTCATATTCTTGTTTTTTAGTTAGTTGACGTCAAAAAATTACTTAAAGCTAAGGTTGCCACCGTAGGATGGATAGGATTCGGTGAGATAGGGGGAGGGGGGGGGGGTTTCTTCAGGTTTCTCTGCAACTGACTGTACACCAATCTTCTCTTCCATCTTCTTGATGTATGGTCGTTTTCATAAACCATCGCTTGCTTCTGGTGAAGGAAAACATTGTGAGGAAACCTGCATGCTAGCTGGCTGTTTAGTTTATTCACAGAATTAATATAACTACTACGTACAGAAAGGAAACTCCCTGCCCCTCCCGCAATATGGCACCTCCCCCCGCACTTCTCCCCCAATCTTTTGTGTATTGGGATGCTATGACTATGAAAACGCACACATTGACGTGTTACTGACGTGTTCACATCAAAGATATACAGTTTCATTTATAGTAGTAGCATATTTGACGCTCCGTTTCTATGAAACGCCCGCCCTGTGGCATAATAGTGTTTATACTACAGCTACCTTATAAGTGGTCATATAAGGTTCATTTTTAAATATTTTGGAAATGAAAAATAGATCTTATTAGACCCCCTGGCCCTATTTTGGCTTTACAGCCATTTGCTGATGTAAAGCCAACATTGGCCAAATTAGCCATTCATTACACTTCACTTATCAATCTAATTGCCTCTGAGCTTCAATGAAACGTCTCTGTTATCTTTATAGTAGTTACTAGCTGTGGCCCGGGCTTCGCTCCCGTGGGAATTTTCGGATAAAAAGTACCCTATTTGCTATTCTCGGTATTTTTCTACACATATACCAAATTTCATCGCAACCCGTCTAGTAGATTTTGCGTGATTGAGTAACAAACATCCCCCCAAATTCACAAACTCACATTTATAATATTAGTAGGATTAAATGGATATATTTTATCTTTGGCAGGAAAAAGGGGAAGACGCTGAAATTGACTACTTGGAAACTTGGAAGGGTATGGAGAACCTAGTCAAACTGGGCCTCACGAAGTCTATAGGGGTTTCCAACTTCAATGAGGAGCAGCTTGGTAGACTGCTCAAAGTAGCCAACATCAAACCTGTGGTCAATCAAATTGAGGTCAGTCATAAGATAATCAATTTGAGGAAAGTCACATACTATAAAATTTAGTACATGGGTGCAACATCGTAACTAATATTACTGCTACTTTTTTTTTCTGTAGCTAATATAAGTGGAAGAACAAGCTAATTATTTAAAAATAAAAAACACGACTGACAACTTACATAGCCTATGTCACTCGAAGGAATGCAAGGAATCTAACAATACATCTCACATCAAAATCTGTTAAGCCGTTCAGGACTTATGGTGGAATAAAGAAACTTACATACATACTTACATACATGAACTCTGAAAACATAACACTCCTTTTTTGGTCAGTCGTGTAAAAAAGGGAAGTTTTTGCCCAACAGTGGGACACAACACCTACACCTACAGTAAAAAAAAAGAAAGCTAATATAATATGCCCCACTGCTGGGTATAAGCCTGCCACTCTCTTTCCATGTGTCCCTATCTCTGGTCTTTCTATCCACTTTCTGTCGAATGCCCTAAGTTCATCCGACCATCTGTCTTAGGCCTACCTCGCTTTCTGTACCCATCAGCTGGGAGCCAGGTGGTAAGTATGTGAGCCCATCTTTCGGGATGCATACGGCCCACGCAGTGTTGCCATGTACAGAATTCAAATTACGGTAGCATGATTTGAAAGTTACGGTGTCCGTCATAAAAAACGTCAAAATTAAAAAAAAATATGGTGTTTGTATGAAAGTCCTAATGCTAAAATTACGGTGATTGTATGAAAATTGTCGAAAATATCAAAATTTATTACGGTAAACGGCACTAAAATACGGTGCATCTACCGGAATTACGGTGCACATGGCAACACTAGGCCCACGTGACCCGCCCAATGGGTGCAATATCATAACTCATAACTAATATTACTGCTACTAAATAGAATATATTATACGACCAGCATCCTGGGGCTTCGCTCCAGTCGGATTTTAGGGATAAAAAAGTATCCCTATGTGCTTTCCCGGTATTTTTCTACCGGAGCACCAAATTTCATCAAAATTGGCCCAGTAGATTTGCGTGATTTAGAAACAAATTGACATTGGCTTTCATAATATTGGCAGAATCTTTATAAGGATTAAAATTTTTAGTTTGAAACAACCATAACTCTAAAGATCTAATCTGACTGACTGGTATCTGACTGACACAGTAACAGAGACTAAACTGCTGAACATTTTCTATAGCGTAAGTGGGTAATAAAAAAGAAAGGCAATTTAGAATTGTGAAAAACTAAATTCATTATGCTAGTTTAAAATAAAACATGTGTTATTTCAGATAAATCCAACTTTCACACAGCACGCCTTGGTAGACTTTTGCAAGTCCCATTCTGTGGTACCCGTGGCGTACACACCCTTAGGTCTAATTTCCGAAGCCAGGCCTGAATTTATCGGAAAAGACACCATCAAGACGGACCCCAAGTTGGGGGAGCTGGCCGAGAAATATGGAAAAACTCGTGCGCAGATTGCTTTGAAATATTTGGTGAGCCATTTTTTTACAGTCTTGCAAGTTGTAATTAGAAAGGAAATAAGTGGCGGATGTAGATGAATGAAACCGAATCCTTCAACAATTACCTCAACATATATCCAGTAGTTTTTGAGTGATGCGCTACAATCATACAGACAGAAGATAGACGAAAATTCTAAAAAAAATCGTTATATTGGTTCTATAATGACCCCTCATAGTTCTTTCTTTAATGTATCCTATGTACAAAACAGATATAGAGCCCCCGAGTCAATATTCCACCAGAGGTCAGCACCTAGCCACATTTGACAGCAGTTGTCAATGTGTCAAATTCAAATGACAGCGTTGTACTATCTGACAGTCGACCTCACTCGTAGCTGCTGTACTCGGCGGAATATTGGAATATAGATATTTACACATAAATTTATTTTTAGGTACAACGAGGCATCACGGTGGTACCAAAGTCGTTTACAAAATCTCGCATAGGCGAGAACCTGAATATCTTCGACTTTGAGCTGACGGACAAAGAAATGGCCGTTGTCGATGGCTACAACATTGACCATAGATGCGTACCGGGGACGGCGTGGTCCAAATTGAAGTACTATCCATTCTAAATGATTTGTTCAGTATCCATTAGGCAACATTGACCAGACAATGTATGAGAATTATTTAAAATACGTATATACTCATTTTGTTACTTTTCAGTAGCATGATTTTATTCTCTTTGAGTTCTACATGTGACGTCATAAAAAATTATAGTAAAGGGCGTTTTGGCATTGTTTAAACATCGCTCAAAAATGTGAATTGTTTTTTGGTATTTAGTATATCACAAGAGCGCTATCCCCGATCACAAATAAGTTTATGTCTCTCTCTCAGCCTAAAGACGTCCACTGCTGGACAAAGGCCTCCCCCAAGGATGTTATCCGTGGGGGGTTTTGCCGTAATCGCCACGCTTGGCAGGCGGGTTGGCGATCGCAGTGTGATGGCATAGTACGCGGAAAGATGCTGCTGCCCATCCTCCGGTGTTTTAGATCCCTTAGTCGCCTCTTACGACACCCACGGGAAGAGATGGGTTGGTGCTATTCTAGGGCCACACCACAGGCGCAAGTTAAGTTATGTAATGGTAGTAAGTTAAGTTTATGTAAATAGTAAGTACAAAAATAAAGTTTATTTTAAATATCTGGGGTAATACTTGGGTTAAGGATTTAGATATGAGATTCTTTCATTGAGATTTTTTTAAGTGATCAAAATTTAATAAGTGGTCAATGTTGCCAAGTGGATATAGGGCTAACACGTCATTTATTAAAATGAACAAAATATATTTGTACTGTATATGTAAAATGTTTATAAAAATAAATCAAAATATTTTAATTATCGAGGTATCTGTGATGTAGATCGGTCGTTTATAATTTCACTAGTAAAATCACAAAATATGGCTTCGTTAATAGTAATAAGAAATGTAGATTTAGAACTTTTTAAATGGATAATATTTATGGGTAAAACTTTTCTATGTGAGGTATTTTTACCATTTTTGTTGTTTGTGATACTTACCTGACTGTTAAGTAAATAAATGTTGTTGAAAATAAATGTTTAAAAAAAAATATTTGTGTGTTATTACTCGTAAACAGGAAACATGAATTAACAATTTTGAAACTGCGCTAAAAATAAGCAAATTAATTTAATAAGATAACCTAGAGTTGCAGCAATGAGGGATTTTCCAAGACCCATATAAAAAAAATAGTTCCAGAAAAATTCATAGGTGACGCTTAGTAAAAGGCGAGACCATTCAAAAAGCAAAAATGTACGGGATTGGCATTAAAAAACCTAATAAAAAACATCTAAAAAGTATCAATATTGTGATTTGTGCAACTGTCAAACTGTTATGTTTTTTTTTCTGCCTCTGGCTGACAATAAAAAGCGCACAATATAGGTACAGCCTCTTCAAATGATTGAAACCCGTGAGGTATGGTGCCAAGAATGCTATTGGTTCCGCGCTGAATAGCAAAACTAATATTTGTTTGTTTGTAGTATCTTTATTGTACTAAGGATACATAATTCATAGTAACATAAATAGGAAGGTAAATAAACAATAGCGGACTTATCCCATGAAGGGATCTCTTCCAGTCAACCAGCGATAGATTGAGAGGAATGTTTACTCAATAAAAGGGTAGAAGTAAGTATGTACTAATAATATACTACTACTAATGTATATTATGTACTAATGTATATGCAGCCAGCCTTCTTGTCACAGTGGACATCAGCCATATAAAATACACAATTCGTTTATTCCAGGCTATATTCTACGTGTATCAAATTTCATCGAAATTCGAACAGTAGATTTTGCATATTGAGTAGCAAACATCCACGCTTGCACACATCCAAAAATTCGCATTTATGATGTCAAAACTAAATGGATATAAATAAATACCCTTTTTTTCACTTTTATCGGTGTGTAGGTAATCAAAGTATACCTATATTGAATTGAAATTTTGCAAACTGAATGACTATGCAGCATTATAACTTATATTGAATTTATCTGTAGATATTGCATATTATGACGAAATTTATACAAACTAATACCTTGATTTCTTTAAACACATAGGTACGTTTTATCAGATATAGCCATAGATAAATGTTTGGACAAGGATATCTACGGATTTACCGTATTTCAACTCAATATAATCAAATATCGTCGTCCAATTGCTCAGTATATTACAGATAATCCTGAGAATTCGGTATTTTTACTGTTATTATTGGTTTTAAATTAATTTAATCAAAATGGGGAAGGCGCCGACTGTACAACTGACGAGTGGATATGAAATGCCCGTTATTGGTCTGGGCACATATGCAGTAAGTACATTAACTTGCTTAAAAAAAGTCGCATGGTGCACCCTTAAGAACTTTAAAACTTGACTGTGAGAACAATAGCTTTAATAAACTGTATAGTTTGTTAAAGCTATTGTTTTGTTAGAAGTACGAGTACTTACAGATAATAAAACTGATTTTATTAAATAATTTGAGTAGCTCGTTCTAGCTAGAGGTCCAAAGCTAAAGCTTCGGTCTTGAGAAAACGACGCCAGTCGTAGATTCCAAAGAAAATATTGTCAACTAGCTTTTGCCCGCGGCTTCGCCCGCGTGAATTTCCCACGGGAACAGTGCTTTTTCCCGGGATAAAAAGTAGCCTATGTGCTATTCCAGGTCATTATCTACCTCTGTACCAAATTTCATCGAAATCCGTCCAGTAGATTTTGCGTGATTGAGTAACAAACATCCTCACAAACTCACATCCAAACTTTCGCATTTATAATATTAGTATGGATATCAGTACATCCCTAGTTTTTTTGTCGTAAGACCTTTGATTCGTAATTTTTTTCCAACTCAGTAAATTTTACGCAAAAGAGTATTCTAAAATACTTTCACTATATTAGTCTACTTTTTTATTTTTGATATTTTTTTTAGGCAAAATCAGAGCCAGGCCAATTCAGGCAAGCAGTGGAGTGGAGCATAGAATTAGGGTATCGCCACATTGACACAGCCTCTCTGTATGGCAACGAAGAGGAGGTTGGCCAAGGAATCGCCAACAAAATTAAGGAAGGTGTTGTCAAAAGAGAAGACCTTTTCGTCACAACCAAGGTGGGTAAGAAGTAGAAATAGAGCATTAAGAAAAGTACCGATTGACACATTCTTATTCCAGGGCTTGCTAACCTGGTTAAAATTCTAAACCAGCTCACTCGATGCGCCATACATTTAAAAAAGAGCGTTTTAAATCAGTTACGGTTGAGCAAAACCATATATTATTTCTGGTTATGTTCAAAGCGCGATATCATTTCAGTACCGGAAAGACCCAAAAACATTTCGCTCTTTTCGACGATCGTGTTCTATCTCGCTCTAACTATGATTATTTCTCACTCTCGCTCGATATAAATCTAACCAATCTACACGTTGAGACTTGCAAATGCGTAAGTGAGATAAAACGCTGAGCGATATACCCGTCCTTGTCACTCGCCCGCGCGGGATTAACCAGGTAATTTCCGCTCGCGAGACCGATTCAAAAGGGTTTTCACTCCGATCGTAATGGCCCGAGCGTTACTGCGTAACCAGGTCAAAACACTTATTTTTTAGGTTTTTTATTAACCGGTTTCAAGCCCTGTTATTCTATAGTAACGATATAATACTAGGGTCAGAGTAAAATAACTCATTAGCCTGACATTGGGCTAGATTGTAATATTATTAGCGTATTGTATTAAATTATTTATATACTTAAGTACGTTAAGTAAAAGGAAAAATAAAACAACTAAGGTGGGTGGGAAATTTATAGTTCCTTTAGTCGTAGGTTTTCCTCATGACTAGAGATAGGTAACCACCAGGGTTAAAACCTGAGATTGGGTTAAAACCCAGTTATTACTTATTTTCTATAAATTGAAATGGGTGATAACTAGGTTTTAACCCGTGTGGTTTCCCATCACTACTCACGGCTGACAGTAGCGTAGCGTGGGTATTTACAGCCCGAGGCAGACCATTTCTTTATTTCATAAAAATAAGGAACTCCCTGCACTGACAGTTGCCATTCGCCCTGGCACCCTTGCTTCTGGCTGTTCCGCCCGCCTTGAGACGAGGAAGGGGGACTGGAGGGGATAGGGAGGGGAGATTCAAACAGGGGATTTTGCCGAGACATCGGGGTGGTATGCTCGTATTGTCTGCCCCTTCCATCTAGCTACGCCACTGTGGCTGAGGGTCGTGGTCATTACGTGGAACGAAACAACCCTCCCCTATTTATAATAAAATTGTGATTTTGTCTGAATAGTTGTGTTGACATGACCTACATTGACGGCAAGAACTTAGGTTAGCCTGTAATGATAGATGTAAAATATAAATAAATAACTTCAAATCAGGGTTTCTGTAGGTACTAACGTGCAGAAAGATCACTGAGTTATGGCCATTTTACTTTGCTGCAGCACAATAATTATTGTGTTATTTTTTCACGATTGACCAAAAAAGGAGTGTTATGTTTCAGGGTTTATGTGAGAGGTATTTTTAGATTCCTTGCAGTAGCCCGAATGACATAGGACTATGTGGGTTGTCAGCCGTATTTTTTATTTTTTAAATAATTAGCTTGATTTATTAGTTTAATCCTTTGTTTATTAATGTCCGGCAATTCAAATAAACGTATTCTATTTGGTGGTGCGGTTAGTTTTTTAGGTCGCTGGGGGGATGTGATTATTGAAAGGGAAATGCACAAATACCTGGTCTTCGAAGATCTCCTCTCACGACCCTGGCCAGGGGGATTCCACAGTAGCACGTGCCGACCTCGGGTCACTTTCCTCGAAATATCGCACAGTATTACGCACTATAACATTGTCCAAATGCAATTAACAGCATATCATTATTTTAGCACGAGATAGTCTGATTAAAAGCGGGTTTGATAGCCAAAATGCTGAGATATTTGGCGGAGCCGTCGGGAAACCGTCTCCACGTCACGGGATCGTGGTTCCAACTCGACTTCACGAGGTCCGTCCTCGGAAGCCTTCGGCTGCGTTCGGGCGCATATAACGCTCGGAGAATCTATCTCTCTCCTTCGTTGTGCATATAAAAGGGAGAGAGGATTGGAAAGGATTAGGACAGCGGGAAATTCAAATAAACGGCGCGAACACTATTATATTCAATCAAATGTTATTTAATGAGTTTTGTTTCCAATCAGCTGTGGTGCGACCGGCACGCGGAGCCGCAGGTGTTGCCGTCTTTGAAGGAATCCCTCGCGAGGCTGCAGTTGGACTATGTTGATCTGTATTTAGTACATTGGCCTATCTCTATGAATGTAAGTGGAATCATCGATAAAATATTACAAGTAAATATTTTATCGATGGTGGAATATACTTTTTCTACACTTTATTTATTAAAGCTTTCGCCCGCGCGAATTTCCCACGGGAACAGTGCTTTTTCGTGGGCTGAAAGGTCAACGTCCTTCTCAGATTGGTTCAGTAGATAAAGCGTGAAAAGGTAACAAACACATTTTCGCAGTAATATTAGTAAGGATTACATGAAAATTATTTTGAAAACTACTTTTGTTTGTGCAATATTTGACTAGCATTAGGCCCTGGACTTTGTTCCTCTAGGAATTTGGGGAAATCCTTTCTTATTACTCCCCTACACTCCCTGAGGAACCTCCATGCATATTTCAGCTTCCTAAGCCCAGTAATTTTGGCTGTGTGTTGTCTGTCCTACTTCCTACAAATTTTGTCAAAGTCATTGGCTGTGAGTTTGTGAGGATGTTTTTTACTCAATCATGGAAAATCTACTGGACTTATTTCGATGAAATTTGGTATACGGGTAAAAAAATACCGGGAATAGGACATAGGGTACTTTTTATCGGACGACCTCCGTGGCCTAACGGTTATCACGCCAGACTGCCACGCCGGAGGTCCCGGGTTCGATCCCCGGTCAGGTCAAGATGGAAAATGATCTTTTTCGGATTGGCCTGGGTCTTGGATGTTTATCTATATATGTATTTGTCATAAAATATAGTATCGTTGAGTCAGTATCCCATAACACAAGTCAACTAACTCAATCTGTGTGATTTGTCCGTATATATATTGTGCAGAGCAACTACGCTCTGCTGCCAGAAAATGTGGCAGAGAGAATCCGGACAAACGAAGCGGCGGGAAGAATTCTGTACCGGAACTTCACCGGGAAAAAACCACCGGTAAAAATAAGTACCGGGAAAAAATCTCCACGCGGCACCACGTTTGCCCGACTAAAACCTAACTAACTTAACGCAGCCTGCTACCACCGTAGCTTATGAAGGGAGCTACAGGGCCCTATATGATAACCTAACCTATAAATTAATTACAATTGAACACTTACCGAACTAAATCTTCTTTCTCTTCGGATCCAAACTTGAGTGTCTTCGGGAGGGGGGAATTCCTAATCACCCTACCTAACCCTTGAGATCTCAATTCCCCAGGACAACTAAATAGATTTCTTCCCGTAGTTTCACTCGGGAACAGTCAGATGTGAACAGCCAGCCACGTTTCACCTCTCACAAGAAAAAGTCACAATAACAGAGTTTTTCACAAACACAAATTCAATAGTTATTTAACAAACAGGAGATTCACAATTATCACTCAAACTAAACAACAAGCAAAAGACGCGAGACCGCTCCGCGTATTAAAATCAAACCGATATCGCCCTGGACCATGCAATGGCGGACACGACGCCATCCACGCTAGCCGTGTGAAAACCCCGAACGCCCTCTGGCGGCAGCAATGCGAAACGCCTGCGTTTAGTTTTACCCAATATATTACAAACATCCCCCCGTCCCGGTCTGAGAAGCAGACCGCTAGCTTACTCTACGGGAAGGCGGGCGAGAGAAGTCACACCTCTCCTTAAAATCGAACCGTCGACCAACACCTCAGCCACACGCGGAGTGCCATCTCCGCCAAGAATCAAACGTAATATGCGAGCTCGTCGCCAAAGCAATGAGGGCAAATTTGCCTCTTTTAACAATACTAAATCACCCTCCCTGGGAGGCTCAGTCCTGTCTGTCCACTTCACTCTTTGCTGCAGCAAATGCAAATATTCAAGCGACCAGCGACGCCAAAAGTCCTGGCTCATTTGCTGCAACATTTGAAAACGCGACAACCGATATACGCGTTCATCCTTCCACGGGTATTCGGGCAGGGCATTCAACGGCCCTCCCACCAAAAAATGACCAGGGGTGAGAGCTTCCAAGTCATTTGGATCTGGAGATAGCGGACAGAGAGGACGAGAGTTGAGGACCGCCTCAACTTTACAAAACACTGTGGCCAGCTCTTCAAAAGTTAGAGCCGTTTCTCCGATAATGCGGCGGAGGTGGGTCTTTGCGGATTTCACAGCCGCTTCAAAAATCCCTCCCCAATGGGGGCAACTTGGGGGACTAAACTTCCAGGTTATTCCCCTTTGGGCAGCAATTTGACTTAAACTAGTACAATTTTTATCAATAAACACAGAAACATCCTTAAGATAATTTACAGTTCCTTTATAGTTTGTGCCATTGTCAGACCTAATAAGGGAAGGTAGACCTCGACGCGAAACAAAGCGATCCAACGCGGCGACGAAGGCCTCCGTAGTCAGAGCCGATACCACCTCCAAATGGACAGCCTTGGTGGCCAAACAAACAAATACACACAAATAGCCCTTCACAATACGGGCATTACGAAAGGGAGAAGCCTTGATCGAAAAGGGACCGGCAAAATCGGTTCCAACGCCGTCAAACGGTCTCGAAGGTCGGATTCGATCAGCGGGCAAATCACCCATCTGTGGTTGCATCGTGGATGCCTTCAACCTATAACATGCAATACATCGAAACAGAACACTACGGATTGCTCTTCGGGCTGACAAAATCCAAAACTCGCGTTGCAAGATAGCCAACAAAGCATTGCACCCAGCATGGGCGTTACGAATGTGTCGATCAGACACCAAAAGCTGCACCAAGGGTCCGCCCTTGGGCAACAACAGAGGATGGCGAGTCTCATATGGAAGATCCGCCTTCCGGAGCCTGCCTCCAACCCGAAGAAGCCCATCCGAGTCGATGTACGGGTTCAAACGAGCGACCGCGCCCTTCAACTTAGCGCGTCCGTCGCGCAAGATACGAAGCTCTGACTCAAACCGTCCGGTCTGCACGACACGGACCCAATGCAACAATGCGCTCCGGCGCTCTTCTGCACCTGCAATCGGCTCCAACCGCTTTGCCTGTGGGTTTCTACAATTATGTATGAAACGCTTAATCCAACTGGTAACACCCAGAAGCTTATCCAAGCTGCTATACCGAGCAAGTAGCCAATCCGGCTCCGACGTCGTCTCAGCGACTACAGCATGTACACGGAGCCCAGTCAAATTCAAAGAAGGAACATCTGTCTGACAGACAGGCCAAGAAGTTTCTGATCCCATCAGCCACTCTGGACCCCACCAGAGCGGGTGTGACACCAATTCTGGTGCCGTACAACCTCGGGAAGCACAGTCCGCTGGGTTAAGCTCTCCCGGCACATGTCTCCATGTTATATCAATTCCGATATTCTGGATTTGGGAAACCCGATTTCCCACAAAAACCTCCAAGGTATGTGGGGCCGCGCGCAACCATGCAAGCGCGACCTGGCTATCCGACCAGGCGAAGATGTCTCGTATCTCGACCGTGGCCGCCAGCTCACTGGCAACGTGATGCAACAATTTAGAGAGAAGGTGAGCTCCACTCAACTCAAGCTTGGGGATAGTCAGCCTAGTCCTGATGGGGGCGACCTTGCTCTTCCCTAACAAAAGCGAGACATTGACCCGGCCATCGGCGTCAACTGTCCGCATATAGACTGACGCGGCATAGCCTCGCTCCGACGCGTCACAAAAGCCATGCAGGCTGGCTCGATATTTCCCGGGGGGCAATATTCGACGAGGCAAGGCAATTCGATTGACTTCCTTAATCGATGAAAACAACTCGAGCCAATCATCCAATGGAGAGCCAAACAGCGGCTCGTCCCACGAGACGCCCAAAGTCCAAAGTCTCTGAAGAAGACACTTTGCAGAGAATATCACTGGACTGATCCAACCGCTTGGATCAAACATACGGGCTATTACGGACAACACCGTTCTCTTAGTCCAGACCTTTGGTATTTCCAAGTCCACTTGGAATGTAAAAATATCGGTTAGCGGCTGGTACTGCATGCCCAGCACCGCTATCCTGTTGGGATCATCCACATCCTCAAACAGGTGAGGGTTCTGTTGGTGATCCTCCGGGATCCCTTCTAGAACTTTAGGCTCATTAGACAACCACTTACGTAGCTCGTAGCCACCTGTCTTCAATATTTCAATCAATTCATCCCGCAGTAGGAGGGCCTCCTCAATACTTTGGGCTCCGGTGCACACGTCATCTACATACAAGTCACGTGACAGCACGGAAGCCCCACGGGGAAAGCGGATCCGTTCCCGCTCTGCCAATTCAAGCAATGATCTGATGGCGATATAGGGACTAGATTTCAAACCATACGTGTTTGTGTTGAGTTCATACACCGTCACAGGATCCTCAGGGCGCTCACGCCAGAGTATCAACTGGAATCGCCTGTCCTCAGGATGTATGACTGTCTGGCGGAACATCATCCGGATGTCCGCACCAAAAACCACTTGATGTCTTCTAAAGTTCAAGATGATGTCAATTATGTCCCTATGCAATTTGGGACCCGAATGCAAACACAGATTCAACGAAACCCCGTTCGAAGTGGGTGCGGACCCATCAAAGACAGTCCGCAACTTGCCCGTTGAGGCCTTCACCACCGCGTGGTGGGGCAAAAAATAATGCTCAGTTGAGCTCCAATCAACTCGAGCCGGAGACATGTGACCCAAATCCTCGTACTCGCGCATAAATTCAATATATTTATCGCGAAGTACGTGGTCACGCTGCATACGTCGCTCCATGGACAGCAGTCGTTTCTCCGCAAGCGCCCTACTTTGCCCTAGGCTAGGACGAGAGGCAACAAAGGGTAACCTAGTTACAAACCGACCGGAGGGCAACCTCTCCGTGGTCGATCGAAAAAGGGCTTCGCACTCAGCGTGTTCCGGATCCATCCTGGAACTCATAGGTGGCTCCTCCACCTCCCAAAACCTTTGCATGGTCTTGGCCAAGGACGCAGATGCGACAACCGGTGGCTCCTCCGCGGTGCCATTATCAAACACAGGGCCCATCAGGGCAAAACCAAAGATAGTAGACACTGCCATCAGTGAAGACGAACCCAGAGCTTTCTGGGTACCCAACAAAATCCAACCCAATACGTCCGAGCCCAGGAGCAAGTCCACTGGGCCGGGGTGAAAGACAAAGGGGTCGGCCAAATCCAGACCCGAAACCAAAGACAACACACCCGGCGGTATGTCTGTCGAGGGGTGCCAACCCGCAATGGTATCCATTACCATAGCCGAAGTCGTGATCCTCATTGTGGAGGACTTCAGCGAAGAAAAGGTGACAAGTGTCTGGCCCGTCAGACACTTCACTTGTATGCCACCAACTCCAAGAAGTGGCACAGGCGAGTCTTCCACGACTAAACCTAACTGGTGTGCCACTCGAGTGGTAACCAAACTGCTTTGAGCCCCTGAGTCCAACAGAGCTCTCAAATTAATGTCTTCCCCCCCACGACCCCATACGCGGACCACCGCGGTGGGGAGCAGAACCGTCCGCGGCTCTGTCCCAGCAAGGGAGCAAGCTAGTTACGGGCTCCCCACTCTCTCCAAACCAGGGGCGCGCCACTGACCCGGATAATATGGCGGGCGAGTGCACATCCCCATCTGAGGGGGCATAACCCGCGGCCCGGCCATACATATGGTACGGCGGGTGGTACTCCAGCCGTGGGTACTCGTGCAGCGGCGGAGAAAACCGCTGCGGCTGCATGTGTTGGGTATTGGTAACCCGCGTGGAGGGGGGTGTCCCCACTCTCACGTCCGATCTAGGGCCCCCGCCCATGGGGGCCCTATCCGGGGCCTGGCCAGCTACATACTGGCCATGACCTTGGGGCGCGTGGTCCCGGTCCGCCAAGACCCGCGCAGGTACGCGACCCCCCTCCCGAGGGGGGGTGCGACGAGCGAAGCCGCGTCCTCCGTCCGGTGGTGGAGGGCTTCGCGCAGGAGCGCCCCCGCCCATAGGGGACCCCTGCCTCGACATCCGGGTGCCATCCCCGTTGCGGTTCATGCAAAGCATCGCGTGGTGCCGCCCACGGCATGCACTGCATGGTATGGCACTGGGACAGTCACGTGCATAGTGACCGCCCAAACAATAAAAGCAAAGTTCATGCCGCTTTGCCATGCGGCGCCGATCTTGTACTGGCAGTCCCTGCCAGTCCCTGCATTGCAGCAGGCTGTGGCCCATCCGACCACATTGCAGGCAGTCCGCGTCCCTCGCGACTGCTGCCGTGTGTGCAACCCGCGCACCAGCTCCACGCGGTGGCGGTTGCCGTCCCTGTTGGGGCCTCCCTCGCCATGAGGGTTCCAAGGGCCTACGTTCAGGCGCTCTGGATGGCGCTGAGTCCGTCATGGTATTCTCAGCAGCCCGTGCCTCAAACTCCAAAAACTTCACCAAGTCAGTGAAGGTTGGTAGGGTGGTGCTATCCCGCTCCGCATTTTCGCGCTCAAACCGCGAGCGGATGTCATTGGGCAATTTGCCCAATACAATGTGCACCAACAAAAAAGACCATTGGTCCACCGGCAGCCCCAGTGTGCGGAGCGCGTTACAGGCCACTGTAACGGGCGTGAGCAACTGCAGGCGCAACTGTGCCCTGTTGGCCACCTTGGGCAGGGCCATCAACTGTGCGGCGTGCGCATCCGCTAACAAACGTAAGTTTTGGTAGCGGGAGTTCAATAACTCCCAAGCCGTATCGTACTGGTCGTCCTCCACCCGGAGGTGCTGGATGAGCGACCGCGCTTCATCCTCAAGAGTGGAGAGGAGGTAGGCCATCTTCTGGGCCTTCGACAAATCCTGTCGTGCTACGACCAGGGACTCAAACATATTTTTATATGCTACCCACTCCTCCATCCTACCCCCAAAGTGGGACAGCTGAAGGGTGGGGAGCCGACCAGTAACCGCTGGTCCTTCCTGTCTAACAGGTGTGCGAGGGGCTGGTCCGCCAGCCTGTCTCGCCCTTATTGCGGTCACCGCCTCCGCGATATCATCGTGCAGACTCAGGATCTGGTCCATGTCCGCCATGTGACCTGCGTAGGCCTCCGGGGTAAGATCGGCTTCGGTAAGCGCCGCCATGGCCGCTTCCGCGCTAATCAATCGTGAGTGGAGGTGATCCGCTCTTAGTAGTATGGCGCCCTCCCTGTCCTTCCGGGACAGGAGTCCTCCGGCCGTCACAAACCATCTCAATTCGTTGGCGAGTGTCGCCCTAGCATTGGAGGCCTTCGCCATCGCGTCAAGTCACAAACAAAAAATAACAAAAGGTAAATAAAAAACAACAAAATCAAGCAACTACACGAAGAACCGCGGTAGGTATGAGAATGGCACAAACCCGGAACGCACGGTACAAACCGCAAACAAATACAAAAAAGGTTACAAATATTCTTATACAAACAAACTAAGAAAAATCTAATAATTTTTACAAACAATTAATTATTTTTTACAAACGAACAAATAGAGGGTAGATAAACTACGCTCTGCTACCAGAGAATGTGCAGAGCAACTACGCTCTGCTGCCAGAAAATGTGGCAGAGAGAATCCGGACAAACGAAGCGGCGGGAAGAATTCTGTACCGGAACTTCACCGGGAAAAAACCACCGGTAAAAATAAGTACCGGGAAAAAATCTCCACGCGGCACCACGTTTGCCCGACTAAAACCTAACTAACTTAACGCAGCCTGCTACCACCGTAGCTTATGAAGGGAGCTACAGGGCCCTATATGATAACCTAACCTATAAATTAATTACAATTGAACACTTACCGAACTAAATCTTCTTTCTCTTCGGATCCAAACTTGAGTGTCTTCGGGAGGGGGGAATTCCTAATCACCCTACCTAACCCTTGAGATCTCAATTCCCCAGGACAACTAAATAGATTTCTTCCCGTAGTTTCACTCGGGAACAGTCAGATGTGAACAGCCAGCCACGTTTCACCTCTCACAAGAAAAAGTCACAATAACAGAGTTTTTCACAAACACAAATTCAATAGTTATTTAACAAACAGGAGATTCACAATTATCACTCAAACTAAACAACAAGCAAAAGACGCGAGACCGCTCCGCGTATTAAAATCAAACCGATATCGCCCTGGACCATGCAATGGCGGACACGACGCCATCCACGCTAGCCGTGTGAAAACCCCGAACGCCCTCTGGCGGCAGCAATGCGAAACGCCTGCGTTTAGTTTTACCCAATATATTACAAACATATATATATATTTTATATCCCGAAATTCCCGCGGGAGCGAAGCCCCGGGGCGCGGCTAGTTTTATTAATATCGATGACGATCAAGACCAATGACTTTTTTTTATTTTCATGTATTTTTGCCTTTCACAGGAAAAAGGCGAAGATGCTGGTATAGACTACTTGGAAACTTGGAAGGGTATGGAGGGCCTCGTGAAGCGAGGCCTCGCGAGGTCCATAGGCGTTTCTAACTTCAATGAACAACAGCTGGAAAGGCTACTCAAAGCGGCGAACATCAAACCTGTGGTCAATCAAATCGAGGTGAGATGGAAACATCATGTTTAATATAATTGTCAATTATGTATTACTAGCTTTCGCCCGCGGCTTCTCCCGCGTGAATTCCCACGGAAACATTGCTTTTTTCCGAGATGAAAGGTATCTATATCCTTCTCAACTATGTGTATGCGAAATTTCAGGAAGAATGGTTCAGTAAATAAAGCGTGTAGAGGTAACAAACAAACCACTTTCGCATTTATAGGTAATATTAGTTAGGATTTAATTTAATGTAATATAATTTCAGACACAATATCCATTGTTTGTGAATAACTATGAACTATTAACAGCCTTCCGTGACCCACTGCTGGGTAAGCCTCCATAGTAGTACTCCTCCTTTCGTCTTCGCCAACGTTCTCTGCGTTCCTGGGCCATTCTACTCGTTGCCAGCAATATTCTTAATATCGTCGACCTATGAAAACATGTTTATAATTAAATAACTAGATGCGGCTCCGAGCTGCCGTGAGAATTTCGGAAAAAAGTACCCTAAGTGCTGTTCCAGTTTTTTTTTCCACCCTTCTTGTAGCAAATTTAATTCAGTTTGTGGTTCTGGCATAGGTACATATAATTGTCCATCGGAACTCGAAACAGATCGTTGCATTGAAGATTTTTGATATAAAACATCTTACCACTAAGCAGGAAAATTAAATGGCATGCCATGATGGGCATGCATCATGATGCGTCGTGCCACGATGCTCCATTTGTTTCACATCTGCCGGGCGTCCCGTGAGGACTAACTGTTTTTAACTTCTAAACCTAGTTTTTCGTCTTAACTGAGTAGGTATTTTTAGAGTCAGTGATATTCATTTCTATGTTGGAGACATGACAATACAATATATACATTATCTATAGGTATCTATTAGTTCATATCAAGATACCGATTTTCGATTGTCCACTTATCATTTCAGATAAGTCCAACATTGACACAGCACCCGCTAGTACACTTCTGCAAGTCACAGTCAGTCCTGCCCGTGGCATATACGCCACTGGGCCATTCATATCAAGATATCGATTTTCGATTGTCCCCTTATCATTTCAGATAAGTCCAACATTGACACAGCACCCGCTAGTAGACTTCTGCAAGTCACAGTCAGTCCTGCCCGTGGCATATACGCCACTGGGCCATTCATATCAAGATACCGATTTTCGATTGTCCACTTATCATTTCAGATAAGTCCAACATTGATACAGCACCCGCTAGTAGACTCTGCAAGTCACAGTCAGTCCTGCCCGTAGCATATACTCGACTGGGCCATTCATATCAAGATACCGATTTTCGATTGTCCACTTATCATTTCAGATAAGTCCAACATTGACACAGCACCCGCTAGTAGACTTCTGCAAGTCACAGTCAGTCCTGCCCGTGGCATATACGCCACTGGGCCATTCATGTCAAGATACCGATTTTCGATTGTCCACTTATCATTTCAGATAAGTCCAACATTGACACAGCACCCGCTAGTAGACTTCTGCAAGTCACTTTCAGTCGTGCCCGTGGCGTACACTCCACTGGGCCTCATTTCCGTGGCCTGGCCTGAGCCCACGGGCAAAGATGTCATTAAAACGGACCCAAAGTTGGGAGCGCTTGCTGACAAGTATGGGAAAACTCGATCGCAGATTGCGTTGAAATATTTGGTGAGTTTTTTCAAATCTCTTTTTTCTTTCACTTTTGGCTAGCTGGCCATTTAGTGGTATGGCCAGCTAGCCAAGAGCTGGCCAAAGCTAGTGGGGGGCACGTTTCTGTTATTTTTTTAATTTGATATGCACTGTCATGGAATCTCCCTCCACAGTAGGTACACAAAAAAAGCAGTCTTGGGGGCACGTGCCCCCGTGCCCCCCCCTAAATCAGCTACTGGGGATGGGTGCAGCTCTAACCTATCCACGTGAGCGAAACTGTGCGTCACAGCCAGTTAGTTCTACTCGACGCTCCACCGGGCTAACTAACCATCATAATTTATTCTCAAGGCTGTTTGACAACAATCTCTCACTGATGGCACAGACACTCATGTCGATTGTATTTTTTTTATCTTGTAGGAAAACGTAGTTTCTTTTGGCGTTCGTCTTCTGTTTCATCAATTCAAAATATCCTTACTTATTATAACCACTGTGGAGACATTTGATATACAAAAACTACTCATTAATTTACTGACTACTTTGCCCATAATATTCGTTTCTTTCCTCAGCTCCAACGAGGCATCCCGGTGATACCAAAGTCCTTCACGAAGTCGCGAATCGAGGAGAACATAAGCCTCTTCGACTTTGAGTTATCAGACGAGGAGATAGCGCTGGTAGATAGCTATAACATCAACCATAGATGTGTGCCAAGAGAAGAAAGCGTCAAGTTTAAATACTTCCCGTTTTAAATATACTAACATGAGCCCTGGACTTTGTTCCCGTGGAAATTTCGGAAAATACTCTCTTAGTGCTCTCCTACACTCCCTAAGGAACCTACATGCCAAATTGCAGCTTCCTACGCCCAGTAGTTTTGGCTGTGTTTTGTCTGTCAGTCACTTAGTCAGACGGAATAATTTTATATATTATGTTGATTAGTCTATAAATATAAATGATTTAATGAATAAAGCGTTAAGAATGTTACTGGTGTTTGTATCTGCCACTATGCATTCGAAGCTTTTGTTGAATGACTATAATTCATAATTAATTTATTTGCAAAACATGAGCATATAAACATGACCAAAAAATGTGTATTTAAACCTGTACCCAGTGTAGGTGTAGCAAAATTAAATTAAATTCAAATTAAATATTATGTAATGATATTTTCAAGTAATCTCTCTTCTTCATGTTCAATATTATGTAATGATATCTATCAAGGCGCGTAGGTATCCATTTAGCTACAAACGTTTTGTATGTCCCTAAGTGATGACGCTGCAAGTACTTTAACTAGGGGAATTAAATAACTGTAGGTAATAATAAGTTTATCAAATATTCAATATACCATTTATTCGATTTAAAACATTAATAAATTCAAACCATGTCAACATTCGATGCAGAACAATAAAAATAAATAAAAAAATACAGTTCGTAAAAACAAAATTCTGGAATGACCTCAAGATTTCAACAGCTATTGAAATTGACAAGGACACCGTAAACGCGGAGTATAAAAGAAAATGCATTTGATTTTATGATAAATGTTCCACCAAGAGAGACTAGACTTAAAAAAAATCAACATTTAAAAATAAACAAAGCCAAGCTTTCATAAAATTATATAACACATACATATTCTGATAGAAAGAGGCAGAACGTTTATGAAGTAAACAATATCAACTGCTAAACTTAAACACAAATATCCATAAAAATAACATCTGTAATCTTAACAAAAAATCATTGTTACACTTCAATAAATTTACATAAAGTACTTCGTACAGTCAGTAAATATTCTAACCAACAATATTGAGGGTCAGCTAAAAATGCAATATATAAAAAGTTAATAAAAATGTCAAAAAATCACAATCAATTGTCGACCTTAAAATCCGGAAGAATAGAAATTAATAAAAGAAACCCTGATTATCAGTATCCATATATCATCAACAACAAAGCATCCTACAAAAATATATCTTCGATGTTAAAAAACAATCGGGTGTGACACGGACGCGGTATATTTAGAGTTACACTAATTTATCACTTACAGTTATGGAATCTTTAACTACTTATATCACATCATTGTTATGTGCTAACTACTACATTGATTGGATGATTGGTGAAACTGTAATATATGACATTTGTGACAAAACGTTTCGACCAATCACCAAAGCGTTTATATAAAAAAATATAGGTATATAAAAGTTTATAACTCGCTAGAGTATTTTAGATTGTATTTCGATTATAATAAATAATGAAACACATATATCCACTTGGCAACATTGACGCGCAACATATCGCTGTCTCGCTCAGTACAGCTTACATGAGCGAGAAACACAATGTGCTATTTCACTTTACTCAGTAGAAGTGAGTGAGATATCTATGTTACGAGTCAATGTTGCCTATTCTATACACGACTTTCATTAAAAAAAAATACGCGCGTGCCACACCCAAGAATTCAATCTTCCTACTTAAAACTAACTCGAGCGCAGCTCTATATATTTGTACATCGCTAAAGCTTGTTACGTATTGGAATTTATTGATCCTTTGATTCCTTTAGAGTACTTTTTCAATTACTAGTTTGGTCAATTTTCAACGATGTCATAGTGTGTACAACAATTTAAGATAAAGCGTACATGACGCATTTAAATTGAATAAGTAATTAATTCATCAAATTATTTCATTATTTAATATAAAACAAAAAAGTATATAAAAAATATAAATATAAAATCGATAGAAAAGTTCATGATCTGAACATGCTCTTAAATAGTATTAAAATTCACGTTTACGAATAAAAAAAAAATAATAAATAATAACTTATGACTAAAATTGCCTGCGATTCAAACATATACCCACAGATTACAAAATCTACATCACCACAGCCACTTTGACATCGTCAAATACCTTTTTACTGCAAAAGGATCAATTAAATTCCAATCAGTATCACTTATCACTACTTCCATACTAGGTTAAACGCGTCCATTATACTATCGTATATTGTGAACGTAATGGCTACGTCGAAGACTACTCTGCTAAGGCGAGGCACCGTTCCTTTGTAGAAGGCCAGGGGACCTTCGTGTTTCCAAATCTTGAAGAAGCAGTCGAGGGTATTTTTATATTTGGCTGCTTCGAGACCTTGCATACGGGTTTTGACTACGTCGATGGGCGTGTTACCGAATACTGAGGCCGCACCTGTAAAGAAATGAATGCGTTTATTTCTCTGTCTTGCTCTGTAATGGCACAGATAATATAATACCCTAGTAGTAATGGTTAATATTTATTCAAGATATATAAATAATTTCGTAAAATATGTCACTACACAGTAGAAATCTAACTTGTATAATATAGAAAAAAGTTTAAAACTTTTCTTAGTTGATGGCAACTAGAAACGGGGTCAATATAATATTATTATTCAGTTGGTCCGCAAGACATCATTTGAATATTACTAAGTTGATGAAAAAACATTTCAAAGACTACTGCTAGGGAAGACTGCTAGGTTAAAAAAGTTGTTAGCGTAAATAGACTTTCTGTCGTACAAAATAGGGTACGTTACTGTGATGTTATCAGCACTAGCGTAAGGGCAGGGCAGCACTAGCGTAAGGAGTAAACAGAATTATGACAAGTGTTTCAAAGAATGACATTGACAAGTGTTTCAAAGAATGACATTGACATGTGCACCATGACAATGGTGCTTGGTTTGCATGTGCCGCCATTTGGTTAGCGTTATATTTTCGATTAGCTTTCGCCCGCGACTTCGTCCGTGTGTGATTTACTATTGTTAATACTTATCTCGGGTTCTAAGCGGCAGCGTATTAAGATTTTTTTTTTATTTAGATTAAACCTAAGCCAGATTTTAAGTTAGATCTCAAAACACAACTGTGAAAACAGCATCAAATATCATCCAGTAGCTTTAGCGTGATGCGCGTACAACATACAGACAGACAAAAAAATCTATTCTCGTTTCGGGCTTCTATTGGCCCTATAAAGACGCCTCATAATTTTTTTTAAATATCTCCTACATACAGATATAGACCAGTATTATATGTAACACTTACCAGCAACGCCACCGAATAGGCCGATGACATATTTGGGCACAGGCTTGTCCCAGTCGCCGCCCTTGTACCAATCCCTCAGAGACTCGCCGGATCGCCTGATAGTGTCCCCCAGGAAAAAACTTGGATCCGCCCTTGATAAGTATGATTGTGTCGCACTTACCAGCAATGCCACCGAACAAACCGATGACATATTTAGGCACAGGCTTGTCCCGATCGCCGCCCTTGTACCAGTCCCTCAGAGACTCTATCACGAAGAACCGGATCGCCTGATAGTGTGCCCCCAGAAAAAATCCTCTTGATAAGTATGATTGTGTCGCACTTACCAGCAACGCCACCGAACAGGCCGATGACATATTTAGGCACAGGCTTGTCCCTATCACCGCCCTTGTACCAGTCCCTCAGAGACCCCATCACGAAGAATCGAATCGCCTGATAGTGAAAAAATCCTGGATCCGCGCTTGATAAGTATGATTGTGTCGCACTTACCAGCAACGCCACCGAATAGACCGATGACATATTTGGGCACAGGCTTGTCCCGATCGCCGCCCTTGTACCAGTCCCTCAGAGACTCCATCACGAAGAACCGAATCGCCTGATTACTGCCCTGCTTCATCACCGTTGCTGTCACGCCTTTGTACACTCCACCCACACCTGCACATTACGATTTATTCATTAAGGCCGTTTTAGACAAACAATTAAATAGAAGCAAGTACTTAAATGGTCTAAACAACAGTTGCTTGCAATTATTCATAGTCAATTGTTGCACTGCAATTATTGCTCTTGTATGTACAAGAAACTTGCACCTTGCACCGTCTAAATGGGCCTTTACACAAGTCTGTGCTTCTGTTAGATTGAAAGACATGACCCCCCCCCCCCCCTCTAGATCCGCCCCTCCGATCCATCTTCGCTTTGGCTCTATGAAAAATTTATACCTAGGCTCTCTCTCTCTCTCAGCCGAAAGACGTCCACTGCTGGACAAAGGCCTCCCCCTAGGCTCTAGGTATATATTTTTTTATACTATACTTAAATAATCCTCAATTTTTTTAAATATAGCAGTTGATCATGTGACCCCTTGACGCGAAAGCTGGATCCGCCATTGATTTAATTGAAAGTATAAACATAAATTCATTAGGTTAATGTTCTGACGGTTCAATTTGGTCTTCTCTCACTCTGTGACGTACAAATAAATAGAAATCTTTTTGTATCTCATCACTCAAATGATTTATATCAAAAACGGGTCACTCACAAGTTATTATGTCGAGATTGCCGACTTGCGGGATGCGCGACGTCTATGTATCCCCTGCACCAACTAGCCTTGAAAATGGACTCCCAATAAGTGACACGTGAGTGACCCGTTTTTAACAAGTCTTTATCTAACGTTAGTTATAAGTTCGAGACTATAATCGTCAATCCCAACATAAAAGCACGTGAGTGACCCGTTTTTAACAAATCTTTATCTAACGTTAGTTATAAGTTCGAAACTATAGTCGGCAATCGCGACATAATAGCACGTGAAATCAATCAATCAATTTAAGAACTTCGTTATCGGTGTAGTTATTTCCATGTATGCCTCTCTTCTGTCATCGATTTTACCTCTATCGACCTCTGCCTTATTTTAAATTTCGTATATAAATGCCGTAAGACCTCTTTATACCCGACTTACCTTCTTCCCTAACAATAGTCCTGACCCCGTGGAAGAACCCCTTGAACCTGGGCTTCTCGGTCCTCATGTCGTTGATAAACTTGACCTTGACGGTCTCCATGGGTGTGACCGCGAACACAGCCTCGGCCACGCCGGCCGCCAGCCCGCAGCCGAGCTTGCCGGCCGTCGATAGTGTGCCGTCCGCCGTCATCATGTATTGTTTTGCTTGCTCGAACACACCGAATCTAGAATTATTTTTTTTCATTTTCTTAATGGTTATCGTTTTCAACCGACTTAAAAAACCAAAAAGAGGAGGTTGACGGAGATTTTGTGATTAAGTATAATATGAAAATGGTGTTTTTAGACTATTATAAGTTATGGCCAGTTGCTCAGTTATAATAAGGTCCAGAAAAAATAAATAAATGAGACATTAGTTTATTGAAGTCATGACTTCAATATTAGCTAAACTAATTTATTACATCGAATAGGATTTGGGGAAACTCAAAATGGTTTAAGCTTATTAGTCAATTAGTAAGCTAATTTATACAATAGGGGACTATTTTGCAATTTAGCGATCGTTTATTTTAATAAACGATCGCTAAATTGCAAAATAGTCCCCTATTGTATAAATTAGCTTACTAATTGACTAATAAGCTAAACCATTTTGATTCAGCTAATAATTTTAATAAATTCTGTAATGTAGCCTTTTAAGGCTACATTACAGAATTTATTAAAATTATTAGCTGTTTAAATTTTGACGAGGTATGTAGCGGACTAATTTCTGTATTTTATCTTATACTAAACTAACTTTAGCCCGCAACTTCGCCCGTGTGAATTTCCCACGGGAACTATGCTTTTTCCCAGGACGAAAAGTACTTTATGTCCTTCTCAGTACTACTATGTGTATGCGAAATTTCAGCAAGATTGGTTCAGTAGATATAATAGAGGTAACAAACAAACAAATTAACAAACTAACTCACTTTCGGATTTATAATATTAGTTAGGATGGGATAAATATTTTTTTTTTACAATACATATAAATTTCCGTTTTTCCTACGAGAAGAAAGATAAAAATCAGGTTTCCTCTCCTGAGGAGCATAAACACTGAATGTCTACTTTGTATTTTTAAGAAACTAAAGACTCTGAACAAAATAGCGTAAACACAACGAACTAATATAGGGTAGGTAAAAAGGGTAGTATTTAATCGAGTGACTGTAAATTAAAATTTTAAGTAACAAAAATAATAAATTTACGTTACAGTATTGCTAAGTGGGCGACTGACCACCGACGGCGAGAAATCAACAGAACAGCGACTTACAAACATTAATTTGAGTTACTCAAAATAAAAAATGAGAAGCTTCATAACATTTGAGCGACCTAATATATATTTGAGTATCACCACTACGTTCTGCATTTTTTTCAATATTTCATGAAGTACTAAATTGTAATGAGCGGCATTTTATCCTAAATGAAATGTTTCAAATAGAATTAAAACTTTGAAAAAATCTTTCATGAGCAGAATATTATAAGCTAACATTATTTTAAAAAATATTCATGTGAAATAACTATTTGAAGAAGTAAAGAATTGTAATGTAAATGTAAAAAAAAAATCAAACAAATTGTTTTTACTTAAATCAAAATTTAACATCGATAAAAATTATAGGAAGGATAGGAACGATGATCCATTGTCACTGGTAAATAAGTGCTGGCTTGGACTTAGCGGGACGACCTCGTTTTCGTTTTTGCCCAATGGGTATCATTTTTGCTTCCAGAGGTGGTGTTTGCTAGACCCACAACATGTTTGCAAATATATTTATTGAAAAATTCGGGACAGTCACACGAGCCTTTTTGCCAGTCCGAATTTGGCAGTGTTGTTTTCTGGAGAGCAATTGACAGTTTTTTATACTCTTCAAAAGTTTGCCAGCGGTCATTGTAGTTTAATTGGAAAAACCATCTATTATCTTAATATTAAAGTAATCCTCTCTGTATTTCTAGTCGCTCACTTAGTAATTAAGTCGCACGGTTAGAAATTTTATATATGAAATGGATTAATCACAACCCACTTTTTGTAAGCTCGTTTTGGATTTAATTATAAGTTAATATTCATCGATACATTAGTTAATTTTTCGCTTACTCAAATTCATACCGCTCAAGTTATTAAAATAGTTTTGCAATATGTATCGCTAAGTTTTTTTATTCGATCGTTTTATTATTCCCCATAGAAAAATAACGCCCATACAATGCAAACAGATGAACTGCAATAATTACATGAACACACACATTCACATCGACCATACTTCAACGCTGTTGGTCGTCTCTGTCGGCCGATTTGACGAATCAGGTGATATTAGCTCGTGGTATATTAGTTCGTTGTGTAAACATAAGCGAATGACACCATAATGGCCGCAAAGAAGCCTACCACCAATCGGGAATTACGCATCGAATGACATGTTTATGTTTATGTTCATGGACGATTTTATTTCCATACTAGCTTTTGCCCGCGGCTTAGCCTGCGTGAATTTCCCACGAGAACAGTGATTTTCCCGGGATGAAAGGTACCCTATGTCCTTCTCAGTACTTCTCACTATGGGTATGCGAAATTTCAGGAAGATTGGTTCAGGAGATGGAGCGTGAAGAGGTAACAAACAAATAAACAAACTCACTTTCGCCCTTATAATATTACTTTGGATACATACATGGGTGGGGTATCCTTTCATTTCTCATAAGGTTAATAATCATAATATGGTTTATTATAAAGCCTTTTTCATAAATTTTTTATCATAATATTTTATTCAAATAATGTTAATTGTAATAATATTTGTGTAGTCATAATCATAGATTGTCATACAGATTTTTTAATAAAATGGTTTATCATAATGGATTTGTCATAATTGTTATGGTCATAAACATAGTTTATTTTTAATTTTGTTCATCTTTTATTTTGTTGATGACATTTGAAGACATTATGTAAAATTTGATATTTGATTATACTTATTTCACATTAAGTTGACACAAATAGTAGTATAGGTTAGGGTGCGGCAGGGGTGGCCCTTGGGCCACCCCTAAGCCGCGAACATAAACAACAAAATAACAAACGCAAACAAAATAACAACAAAATAACAAAATTTTACCTGTGTATTACTATTATGATTAAATTATATTATGATTATTTATGTTTATGACAATTTGTATTTATTACAAAACAATTATGTTAAAAAAATTATAAAAAAAAACATTATTTTAATTTATATTAATTATGATTATGTGAAAAAACATAATTTCGAACTATATTATTAAAATATTTTTATGAGAATCATTAGAGACCCACATGGGTGTATGATCGCGTACTTAGTTTATTATTGTAAAACCAAATCTATACTAATATTATAAATGCGAAAGTTTGGATGTGAGTTTGTATTTGTTAGTCCGATCAACGAAGCTTTTGAAACCCGAAAAATTCTTCTGTCTATGAAACTTAGCACATGGTGAAAATAAGTAATACAGATTACAGATATATAATAATCTAATAACTTTTATTACGAGAAGTTAGGTATTTTTACCTAAACATGAAAATCCTTTATAGCTCTCTGTGAAAAATTCCTCCGGCTGAAATTCTTTCTGTATACGTACCTATGTACTACTTAGAATATGTTTATAGAAGAATCTAATTTTTTTTCCACTTCAAAGATACCCCAAATTTAACTTTTAACATTTTGCACTATAACTTCTACTGAAAAATTGCTCTGCTCATTTTTATTTTATAATATGCTTTTATATGTTCAAATGCATAGCTTTTCTCAGGTATCTAAGTTTTTCATTTTGTAACATATTTTTTTATATTTTTGCTTAATTACGTCATGTGAAAAATTTCTCCGTCCATTCTTATACATCTATTGGTCATTTGATTATATATTAAAACAGATTCATCAATAATCTAACAAATTTTCGAATGGTAATATACTTTTAAGGAAATACTAAACGGCAGACGAGATGCAGTTTGCGGGCTAAAGTCAGCGATACGTTCTTAATACTACTACCGTAAGGTTGAAATTGTAATAAAGTTGGTGCATGTCCGTAGCTGGTAACTAACTTCTACTGAAAATTGCTCTGATAATTATATATAATTTTTAATATGCTTTTATTTACTAAAACAAATAGCTTTTATAAGTTATGTAAAAGATTTTCCTTTACAATATTATAATAACGTCGTGGTAATAATTGCTCAGGTAAATTAACTACGTTTCTTAGTTAGAGGTAGCTCTATTAAGTATAATAGATTTTTCAATAATCCAATTAAAATTCAACTAAATACCAAGGTTTTAAAATATCATTAACAAATTATATATAAATCATTAATTTAAACAAAAATAAATGTCAAGTCAACAAAAGAATTAAATAAAAATTGTTAAGCTGAGTATTGCCGCGCGCGTGGCCGCTTAGCAGCCCGGGAGCGCGGGAGTGCAGAGGGGTGCGCGGCGCTCGCGCTGTAGAGCGCGGTGCCTGCTGGTGCCCAGTTCGTGCTAGAGGTACAGACCGGCCGCGCAGGCGTCTCGCTCGAAATACTGACGTCTTCGTGGTTTAATGGTAATCACGCCCCGCCGCCGCCAGACTGCCACACCACACCGGAAGTCCCGACTTCGATCCCCGGTTGGGTCAAGATAGACCTGGATGTTTATCTATACCTATATATATATATGTATTTGTTATAAAATATAGTATCGTTGAGTTATCCCATAACACAAGTCTCAAACTTACTTTGGAGCTAACTCAATCTGTATAATTTGTCCTTAAATATTTATTATTATCATTTTATTTATTAAATACAAAACGAAGCAGTTGTGTGTGTGTGCGTGTACTGTGTACCGACTTGTACGAGACGGGACAGAGATAATTGCTGCGGAAAGATTGGGTTTAATCCTGGGCAAAAACCCAATTTTCCCGAAACTTTCCATTTCTTCCCAAAATCTGGGAGGAAACGATTTTTTTAGCTTTCAGCTAAATATTTTCAGTTTCAGATTTATTCCTGTACAAGTACTGTAAGACCATTGCGATTTCAGGCAGCAATCAATACCTATGGGATACTTCCCGTTGCCTTTAAGGCATTATGAAATTTGAAAGAAAAGAAAAAGCAAGGTCTAACAGTACTTATACATGAATAAATCTGAAAATTGTAAATATTATGTTGTTGGAAGTCTAAAAAAAGTGCTACAAATTTATTTTTGCGCTGGATTTAGTATGAATCTTAGGGATCGAACTGCAAAGTTAAGTTTGTTTTTGGTCTTTTAGTTAGAGCTATAACGTGAGATGCTTTGCGGGTACGGAATCCTCGTTGCGCGAGTTTGCCTCGCACTTGGCCGGTTTTTTTTAAATCTTACGACATTGAATGATTTTGTAATAATAATTTTCTTAATTTAATTAAATAACCTACCGTACTTGAATTTTTAGATTTTCTTGAATTCGATAACGGCATTATTACTTTTAATTAACTAAGAACGGTTAAATCTAAAATTTAACCCTTTTTACTCCTTTAGGGGTTGATTTTCCAAAAATCTTTTCTTAGTGTATCAGCTACACCACGATTTTAGCGCTACCTAGTGAGCGCTGACGTCAACGCTTGCCCCACACGGCAGCGGCGGCGAGGCGTGGTGAACGAAACGACCGAAAATGACTGCACTTTATTACGAGCAGCGGAACGTGACGGTTGCAAGGAATAAGCTTACTCATGCGCAGCCCCAGATATTTCTGTGGTTTCATAGCTAATATCAAATTAATTGGGTAATTGAATTTAGATAAATGTTTAAATACTAATTATAATTTATTTATTTCACCTGTAGTTTACAAGTGCTCGCTCATTTACGTTATTTGGGGAATATTTGTGATTTTGCAAAATGCTTTTTGTCCTATCGGTTTTGGGTGTGCTTTGTCTGTCAGTACGAACTTTTATCCCCATTTTCAGCTCTTTATGGGGTGAAATTTTCAAATTCGGTAATGGTATTATTACTTTTTACTAACTAAAAACGTAAGACTAAAATTTCATGAGTCTCGCTTCAAAAATGACCAAAGTTTCATACAAACTTTATACCCCTTAAGGAGTTGAATCTCCAAAAATCCTTTCTAAGTACTCACTTACCACGTCATTTGAGGAATCTTTGTGCAAAATGTCATGCTTCATGGCTTAGCGGTTTTGGCTGTGCGTTGTCTGTCAGTACAAACTATCATCCCCATTTTATCCTTTGTGGGTTAAAATATTTGAATTTGATAATGTCATTATTACTTTTTACTAACCAAGAACGTAATTCTAAAATTTCATGAGTCTCGCTTAAAAAATTAAGAAGTTTCATACAAATATTATACCTCCTTTAGGGGTTGAATTTCCAAAAGTTCTTTCTTAGTACTCACTTACGCTACTTGAGGAATATTTGTGCATAATGTCATGCTTCTTGCCTTAGCGGTTTTGGCAGTGCGTTGTCTGTCAGTAAAACTTTCATCTCAATTTTTAGCCCTTTAGGGGTGAAAATCTTTGAATTTGATAATGACATTATAAATTTTATCTAAGTAAGAACATTAATATAAATATTCATAAGTATAGCTTCAAATATGACGAAGTTTTATACAAACTCTGAACCCCCTATTTCGAATTGAAAATTTCCAAAATTCCTTTCTTAGTACCTACTCACTTACTTAGTGTTGCCAGGGGGAACTAACTGGTCTGTTCGATTTTGATTCGACATTTATTTTTTGTTCTTAACCATTTCATTGTGGTTACTCGATCACAAACATAACATGTTTTATTATATTTATAATTGTTTCTTATATTTTATTTTTGACTGTACACAATCTAGTGTATGTACCTATAAAGTTAATAAATAGCCCCTCTGGCATGTTGGGCGACCAAGACTGTTTCATGAGTTTCTTTCGGCATTTCTTCTCAGCAGTGGTCGTTCCGAAATGCTAGTAGTTGGTAGCTTTGATACATAATATATTATGATTAAATAATTAGTTTTCGACGTGAAAAAGAGCCTTCTTTGAAGGCCAAGTTTCAATTAAAAAAATTGACTTTGACTTTGACTTATGGCATATGAGGATTATTTTTGCAAAATTTCATAAAATAGTATAGTCATTTAACAATATACAATAACGGTTTAGTCGGGAGGGGATGAAGTGGCCTAAATTCTATCCGTAACTGCACTAGGATAATTAAATTATACATTTTAATGATTTTAATAACATTTTTATAGTACATATTTTATATCTTAATTTTCTGAAATAGAGTTCGAAAAACCAAATTCAGAATTTTTATCTTTCCAGCTTTTCGGGAAGAAATTCGGAAAGTTTCAATCCTCCCGGGTTTAAACCGGGAAGAAACCATCTCTGAGGTGGGACGTTTGTCTTGTTTGTATTTAAATTTAATAATGACGGAAGAATAAACTTATCTAAATTCACCGCGTGACTTGTAGTTACTTACTTACTTACTACTGCGGCGCAGCGACCCGAAGTGGATCTTGGCCTCCGACACGAGATGACGCCATTTTTTGCGGTCTTGCACCAATTCTCGCCAGTTTTCCACTCTGAGGCTCTGTAGGTCTTTCAGAACCTCATCGCTCCAGCGGTACCTAGGGCGCCCGACTGGTCGACGGCCCCGCGGTCGACCCTCGTATGCTCTTTTGACGGCACGATCCTCTTCCATTCTCTCCACATGTCCGAGCCAGCGAAGTCTGGCTGCTTTGACCTCTCCGATGATGTTTGGTTCGGACACTAGATCTTCAATTTCAAGGTTCTTTCTAACTCTCCACTTTCCATCCTGATCTTTTGTAGGCCCCAGAATTTTCCGGAGGATCTTCCGCTCCGCCACTAGCAGCTTGCTTTCTTCCTTCAGAGTTAGTGTCCAGGCCTCGCACCCGTACATCAAGATTGGTCTGATATCCGTCTTGTAGACGTGACTTGTAGTTATAATTTAAAATTATTAGGTATACAAAAACATGCACCTACCTACACAGTACACATGCTTTTGTATACCTAATAAAAAAGAAAGTTATCTTACCTAAACCACAGAGTACTATATACCCTAAACTAATAGGGTGTTTTATTTCGAAATATACCTACCTACTTTCTTGTTAAGGCATAAACATTAAAGGTAATGTGAAAAAACTCTGCTACGGATATGCGCCTAACTTTTGTTACAATTTCAACCTTACGGTAGTAGTATTAAGAACTTATCGCTGACTTTAGCCCGCAAACTGCATCTCGTCTGCCGTTTAGTATTTCCTTAAAAGTATATTACCGTTCGAAAATTTGTTAGATTATTGATGAATCTGTTTTAATATATAATCAAATGACCAATAGATGTATAAGAATGGACGGAGAAATTTTTCATATAACGTAATTAAGCAAAAATTAAAAAAATATGTTTCAAAATGAAAAACTTTTAGATAACTGTGAAAAGCTATGCATTTGAACATATAAAAACATATTAAAAAATAAAAATGAGCAGAGCAATTTTTCAGTAGAAGTTATAGTGCAAAATGTTAAAAGTTAAATTTGGGGTATCTTTGAAGTGGAAAAAAAATTAGATTCTTCTATATACATATTCTAAGTAGTACATAGGTACGTATACAGAAAGAATTTCAGCCGGAGGAATTTTTCACAGAGAGCTATAAAGGATTTTCATGTTTAGGTAAAAATACCTAACTTCTCGTAATAAAAGTTATTAGATAATTGTATATCTATAATCAGTTTTACCTATTTTCACCATGTGCCAAGTTTCATAGACAGATGAATTATTCGGAAGTCTCCATACAACGAAACTCCTCGTTGATCGGACTATTGTGAGTTTGTGAATTTGTGAGTTTGTGAGTTTGTGAGGATGTTTGTTACTCAATCACGCAAAATCTACTGGACGGATTTCGATGAAATTTGGTACAGAGGTAGATAATGACCTGGAATAGCACATAGGCTACTTTTTATCCCGGGAAAAAGCACTGTTCCCGTGGGAAATTCACGCGGGCGAAGCCGCGGGTAAAAGCTAGTAGAGCATACAATACTCATTGCCCACTCAACTAATGTGAACATTTCCTAATCACCGAATAACTTACGCAGGCGGTATATTTCCGTAAAATCAATACTACTGTCCGGTTTTGTGATCTCGACTTTTTACGTCATGAGTAAATATGGAAACTTCCATAGCATTGCATTTTCAGTTCAATACTTTTTATATCATTGTAGTTTTAACTTCTGTTGCTGATTGTACATCGATTATATTATATACTAGCGCCCGCCCCTATCTGCGGATGATATGTCATTTAGGTACTTATGCCATTCTATTAGTGAAAGAATTTTTGAAATCAGTTCAGTAGTTCTAAAGATTACCCCCTCCCTACAAGTGTCTGTAAGTTTGTTTATGGGGGAATCTTCGGAACTACTTAACCGATTTCCAAAATTCTTTCACCAATGGAAAGGTATAACTGAGTGACATAGGTTACAATTTATGTACCTCCCGAGCGAAGCCGGGGTGACGTTATAAATAAAGATGCAGTTCCTATTCAATGAGATGGCAGGATACAGGTGTAGTATTTCCTATGACTAGTCTACCTCAAAGGATGATTTAAAATATCTTTATTGAGTGTGAAGGTTGTGAAAACTTCACAACATCAGCCAGTTATGCAACATCTCTATTGCAATGTAGCATTACATATCGTTACAGCGCACCGTGGTGCGTATGCTGAATAAACATTTGTATCTCTATTTCGAAATGAAGAACATGCATGTTTTAATAATTTTGCTCGTTTCTTTTATGTTGTTTGGTATTATTTTAGGTATATAAGTTACGAATAACATTTTTTACGTCCCAAGATTTAGTCGAAATCTACAAAAATATATTTTTGTAGCGTAGAGATGTTACAATAGCAGAAGAGGATTGTCATTTTGAGTATTTTTGCTCGTATAACTATCAAATATGTTTCCAGGTTTCATCCTACCCGTATACCAAATTTCATCGAAATCCGTCCAGTAGTTTTTGCGTAACAAACATCCAAAAATCCATTCTCACAAAAGTTTACAATATTAGAAAGACATTCATAGGATTATAGCAAACTAGCTTTCGCCCGCGGCTTCGCGCGCGTGAATTTCCCACGGGAACAGTGCTTTTTCCCGGGATGAAAACCCTATGTCCTTCTCCGTACTTTCAGCTATGTGTATGCGAAATTTCAGGCAGATTAGTTCAGTAGATAAAGCGTGAAGAGGTAACAAACAAACTCACTTTCGCATTTATAATATTAGTTAGGATAATGGCACAGAATTAATATTAGTACTACGTACAGAAAGGAAACTTCCTGCCCCTCCCGCAATATGGCACCTCCCCGCTCCTTCCGCACTTCTCCCCCGTTCTTGTGTAACTGTGGGACGTTCGACTATGAAAACGCACACATTGACGTGTTACTGACGTGTTCACGGATATACAGTTTCATTTGTAGTAGTAGTAGGCATATTTGACGCGCCGTTTCTATGAAGCGCCCGCCCTGTGGTAATGGTGCAATAAAGTGTTGATCTATCTATCTATCTATCTATAGTTCTCATACAGAGTTCTCACTCGTCCTACTTGTCATTGAGTGTCGCGTTGCATCTGTTAATCACGCATGCGCGCCGGCCTTCACTGCTGACATAATGAACTCACACTATCAGTCACTCTCATTCTACATTGACGATAAACTGGAGAAACGTGACTCTAGAACAGTAACAGATGCGACATTCATTGAATTGAACTAATCATTTAGATACATAAAATATGGCTCTTCCTTATCGTAGTCAATGAGTAAGAATCTTGTTTTATACGCCAAACTCGGTTATCTGTAGTAGGTGGTCCTTTGTTTAGTTTAACTGCAATCTATTTTTACCAACTTGTACTATTATGTATTCTGTGGCAGAAGTTCGGTTATTAGTCCGGTGGACCGAAGGCAATTTTTGCGTAGCAATATCCTAATCCTAACTAATATTATAAATGCGAAAGCGAGTTTGTTTATTTGTTTGTATATTACCTCTTTACGCTCTATATACTGAAAAAGTACTGAGAAGGTCATAGGGTACCTTTCATCCCGGGGAAAAGCAGTGTTCCCGTGGGAAATTCACGCGGGCGAAGCCGCGGGCAAAAGCTAGTACATAAATGCAAAAGTTTGAATGTGTACTGTGGATGTTTACTCAATGACGTCTCAACCACTAGGCGGGATTCGATGAAATTTGGTATAAGGGTAGAGTAAAGCCTGGAATGGCACATAGGCTTTTTATCCTTACTTTCTCACAGGAGTGGAGTCTCGGGTCACAGCAATAAATTAATGAAACTTCTATAATAAGATCATAAGAAATAATACATACATACAATCACGTCTTTATCCCTTGCGGGGTATACAGAGCCAAGAGTCGTGAGACTCGAAGACCACGCTTAGCTGAATAGTGGACTCAGATGGAATGGAGATTTAGGTATAGTGACAGGTTGCTAGCCCATCGCCTATGAATGGAGGAATCCCCAGTTTAAAGCCCTTTCCCTCGATTGACTTTTACAATCTGCGCGGGAAGAGATGCACTGGCACGTTCTATGTGTTTTCTTCGCTCCTAGACCAGCATGGAAACATAAGAAATAATGACAAAAAAATACATTTTAGCACAGTCTTTTATCATTATACTGTGATTTTAGTATTCAAACAAAAATGGTCACGTCTCTTGATGTTAATTGTTTTATTAGGCAAGTTATCTGCATGCCAAATTAAATTCGCCTCGGTTCAGCATTTTGCTGCTCTTTTCGACGGAGCTATTTTGGCGTAGTATAAATGGTTAATATTTTTTACGCTAACAAATATTAAAATGAGATACTTAACATAACAAAAAACAATATTTATTTCAGACTAGCTTTTGCCCGCGGCTTCGCCCGCGTGGATTTCCCACGGGAACAGTGCTTTTTCCCGGGATAAAAAGTAGCCTATGTGCTATTCCAGGTCATTATCTACCTCTGTACCAAATTTCATCGAAATCCGTCCAGTAGATTTTGCGTGATTGAGTAACAAACATCCTCACAAACTCACAAATTCACAAACTCACAAACTCACATCCAAACTTTCGCATTTATAATATTAGTATGGATTAAATCAAATAAAATGAATTAATTTATAGTTTTTTTATTTTATTTTAGGTTAATTTAGTTTATAATCTTTTTTAGATAAATAATGAGTTTTTAGGTTAGCACCAATAGATACTTTACTAAGTCAAAGTGAAATTAGATTATTTTTTTACTCAGCGAATATTGTATAGCGTCAACCTTTCCAAAGATCTACCTAAGTATATGTGATATTTATAGCCTGAACAAACTTGTCCATTATACCACACAGCCATCTATTTTTAATTGGGTAGTTTTGACCTAAATTGAGTTATTGGAAACTTTTGACTGTTATATCGGGAAATTAAATAGATTTGCTGATACATACATATGATTATGCCGTATGCATGATTGTTGCCGTATTAAAATATGTAACAGATAATAATAATAATAAATGTGTAACAGATAAAATATCAGATTGTCACGCAAAAGATCCGTGCATGATAATTTTATATAGGTACTAAAATCGGTAGTATATAATTAAAAAGACGTTGAATAGGAAGGTTGTATGGTTGGACTGCATGAGGGATGATATGAAAGAGTTGGGGGGTGGATGTTAGTATGACGGGAAACAGAGACATGTGGAAGGATAAGACATATTGCGCCGACCCCAGATGATGGGATAAGGTAAGGAACATGATGAAGAGTATAATTTTCAGAATCTTACTAAAACACAAGGTATTTCTTTTCGGATTTCGTTGCCTATTCGAAAATGTAGCTGAAGAGTTTCTTGAAGAGCCATTTGATTTGAAAAAAATATTTTTGGATAAATATTTTTTTTCAAATCAATTAATAATTCAATTAATTCAAATCAATTAAGCTGGTAACCAGCCTAATTTATAGCTAAAAGGCTAGCCTATTTTATACCCTTAAATTATTACGAGAGCGTAGTCCAGGCTAGTAAGGGCTGATTTCATCGATCTTATCGAAATCCGAGTTTATGAAAACCAAGTTTTATCTAAACGAGATTAAATGTTTTCTTTAATCTCGATTACATACCAATTGATTTCTCCAGCTTATTTTGATCGCGTTTTCGAAAACGCAGTTTACGGAAACGTAAGTATGAAGCATAGACAAAAAAATTGTGATGCGTTTTGTATTATACTTTTTTGATATTTATTTATTTATTTCCATGCTACAATTTAATAGATATTACAACTAAAATGAAATATAATATTTATTTACACATAAACAATATATTTTGTGACATTTACAATACCGACAACGGTTTTCGAACATTTTTTTTCAGTAACTAAACGCATCTGCCCATAAACCCATCTGCCCAAACTGTCACGAAGACGTGACGGCTGACGCATTTTTATAACCTCAACCTGTGTCAATTGTTGTTTTCTATTGTTTAAACTCGTTTAAACGAGCTAAACGGCGGAAATCGGTCGGTTAGGTTTGAAACCGAGATTAGCTTTAACTGAGTTTAGTTGATGTTGGTGAAATGCAAACTGACACTCTAAACTCGTTTATTCGGCCAAACTGAGATTAACTTCAACTAATCGCGATTAGTTTCATCGGTGAAATTGGCCCTAAGACGTAAAACATATTCTCAATATCAAAAAGTGTGCCCTAGTTTCATATCAAATCAATAACTGCTATCGACTCTCTATGTTGATATGCACGATTTGATAAAAATCACAATTGACCCTGAAGAAAAAATACACTCCCTGAATCTGATTGTTGACAAGAGCTGTTGTTTTTTGGTTACCACAGTTAGAAAGTATAAGCCATTTTTTGACATTGGCAAAAGTTGGCAAAGGACTCTTTTGTCCATGAGCGAATTTGTATTGTAGGTCACAACTAATCTGTCAAATTAGGTTTTAGATGTAGTATGTAATGTCTAACATTTTTATTTGAGGATTAACCAAATATCAAATAATCTAATGTCAAGACAGGATAAGACTCGAGCGTCAATATTTGTACATGTCAGAGATAAGAATTGTGAAATCTTTCAGACAGTTTATTTGCTTGTTACGTTCACTTTGTTTACCGTTAATATTTAAGATAAGACTACTATGTTCATCTCTAATATAAAAAATCATATCACAGTGTTTGTGGTCAAACTCCGAGACTGCTAGACCGATTCATATGAAACTTTTCATGTATATTTGGTTGGTATGAGAATAGGTTGTAAATTATATTTCATACTGGCAAAGTCCACGCAAACGAAGTCGCCGGCAGTCAGCTAGTATTTTATTATATTTTATCTTAAGACAAATGTCAAATCATTTATTCATTAAAAAATATATATTCACGACTAGTTTCGTCGGTATAAAATAATCTTAAAAATAAAACAAAAGTAACTCTTGCCGCGTTTCCCCTTTGAATAACTATATCTTAAGTATATGCTTTGGAACAAGTTATTATGTAAAATTGAGATAAACGCCCAAGCACAAAGGCTTACCTGACAGCAGATTTCGGTATAGATCCATATAACAGCACGCTAAGACCTCTATACAGCCCGAAGAACCCATGGCCCTTGACAGTCTTTGTGACGCAGTCCCAAATACCCGTGTATTTTCTGGTGCCACCTGAAAATGTGAAAAAATATATTTCATATTTAAAAATACATATATATTAGGGAAAGGGCTTTAAACTAGGGGATCCCTCCACTCATAGGCGATGGGCTAGCAACCTGTCACTATACCTTAATCTCCATTCCATCAGAGAGCCCCCTATTCAGCTAAGTCTTACGACTCTTGGCTCTGTCTACCCCGTAAGGGATAAAGACGTGATTCTATGTATGTATGTTAAAAAAAGTTTAAAATGTGCTCTTTTTATCATCATCAAATTTAATAGCGAGGCTCTTGTCGGTGGAGTTCCTTCCATGTTTCTGTCTCTATTGCTAACTGTTTTACTTCTTGATACGACCAGACGCTCACTTTTTTCTTTATTTGCCTCATGTAGCCCTGTCTTGGTCTTCCTGGGCCCCTTCTTCCTTTTACCTTTCCTTTTTTATTTCTAAGGAAGTCATCGGGTCGTATCAAGTGCCCAACATTTTCCCTCTTCTGCTTTCAATAGCTTTAATATGTTCCGTAATCCTTTTTTATAAAAGTTTCACGATTGTCTACCCCGTAAGAGAAAAAGACGTGATACTATATATCTGCATCAAAGTAGATATGTAGCAAAAGACGAACTGACAGGAACAGACTAAACGTTAAGTATTACAAGATGTGCCTTGGGGTTCCGTACCTCATGTGGTAATTTTGGGAAAAAGTGTACCATGTATGCCATTGCCATGTTTTATCGTGTACCAAATTTTATTAAAATCCGTCCACTTGCTTTTGCGTGAAGGAGTGAAACTGAGGCGTGTTGCTATTTTATTTATTGTATACTGGTATGGGGCCGTCCATAAATTACGTCATCGATTTTTTCAGATTTTAGACCCCCCCCTCCCTATAATCATCCTATCGTCATTTCTTAATGACCCCCCCCCCCTTCTCCCAAAATTGACGTCATTACTAGTTTGACAAAATAAAACATTGCAGATTTGAGAAAAATAGGGTATTATATGATTAAAACACTTGGTTATAGAATCACCTTTTATTATTTTTACTTTGGCAATAATCATTGATATAATATAACTATCTTTTTATTATCTTATAATTATCTTTCCTTAGTATGAGACATACTACGCCATCACACTGCGATCGCCAACCCGCCTGCCAAGCGTGGCGATTACGGCAAAACCCCTCATGGATAAAATCCTTGGGGGAGGCCTTTGTCCAGCAGTGGACGTCTTTAGGCTGAGACAGAGACAGAGACAGAGTATGAGACATGTATTCAAGTATAAGTATAGTATTAATATGTACTTTTATTAATTATGTAATGTTGTAGTTATTATTTAAGTATTGTGTTTATTATCAATACATAGTATAAAACAAAGTCGCTTTCGCAGTCTGTCCCTATGTATGCTTAGATCTTTAAAACTACGCAACTACGCAAGGTTTATATGTATAATACATGTAAGTACCACGGGCGAAGCCGGGGCGGGCAGCTACTAGGTGTGCTGGAAGAAATTTCTTTTTAGAAATAATCTTTTTGTACGTGAAAAATAAACTATAAATAAATAAATAAGAATGACGTCAATTTCGAAACACCCCCCCCCCCATCTATCATTTACCGTCATCCGCAGACCAACCCCCCCCCCCCTAATTTAGAATGACGTAATATATGGACGGCCCCTATTTCATCAAAACTATATTGCATCGAGATATCTGAGTTTCAGAATATATATATACATATGTGTGGCCTAGCTCGGACAGTTAACTTAAGCGAAGGTTTCGTTTGCGATAAAGGGGTCGCCGAGGTCAACTGTGTATAGACACCAACGAATAAACAAGAATTTCTATTGCTTAGCTGAGGTACGAAGGTATTTAATTTATACTTATAAAAGGAATAAAATATTTAAGTACTTATTGTAAAAAAAACTACAATATCTAAAAATTACTTAAGTTTTTATTAAAAAATCTCTTTTATTTTTAAGAAGATTTTGTAATATTTTATAATTTAGAGTCGACATAAAACTTCTAAAAAGGTTTTGGGACAGAAAATAAATTAAATAAATATAATTACAAACAATGGCAATATCAAGTGGTAAAAAACTTATCCCTATTATTTTTCAGCAAGATTTGATTACCTATATTGATTGAACTGAAACCAACGAAAAAATAATTTATTTCGGCTTTGCGACTGCGCTTTCCCACAGACTAAATATAAATACGTCAAGGCCGGTCCAGAGATCAGATATATTTTTATTTCCGACGATAGTACATACGGAATGCGTTTTTTTCAACCATTAGTTAACAAGACGGCTGTCCCATTTCAAAACCTAGTAAGGGACATTTTTACAAAAAATCATTTTATTACTTATTCATGACATGAATAAGTAATAAAATGATTTTTTGGATTTTTTGTAAAAATGTCCCTTACTAGGTTTTGAAATGGGACAGCCGAAGAGGGGTGTTGCGCCGGGAAATGAATGGATTCTCTCTCTCTTTAGTCGTATTTCCTCATGACTAAGGGTCGTGGTCATTATATGGAATGAAACTCACACAACGACGTGGTTTGCCATTGCCTTCTCCATTTCACACTCTAGCTGATAATCATCAACCAGACTGCAGGTTTCCTCACGATGTTTTCCTTCACCGGAAGTAAGTGGTGGTCGATGAAAACTAACATGAGTCAGATTGGTATACAAACTCATGTAGCCCGGGCAGGATTCGAACCTGGGATTTTCCATCCACAGGCGGGCGCCCTACCACTCGGCCAACACCGTTAAATGAAAGCTCAAAGAATATCTAATTGAAAAATGTTTTTATTGTTTAAAAGAATTTTTAGAATAAGTTGTTAGATTGTTTTAATTTATATTAAGTAAGTACTTTGACATTCCTGACTATTAATTTTTGATATACCTACTTAATTTCTAATATTTATTAAATTTAATTTGACATTTTTATTTATTCAGTATTTGGAATTTAAATAATAAATTAGTTTTTAAGAATTGAATTGTAGTGCCCTACCAGGGTTCCATGATGTACTAACTATAATTTATTATGTGACCTTTGTAATACCATGGATACAATAAAGTAAATTGAAATTGAATTGAAATGAATGGATTAGACTGTTTTTAAACTTGTTTTTTAAACTAAGTTAAAATGCCGCGAAAATTCGATTTCGTGCCATAGAAACCGTTGTATAAATAAGGAAAATAAATATTTCACAGACTGTTAGCCTAGAGGTAAATATTCTGCCTAATCTTTTAATAATTAAGTTGATGACGAAATCACGACTGTCTGTTGTTGACATGTTGTAGCCGTGTAAATCATCCAATCAATGTTAGGTAGGTGAAGTTATTTAATGTGTAGTAAATTATATAATTTGCTGATAAAACAGTCCAAAAAGATATCACTCATACATATACAATATTGAACTAATTAACCCCTATAGTTGGGGTTTATGAACTTAAATAGGCGAAGATTTCGGCGTAAATCGTGATACTGATAAGTTTAATAAATCGTTTATTTTTTTAAGTTGTTTTTTGAATATCAGCCACTGACAAATAATAACATGTAAAAAGTTCAGTAACTAAACTAATAACATGAACTTACTACAAATAGAAGTATAAAAGTAATTTATTACTTTTTTTATATTATATTTACCCAAATAAAATAAGTAGATATTATAAATAATTTCTACTTATTTTATTTGCCAATTTGTTATTGTAAGTAACACTGTAATCTTTACTAGTGGATTGATCTCATAATCTAGTGAAGGTAAGAAATGGAGAAGGTTTTGGCAAACCCATTCTTATACATTGCCAAGAAAGTAAAAAAAGATATTTCTTGTCTAATAAAAAAGGAAAATGATCAATGCTTCAAACAAAAGCCTGAGGTCGTCTATACACGTGTTTCTTCTTTTTAGATAGCCCATAAAAAGTTATTTCCATACAATGATTATTACAATGTACTTGACTATGTATAGGAATGTGAAGTTAAAACAATATTACAGACATGCCTATGTAAAAAATGTAAGTATAAATAAGTAAACTCAATTTTTCTTAATTGTCCTATTATGTAAACAATCTTCACAGTACTTTTTGTTGAATTTTGTTGAAAATAAATCAAATAATAGTTCAAACCTAAACATTCTAAAGTAAAACATTTATTAACCATGAAAGTAATTTCCTGAAAAGTCTATTTTAATTTATATTGTTGTAAAATCATAAAAAGACATGGTAAGATTGTTTACATAATAGGACAATAATGATAAAATGGACTTTACATTTTCACTTTTTTTTTCTTTAGCTATAACATGTCCCACTGTTGGGCAAAAGCCTCCCCACTCTCTTTCCATGTTTCTCTATGTCTGGTCTTTTCTAACCAATAATTTTATATTTTCACTGTAATTCGTAATTGAATCTTGCAAAGGTAATGTCTATATATATAACTCAAAAATATTACCTAGGTGACCTACACTACGAGATGTTTTAGGTTTTAACCAATCTGCATACCCTATAATAAAAATGACGCACATTTGATGGCATCACGTAAATAAAAATAAACCAGAATTTCATCACAAAAGTGTTATGACACCGGAAGTTCATCACAAAAGCATAAAAAAATACACGGTTACACATAGTTCATCAGAAATCAATTACCTAGAAAATAGTTTTTGTACTGGTTAGTAGTTTATAGCTTTGAGTATTGTTATGTAATTAGTTTTTTATGTGATAAAGTGCTTGTGAAGTTCAAGTTTTAATAAATATTTTTTTACATTGACTTTGTGTAAAACAACACACCAACTTTTACAGAATAATTTCTACTAGGATATTATAAATACGAAAGTTTGGATGTTAGTGAGTGAAATTTGGTATACTGGTAGAAAAATACCAGGAATAGTACACAGAGTACTTTATATCCCAAAATTCCCATGGGAGTGAAACCCCGGGCCGCGGCTTGTGTTATAGGGTACTAGCTTTCGTCTGCGTGAATTTCCCACGGGAACAGTGCTTTTTCCTGGGATGAAAGGTGCCCTATGTCCTTCTCCGTACTTCCAGCTATGTGTATGTGAAATTTCAGGAAGATTGGTTTAGTAGATAAAGCGTGAAGAGGTAACAAACAAACAAACTCACTTTCACATTTATAATATTAGTTAGGATTAGTATTCAATATTAGTATGATATTTTGCTGTACCTATGGGAATCTCATTAGAAATATTGGCTTACAATTGGTATTGGTGCTTACATAGAACCAAACATAAATTATCTTTCGCTGTTACAAGCAAAACAATATCAAAAGAATATAGATGTGTTGTTCAAAACATCAGGTACTAAGTTTAAATAAAAAATTCCATTCTTAGAATAAAATGTAACCTATTCATACTGGTAAAATGTGGACTTATGAACAGAGTATTGATTATGGATTATCTGCCTCTTATCATGAATGCTATAACTGATATTGCTTTCTGTTCAAAGTTTATCAGTTACATGAAGTAGATGTCAAAGTTTTTTTTTCAACTTTACGTGGTAACATAATTTTTATGTAACAAGTTTAGTTAGTTTAGCTGCAAAAAAACAAAATAAACTAATTCCTTCTTGATGCAGATTGTTATTGTATGCCACAGAATAAGTAATAGTACTGTATGTCTCAAAGAGAATAGGGTTAAAGTGATTTTAAGCATATAAGTAATAATCCTCTACAACTCAACAAAACATTACATTATCCCGTTCTAAAATCTAAATTTTTTATGTCAATCTTAGCATATTATAACTTTAAAATAACAAAAAACGATGCTGTATGATAATCAAATATGTAAATAAATATGGTACATATCCTGGTCGTGATATAAGACCTTGAAATGTGGTTGATAATGATATAAACAAAATGTTAAGTTAACACAGAGCAAAGTCCATAACATTGGTGAAGTTGTGTTTCTACGTAATGTCGAGACCGACAAATGGTAATTAGATTCTAATTGGTAACAACAATACCAACCGGTTTCAATTTGAAACCCAATAAGTGCTGAATGGGGCAATTTAGTCCCACAAATAGGGTGAGTGACCTAAATGCTAGCACCGCACCAAATTATCAGCACTCCGAATAAAAAGTAAAACTATAAGCATTTCACCAATTAATTTGTGTTACCACTTTAAAAAAGAATAAAATTGTACTTTTTGGAATCCTATTCCTGGCAACACCACACTTTCCGGTTTATAAATGGCGAAATTTTCTTATGCGAACGTTGGTGTCCCACAGAAAAAAAAATATTTTGCCTGGTTCCTGTAATCGAAGGTAAGTGCATGTGTTTCTATTTTGTAGTATTTTAGACTTTTTAAATATCTTTTACTGAAACTTTTGATTTCTCTCATATTTATGGTGATATATGGGGCTTATGTATTAAAAATAAATTGAGGTTATAGTGAATTTATGACAAAACATGTGGTGCTGATATCTGGGTCCAATATTTTGCGAATTCTAAATTATCAGCACTGGTGCTGATAAATGGGAAAATGGTATATAAATGCTTTGTCCATATTTTTGATTCTGAACCGTGTTTCTTTATGCATAAATTTCAAATTTCTTGGAAAAAGTTGTTAATGTTTTCAAATTCCAAATTCTAGCATGGTGCTGAAACTGCATCCTGCCATTTATGAGCATAGTGCTGATAATTAGATCAAAAGCATGCTGATAATTGGGCTTGCTTAGCAATTTGTTATTATTTTTTTTCTAGACCCACCCCAACCATGAAACCCACGGTAAAGAAGATTAAAAGAAAACGATACAGTAAGGAAAATCTACAAAAGGCCTTAGATGCCGTACTAAAGGGAATGTCCAAAAAACTAGCTTCAAAAACTTTTGATGTACCTAGAGGAACCATACAATCACGATTACGAAAACCTTGCAAGGATCTACTTACCAGGCCCTAAGCCAATATTGTCAGACGAAGAAGAAGACATTTTAGTAAAGTGGGTTGTAGATTGCTGTAGGAAAGGATTCCCGAAGAGAAAGACTGATTTACAATTAAGTGTAGCAAATTTCTTAAAGAAAGCAAAAAGAACAAACCCCTTTAAAGATGACGTACCTGGAAAAAAATGGTACGACCTTTTTATGCGACGTCATCCAGAACTGAGTGAAAGAACTGCCGAAGCTGTTACATCAGCCAGCGCTAATGTGTCAGAAAGCGATATCAAAGGTTGGTTCCAAAAAATTGAGCTGTATCTTAAGGAAAACAACTATTTTGACATTTTACAAGACCCGTCTCGTATTTTTAATGGGGATGAATCTAGTTTTCAGTTATGTCCCAAAAGTGGCAAAGTTTTAGCCTTGCGAGGAGAAAAAGATGTTTATGAGGTAGACCATGCTGCAGCTAAAACAGCACTTACAGTTCTGTTTACATTTGGCGCTAATGGAGATATTACACCTCCACTAGTTGTGTTTCCCAACAAGAGGCTTCCAAAAGATATTACATTATCAATTCCTGGTGAGTGGGGCGTTGGTTTGAGCGATACCGGCTGGATGAAATCGGAAATATTTTATGATTACATCAAAAATGTATTTCATCCATACCTCATTAAAAGCAACGTAACGCTTCCCATCATATTATTTGTAGATGGGCATAAAACTCATCTAAGTCTTGATGTGAGTGAATTGTGCAGTAAGTTAGGCATTATTTTGATTGCCTTGTATCCCAATGCAACAAGGATACTTCAGCCAGCCGACGTATCAGCTTTTAGACCACTTAAAGTTGCATGGAAGGAAAGTGTTCTGAAATGGAGGCGGAATCACCCATTAGAGACTCTCACAAAGAACAATTTTGTACCTGTCCTTAAGGAGGCTTTAGAGGTTGGCGTTAAAGATTGTACGGTCATAAATGGTTTTAGGACTACTGGCTTATATCCATGGAACCCTGAAGCTATTAACTACAGAAAATGTCTGGGAAAAGGAAGTAAACATAACGAAGACGAAGCACAAGAAGCTATATCAAAACCACAAGAAAATCGTAATAAAGATATTGTAATGACTGCTGAAACTTTAAAAAACATCGTAGGTCAAGAAAAACTTGTATATCTGCAAAGAACGCCACCTGAAAGTCTTTCAGAAACAGAGAGAATTTTGAAAAAAATTTGTTGTTATTTTGAAAATCTTCAGACTGATGAGACCGAATTACAAAAAACTAATTCCAAAGTCGATAATTACGAATCAGCTGAATTTCTTTCTATAGATAATTTGCCAGTCATATTAGTAGACAATTTTGCAGAAGAAACGCATACTATGGACACCGTTGTAACAAATGAACCAACAAGTAATGCAGAAGTAGAAGATTGTATTGGGAATAGCCAAATAGTTTGTATTGATAGTCAACAGTATTTACTAACACCAGTCAAATTACAGGAGGTATTGATTGCAGAAAAAACGCCTGAACGTAAAGGTGTTAAAAATATTGAAAGATCATCGTTTGTTCTAACTTCAGCTGAATGGCAAAAGACTGAAAAAGATAAATTTAAAGCTAAGCAACTAAAAGAAGAAGAACAGGAGACTCGAAAGAAAAACAGATTATTAAAACAACAGGAAAAAAATAAAATTAAGGCAGAAAATACAAGAAACAAGACTAACAAAAAAGTAATAAAGACAAAGGCTAATAAAATACAAGATACAAAAACGAAAAAAGTTCAAGAACCTAAACAGCAAGACTCTCAACAGATGAAAGGTAGAATAATAATAAATAATAATTCCTCATCAAATGATGATCTTTTAACAACTCAGCAAGACGTAGAAGTTCTAATCCATGATATGCCATCCCATAAATCTTCACCAAATAAAAAAATAAAAATTCTATCAAATATAAAACTAAATTACCCAAATGTGTCGACAACTCAAGTTGGTATAGGAAATAATACGCAACCAGGTGATCCACTGGATAAAATAATCAACAATCCAAAAAAGAAAAAAAATTACACATTTCTAGAACTAGAAAAAATACTCTCTGACGATTAGTTATGACTAGAAGATTAGGAATAATAACTATAATATCTACTCTTGTTAATTTTTATATGTACTTTATTACGTGAAATTTAATGTTCCTAAATGAATGTGATATAATATATAATACTATTATGATACAAAAGACACTTTCTAGTGAGATTTAACTAAGTAATAAGTCTAAACAACTTGTTAAAATATCTAACGAGGTAAAAATATGTTTATATTTGTTGAATTTGTCGATATTATTATCTAACTAGGTACCTATAAGTCAATTTTATTTTTAAATAGTATTTTTATGTCTTGTTCCTGTGATGCTTGATTAAGATTTAGGATATTAGTGGAATTACCTACAACATCCTACCTTACTTGAAATTACCAACCCACCTTAGTATAGTAGAGAGAAAGACTCTGTTAATAAGAACCAAAGTTATTTTATAAGACTGATTTTTTTCTAAGACGTCAATTAGAATCTAGATATAAATAAAAGAGATCAAGCTGTAAACACTGTTTTATTTTATATTACCTACCTAATTTCATTACTTCTATCACAGTGCTGATATTTGGCTCACTCTATGCTATTAATTGGTGATGATGGTGCCAATAAATGGTGACAGGGTATTTTTTTAGTCATCCTTCTATAAAAAATAATAATAAATGAATACAACCTTTTTTTTAAATAAAAGTCAGCCATTTATTAATATTGAAGCAAGACAACTCCTTATTAAAAGTGAAAAAGTATTTTTCATTGTGTTATACGGGCTTCAATTTAGACCAACTCTTAAAGTGTTGATAATTGGTGCCTTCACCCTACGAGTTGAGGAAGTCATCATTGATGCGAAACATAAATAATAGGTATCAATTTCATAAAATAGAAAGCCGTAGTGAATGACTTATCGTAAGTAAATGCTTACTAACCTTTCTCGTCTAGTTGGAGCTGTGTTTTCACATATTCGGTTGGGAATGTGATACAAATTTCAATGCCCCCTGTTATACCACCGGCTACTACGCCTTTGAATCCAACTGCTCCCCCCCCTCCAGCCGCAGCCGCTGCACCAGTGTCTTTCATCCATGGTCGTGAAAATGGATTTCTAAAGTTTCCAGTGCTTGACATGATTTATTTTCAACCGCACTTTTAGTTGCTACGGTGTTCAGCGACTGCGACGTCTAACCCCTTCAAAAGAAAAACACATACTAATTGAACGAACGATTGATTGAATAGAACTTCACTTCATTGAACTATTGAATGACATTATGACAGTAGAGGCAGCGTTCAATTTTGACAATGACAGACCCCAAGCATAGAGTTTCGAAAGGTTTCGGTTTCGAATCGAACTGTAGCCGCCAACGCCAAGCCAAACTCGCTAAAGAACATTATTCCATGGAAGTAATAAGTACTTTGTACAAGTACTTATCCATTAGTCCATGCATCATTCATAGCATGTAGCGATGTGCCGCCGAGAAATTTCCTGGAGCCCTATTTTTGAAAGTATGACATACCGCCGAAAACGAACAGACTATTATGTCGCACTCGTCCTATTATGGCACTAAAATCATAAAAGCCGCATTTTTGAAATCACTCGTCTAGCAATGTTGCCAGTGATATGAAAATAATGCGAGAAATATTTTTTGCTCCATTCTACGCAACGAAAACCGAATCGGTAACGAATCGTAAACAAGCTAATTACTAAAAAATAAAGAACACGACTGACAACTTACATAGCCTATGTTACTCGGAGGAATGCAAGGAATCTAAAAATACCTCTCACATCAAAATCCGTTAAGCCGTTCAGGACTTATGGTGAAATAAAGAAACGTACATACAAACTTGTACACACATACATGAACTCTAAAAAAATAACACTCCTTTTTTGGTCAGTCGTGTAAAAAATGTTCGTAAATTTTTAGTCAAAGAGAACGTAAGCGTTAAACGGAACGCAAAAATGAAAATAGACTCCATCTATATCCGTATCCGGTTGTCTATGTCATTCAAGATTTTGACGTAAAAAACGTTCGACTACCACCAAATCAAACGAAAACGAAAAGAGTGGTCTGGACCACTCGTTGCGAATTTTTCGACATAGACCATGAGGGATTTTCCGAGACCGAAATTAAAAAAAAATAGTTCCAGATGAATTCATAGGTGGCGCTTAGTAAAAGGCTAGACAATTCAAAAAGCAAAAAGGCACGGTATTGGCATTAAAAAAAAATAAAACCTAATAAAAAAACACCTAAAAAGTTTCAATATTGTGATTTGTGCAACTGTCAAACTGTTATGTGATTTTTTTTCTGCCTCTCTGGCTGACAATAAAAAGCGCACAATAAAGGTACAGCCATTATTACGACTCGGCTTTCAATAAAACGCCATCTGTTGAGACTTTTTATACTGATTTTTTTTCTTTATTTAGCTGTCAAAATAATCGCTCATTCAAAAATACGGAATAATTATTATCGAATGAAAAATCATTCGGCTCACGCTTTATGGTGAGTCACACTTTCAAAAATACCGTCTCTGCTACCGAATTTTTTTTTGGGTTGTTATAAAATTTTCCATTCTCGAGAATATTTCCGAAAAATTTCCAAGAAACTTTCCGCTGTTTCTCTGAAAATTTTGAGAACGGCACATCGCTGGATTGCATGGGTAGCAATCACAGAAATATATATTTTTTAATACAAGCAGAAAAAATACAACACACACACTGATGATCTGAGAACTGCTCCGTACTACCAGGCCCTTGATTCTACAAATTACAAACGTAGATGTCGTGCTTCAGTTGTGTCTCAAACGCCAAAGAAATCGTAATAAAACATAGAAGTCTTACAGAGATCGTGTCACTTTATTTCAATTTCTTTGGCTCTTGACACACAATTGAGACACAATATCGACGTTTGTAATTAGTGGAATCGGCCCCCAGGACATTGAATTAAGGACGCCAGCAACCATCAACATCATTGCAATGTTTCATTCATTGCACGTGATTTTAAATAATTAAAAATAAATTTTATTAATTTACTGACTAGTATTTTTTCCAAAAGGATAAGTATAGAGTTTCCCATTGCAAAAAGCTGATGCATGTCAGTCCTCATGCCGCGCATGGCACAAGGTTCAGCGTCTCATTTTTGGTTGTGCTACACAGTGTACTGAATATAATTAATTATCTTAGATCCGACCCTGTATTCTGTTGTTGTGTGAATGAGCGATTTTTCTGACAGCTACTTAAGAAAAAAAAATCAGTATAAAAAAATCTCAACAGATGGAGTTTAATTGAAAACCGAGTTGTAATAATGGCTGTACCTATATTGTGCGCTTTTTATTGGCAGCCAGAGGCAGAAAAAAAATCACTCAGCAGTTTGACAGTTGCACAAATCACAATATTGATACTTTTTAGATGTTTTTTTTACTAAGTTTTATTTTTGTTAAATGCAAATTCCGTGAATTTTTGCTTTTTGTATGGAACTTTTTCTCTCGCCTTTGCTTAAGCGCCATCTATGAAGTCATCTGGAACTATTTTTATTTTAATTTGGGTCTCAGAAAATCCCTCATTATGATCTTAGTGTCGCAAGCCGCCCTTGTCTATTCTATATATGTATGTGTGTGTATGTTTGTGATATATAAACTAAAGTTATATATCTGTTATTGTCTGCTTCGCATTGATTAATAAAGGGCAACTCGCGAAATTCGATATGAAAACACTCACCCCAGGCGAATGTTCCAAGGTCTGGATTCTCCGTAGCTATACTAGTAGATAGGATGTCAATTCCGTGTTATCTCTCTCTCTCCATATGACTTGTCCAAGGCGTCTCCCATCTGTAAAATTAGCACACACTGAACATGCGAAACCAAGTACCAACCAGAACCTCCCCTATTACTATTAAGGTCTATATTTAGTCATCATATTACTTTAATAATTATGAAGTTATCAAAGGTGTAAATATACTTATTATCAACTAGATAGAATCCTGGAACATCCGCTGACCTCTAGGCGTTCGGGGGCTCTCCTTTAAGCCCCATATCATTACAACATAGACGTTCGGGGGCTCTCCTTTGAGCCCCATATCATTACAACATAGGCGTTCGGGGGCTCTCCTTTGAGCCCCATATCATTACAACGTAGGCGTTCGGGGGCTCTCTTTTGAGCCCCATATCATTACAACATAGGTGTTCGGGGGCTCTCCTTTGAGCCCCATATCATTACAACATAGGTGTTCGGGGGCTCTCCTTTGAGCCCCATATAATTACAACATAGGCGTTTGGGGCTCTCCTTTGAGCCCCATATCATTACCACATAGGTACACATTACTATTGTACACTATGCTTCTCAGTTGGACAACTCTACTTACTTCCTAAGGTGTATACTGTCTTCAATACACCTTAGGACAGCTTTACTACGACTTTCTAAGATGTACATTGCCTTCGTTACATGCTTGGAACAGCTTACTTCAAACTCTCCTTCTAAGACGTACCTTGCTTATTACGTGCTTATTCTTATAGACAAATAAAACGATAGTTTAAACTTATACTCAAAGCTAGACCTCGCGTGCTCATAAGTTTGTAAATCTAGATTAATATAGAAGGGTCTAATTGATACTTAGCTCCATAAGCTGCGGCAGATTATACAGAAGACTGAGGAGTATAATCAGCCATTATGCTTGGCGTTTGTAGACTACGAGAAAAGGCTTTCTCGTAGTCCACATTGATTCGATCGAGACCTGGGCTGTGCTACAGTCTCTGCAACGGTGCCAAATTGACTATAGATATATCGAAGCGCTGAAGTGTTTGTACGAAAACGCCACCATGTCGGTCCGTCTCCAGGATCAAGGCTCCAAACCTATCCAGTTGCAGCGAGGGGTGAGATAGGGAGACGTGATATCTCCGAAACTGTTCACCGCCGCCTTGGAAGATGTTTTCAAGCTTCTAGACTGGAGCGGACTCGGTATCAATATCAACGGCGAGTACATCACTCACCTTAGATTCGCTGACGATATCGTAGTCATGGCTGAGACCTTGGAAGACCTAGGCACAATGCTCGATGGCCTCTGTAGAGCCTCTCAACAAGTGGGTCTAAAAATGAACATGGACAAGACGAAAATTATGTTTAATATCCGTGTCGCACCCACTCCTCTGAAGGTTGGAGACTCTACACTCGAAGTTGTTGACAATTATGTATACCTGGGACAAACAGTTCAGTTAGGTAAGTCCAACTTTGAGAGAGAGGTCAACCGTCGAATCCAACTCGGCTGGGCAGCGTTAGGGAAGCTTCGCGATGTCTTCTCGTCCAAAATACCGCAGTGTCTCAAGACTAAGGTCTTTGACCAATGTGTGTTGCCAGTAATGACATACGGAACAGAGACGTGGTCGCTTACTATGGGCCTCATAAGAAGGCTCAAGGTCACCCAAAGGGCGATGGAGCGCGCTATGCTCGGAGTTTCCCTGCGTGATCGAATCAGAAATGAGGAGATCCGTAGGAGAACTAAAGTAACCGACATAGCCCACAGAATCGCGAAACTTAAGTGGCCGTGGGCGGGACACATAAGTCAAAGTCAAAGTCAATTATTTTTATTTATATTGGCTTAAAAATAGCACTTATAAATCGTCACTTTCTTGTTTTTTAGTTAGTTGGCGTCATAAAATTACTTAAAGCTAAGTTTACCACCGCCTCCAAAGCGCAAGTGGAGAAGAGGCGGCGCAACAAACTCCACTGCTGCATTTTCTCCAAAGACGTCACTTTACACCATATGTCTTACAATTAAATAACTGTATATGTGGACGAATATACATTGAGTATATATATTAAATGTCAAATTTATAAATTAATAAAAATTATAAATTAATAAAATGTCATTGAAAAAGTAAAAGTACACAATGTACCTAGAGAGTAATATGACAGTCTTAGGAGGTCACTGTACCAGGCTCGGGCCACGCATTTTTGTCATTTACATAATCATCCGTCGTATAATATGCCTTCTTACAAAGTGGCTTGTTTCTTCTTGTCAGGCATATTATCAAGGACAGATTTTGGTATTTTATTATAATAGCGTATACAGTTTCCCACAAAAACATAGCTCGTAGAACTTTGTCCAGCAGTGGACGTCTTTCGGCTGAGAGAAAGAGAGAGAGAGAGAGATACTTAACTCCAGTGTCAGGCTTGGTCTCCACTTGAGTACCCTCAGGACTGCCGCGGT
>CM031579.1:12005575-12031830 GCA_018467065.1 Ephestia elutella | reverse complement strand
ATTCGGGCCCTGAGCTTCGAACGGGTCCACTGCAATCGATTGCAGACTCCGATTCGATGACAGAAATTATGACATCGTAATCATAATCGATAGATTATAATAGAGACAGTTGTTTATTCTCTGATCACCTGGAATATCGAAGAAAAGAAAATTACAGACGATGGCTGTATGGGCTTTAGATTAGGCATGTCGATTCATTTTAAAAAATATCGATCTCCGATTCGATTCAAATCGGCAAACTAGAATCGATTCTTGTTTAAATCGAGCATTAAAAAATCGATTTTTGATTAATCGAGCCAATTTCAAACATGACTAATTGCCTAATAAAGATACAGGACATTACTTACTACTATATACTTGCATACGCCACTTGATCCCTTTTTTACAAAGTGATACCATGTATCACTTTTAGTTGACATTTTAGGCTAAAAACTCTAAAAAGAATAACAATACTTTAACAAAAATGCAACGCAAACGCACATTTCTCAATAAATTGATTACAATCAATCTAATCACTTACTATTTTTCAAATTAAAATAAATGCTATATGAACACGATATTATTTATTTCATTACTATACATTTTTACAGTAGAAATAATATTTATCCACAGTATATTTTTGATAAATAAACTCACTGAACTCACTCACAAGAATAAATAGGTAGGTTAGGTTTGACAACTTTGACAGCCGGATAGAAAAATAAAATGTTTTTTTTTTTAACGCAAGTAACGCCACCTTCGGAAGCGTTCATAAATATTTACTCTATGACGCGTTTAAATTATTGACCAAGTACTACCAGTTGCTTTTGCGTCCGACAACAGCAACAAATTAAAAAAACGAGGAAGATTATCATCGCTAGTTCTTTGAATGGAGCGGTCCGATTTGGGACTCCCGAATCGGGAGGTTTGTGAATCGATTCATTGAATCGACGTAGGGTTCAAAATCGATCTGAAAAATCGATTATATTACTCTAAATAATCGATTTTTCGATAAATCGATTTTAAATCGACATGCCTACTTTAGATCCCTTTGCCTTTCCTCACGGATAAAGAAACCAAAAAAAATGTTTATTCTCTGTTGAACACCGCCATTTTGACAGTTGCTTTTTTTAGTGTTTGTGTTTGGTGGAGTCGTGTTGAAATGAATTTTTCAATTTAATTGTTTATTTGCATTATAAAGTACATTAACAATTCATTTAGGGAAGAGAAATAAACAGACCAAAAATGGCACTTAGAACTTACGGCGATAAGCCGATTAGTTTCCAAATAGAGGAGGGTGGAGATTTCTACTGTGTTGGGTCTGAGGTAAGAAATAACATTATCTGCTGTATCTTATTATTATAAACGCGAAAGTGAGTTTGTTTGTTACCTCTTCACGCTTTATTTGTGAACCAATCATCCTGAAATTTAGCATACACATAGCTGGAAGTACGGAGAAGGACATAGGATATCTTTCATCCCAGGAAAAAACACAGTTCCCGTGGGAAATTCACGCGGGCGAAGCCGCGGGCAAAAGCTAGAAAATTATAAAATAACAATATTGTTAGCTGACTGAATATTTGAAAGAAGAACGACTGTCAAGATGCAGTATGAAGTCTTGAGTAGTCTGTGGTAGACTCCACCAGCGATGGGTTGTGATGGTTGTATTGTGCGCGTAGCTTTACATAATGTTTATGTGATTTATTGTGTTTCCATGTATAAAGTGTAGAAATATGATCCATGTATTATAAAAGGGGTTTGTAAACATAAATCTACGAGTTTTATTCAGAGTAGATAAGATCAGAAGTGCGATTCGAATCATTCATATTAAAACCGCGCCAAATCACGGATCATTTTTTCCTTGGAAAATGGAACGTGTTTTGTTTTTCTTAAATATTTGAAATATCGTGACCATCGCGATTCAATTGTTTTTTAAGAATTGGTTTTACGCTGAACGATGTTCTTATTTTTTCTATGGTTTTTATTAGTTTGAGTTTTAGCGCACTTTTCATGTTACTTATTTTGAAATAAAAATAAAAAAATATTTAAAAAATGTTGGATTTGGATAGTGAGTTGAGATTGACGTATTCACTTATTATGAAAAACAATTTATGCGTGCTTGTACTATGTATTGTTGCATGCAAGTTTGGCAATAGTTGTGGTTGGATATTACCACATGACGAGACCCGTAAAATGAGTTTGATTTTGAATTTACCATCACAACCTTGCGCTGGAAGCTACATGCACGCCACCAGCGTCCGTGGTGTGTCGGTAACGAAGTTATTTATGAACTTCATGATTTTGTACGATGACGGTACGAACAGGATTGTTGGTGTACTCGTATCTTCTTTGATTCAAGTAGGATCGAAACATTATTACATTTTAAACGAAGATTTTAAATGTGATTTGTTAGTGTGCAGCGGTAGATGCGTTTGTATTGGGTTGTTTTAAGATTGCTTACAATGTGATGCTAAGCCTAAGACGTGGTTGAACGATTGGGTGATCAATGATTGATCATGTACAAATTTTTAAGTTCATTTTGTTATTTTGTTTTGGCAAATTAATAGTTAGACCTTAAGGTCAGTGATTATTTGATAGCCATTATGCGTGTTATTAATTGAAATAAATTCACCATGTAACGTTTATTAGTACTTACGTTAGTCTTATATTTTAATTTTATCGAATAGTTATCTACCAATGCAATATTGCAATCTAAATGATTAACTAAAGTTTTGTCGGTTTAAGTAAAACAAAAGTCCACCAACTATCAGCAATCCTGTTTGTTCGTCTTAGCGCTATACAATGTATGGCTTGATATGGCGATTACAACTAATCGCAAAGATTTTGGAAACTCCTTCATTTTTATTATTTCGGGCTGATTGAAGTCAGTGAGGCCGAGTGGTAAGAACATGAAAGCCGTGGGGCTTCCATGAAATTACAAAACTAACGAATATCGGTAAGTTCTCCAGTTTTTGGGGATGGTGAGCTACTTTTATGAGTACGTTGCAATGCAAGGCGTATTTGTACGCCGGGGATGATCCGAAAAAGGCTCCCATCCTTAACTTCTTGTAAATTGAGAAATCATTAAATGTCTGACTCTCTATGAAATGCAATTTAACTAATCAGTCGCTTAGCACTTGCACAATGTCTCAATGAAAATAAATGAATGATTTGAGTTATTGTTGGGCACTGAGGAAACTTTTAAGATTTAGTTAAAGATTTGGATAATGTACCTCCTGACAGAGGTATCGCTGATTTTTAAGAAGAGAGAGAGCGCCCGTGCTATTTGTCGTTGTTATGTCGACAATAATGACGAATTGTTAACCTTAACTGTGTACTTTTTCTGTTGACAGTTTTGTTTTGGTCAGTAAAGGTTCCCAAAACAGTGGACAGATGTATCCTGGGATACGTGGCTCCTACAAGGTCATGCGCACGCCGCCACATCATCGGTACAATGTGGCCGTGGCTCCGACACTGTAGCCGTTGACCCCGACAATGTGGTCGTTGCCCCGACAATAGGGCATTCGTAGTTGCTGAAGATGAAAAGTCTGAAGCATTTATTGGTCCCTATATTGAGGTACCTGTGTGAGATCGATCTGTTGGCCGGCTGACCTGAGAGAGCTGCTGAAGACACATGGGCGGATGTGGCTCTTGGCCCCGACAGTGTGGCCGTTGACCCCGACAATGTGGTCATTGCCCCGACCTTGTGGCACCTGTTGGCTCCGACAATGTAGCCGTGGCGGCTCCGACACTGAAGCCATTGACCCCGACAATGTGGTCATTGCCCCGACAATGTGGTCATTGCCCCGACAATGTGGCACCCGCAGCTACTGAAGACACAAGGGCGGAAGCAGCTGCTGGCCCCGACAATGCGGCCGTTGACCCCGACACTGTGGCACCCATTGGCTCCGACATCGTAGCCGTTGCCCCGACAATGTGGCATTCCTTGACCCCGACAATGTGGTATTCCTTTACCCCGACAATGTGGTCATTGGCCTCGACCTTGTGGCCGCTGCCCTGACATCGTGGCACTATTTGATTTTCTGTTCTAATGATGTCATAACATTGTCGTTGACATATAAAATTGTCAATGCTAATGTTATTTTCTTTCAGCTATTTATTAACTGCCTGTTTTAATGCCAAACATTGTCGTTGACAGTTGATATCCGTATCTCTGTCAATGCTTATGTTATTTCCTTCAGCTATTCAACGCTTGTATTAATGTCTGTCATAATATTGCCGTTGACATATTGGATTATCAATGCTAATGTTATTTCCTTTCAGCTATTTGTTAACTGCCTCTATTAATGTCATAACATTGCCGTTGACATATGAAAATGTCAATGCTAATGTTACAGCTATTTATTAACTGTTTGTATTAATGTCATAACATTGCCGTTGACAGTTGATATCCGTATCTCCGTCAATGCTGATGTTATATTTCCTTTTCAGCATGCTAATACGATTTTATTTCTGAAATGTTAACAATGTTTACTTTTCAGCATGCTATACGATTTTGTTTGTGGAATGTTAATGCTATTTCCTTTCAGCATGCTAAAGATTTTATTTCTAGGATGTTAATGTTATTTACTTTTTAGCATACTAATATGATTTACTTTTCAAAATGCTAATGTTAATGTTATTTACTTTTCAGCATGCTAATGCGATTTTCTTTCTGGAATGTTAATGCTATTTCCTTTTCAGCATGCTAATGATTTTATTTTTGGGATGTTAATGTTATGTACTTTTCAGCATGCTAATGAGATTTTCTTTTTGGAATGTTAATGCTGTTTACTTTCCAGCAAGCTAATATGATTTACTTTCCAGAATGCTAATGCTACTTTCTTTCCAGAATGTTAATGCGATTTTATATCCCTCCTGTCTATTGTGTGTTCAATATTTTGGTCCAACTGAATTAGTATTTCGAGCTGTCCTTTTGATATTAAATGAATTAGTTACAAATATTCAAAGTCAATGCATAACAATTTACAGTCATAACGTTTCTTAATGTTTTCTTTTCGATTTGTAATGACCAATTTAACAATGGAATGATAAATATTGGACCGTTGGATCCTTGCCTATGGATGATGATTAATATTGATCTTCTCTCATACTCAGAAGGACCTAATTTCACCTAATGGAGATCAAGCTGACGAGGACGTTCAGCTGTCAGGAACGGCCGTGTTAGCTGACTGAATATTTGAAAGAAGAACGACTGTCAAGATGCAGTATGAAGTCTTGAGTAGTCTGTGGTAGACTCCACCAGCGATGGGTTGTGATGGTTGTATTGTGCGCGTAGCTTTACATAATGTTTATGTGATTTATTGTGTTTCCATGTATAAAGTGTAGAAATATGATCCATGTATTATAAAAGGGGTTTGTAAACATAAATCTACGAGTTTTATTCAGAGTAGATAAGAATATTTTATTTCTATAGTCCTAAAGAATGTGTCGTTCACCAGTTATTAATTTTGTTTATTTGATAAAATTTTGATAATGTATGTTTTAGGTTGGCAATTACCTGCGGCTTTTCCGTGGGTCTCTCTACAAGAAGTACCCTGGCATGGCCAGGAGGACCCTGACCAATGAGGAGAGGAAACGCCTTATAGACAACGGTCTCGGTCCTCATGTGTTATCTAGCTCAGTATCATTGCTAAAGGCTTCAGAAGTTGAAGATATTATCGAGGGAAATGATGACAAGTAAGTCTATTTGTTTTCAATTTATCTTTGCTGTGTGGTTGATCAAACAGTGTAAACTTTGCTTTTTCTTGTCTAATTATGTAAACAATCTTCACAGTACTTTTTGTTGAATTTTGTTGAAAATAAATCAAATATTAGTTCAAACCTAAACATTCTAAAGTAAAACATTTATTAACCACGAAATTAATTCTCCAAAAATCTATTTTAATTAATATTGTTGTAAAATCATAAAAAGACATGGTAAGATTGTTTACATAATAGAACCAGTAGGATAAAACAGAATTTACATGTTTTTTTTGTCAAAATTTGCTGTTGCTATGTCAGATCAGCATTGTAGTTTCTTGAAAAAAATAGTTCAGTGCCTTTATTTTTGTAATGACTTCCAATTGTGGCATCTAAAATCAGAATGATTTATTGTAAACCTAAGTTGATGTTGTTAACTGGCGAGCCAACGTGCAGAATAGAAGTATATGACGTACTCTCATTTCGGAGACCATCCACTTTGGGATCACTGAGTCAGCAGAGTAGTAAGTAAGTTGATGTCCGAAATGAGAGATGCAACATAAGAAGGATAATGTAAATAATATAACATTTGTGTAACAGATACAAGGCAGTGTCGGTCAGCCAGGAATTGGCAACGCCTCGTGAGAGTAAGAGCAAGAAGCCACACAATCCGTCATGGCTCCCAGTTATGCCAAACTCTTCACATTTGGATGCAGTTCCGCAAGCTACACCTATCAGTAGAACCAGGGTGCATAACAAAAAGGTTTGTTCATTATGATTAATTAAAATTAATAAGTATTTAAATTAAATATACACATAAGTGAAGGATGTGGAATCAAAATATTTAAAAGCAAGTAACAACATCTACAACAACCCATTGTCCCATACATTGTATCTGTGCAATAAAGGTTAAATAAATAAATAAAAAACATCAAGACTTGTTCTACATATAACACATGTATCAAAATGAATTCTGAATATTTAGTCACATGTCTAATTATGTATGTGTCCAATAGGGCCCAGGGCACAGGGCGGGCGCTTCATAGAAACGGCGCGTCAAATATGCCTACTACTACTACAAATGAAACTGTATATCCGTGAACACGTCAGTAACACGTCAATGTGTGCGTTTTCATAGTCGAACGTCCCACAGTTACACAAGAACGGGGGAGAAGTGCGGAAGGAGCGGGGGGGTGCCATATTGCGGGAGGGGCAGGGAGTTTCCTTTCTGTACGTAGTACTAATATTAATTCTGTGCCCAGGGGTAATGACCGAGCAATGGGAGTGGGACACACAGGCTAAACTTAATGGGTAAATTGAAATATGTTAATGCGATTTAATGTGACTATAGATGCTTAATACTTAAAGACACTGTTCTGTATTTTATTATGTCAACATCTACAATAGGCAATGGGCTAGCAACCTATCACTAATCTGAATCTCCATTCCATCAGAAAGCCCACAATTCAGCTAAGCGTGGCCTTTGAGTCTTACGACTCATGGCTCTATCTACCCCGTAAGGGATAAAGATGAGATTCTATATATGTATGTAACAACTACAACAAAACTTCACATGTCATCTGCCAGGTCCGTACATTCCCATTGTGTTTCGACGACACGGACATGACAGCGATGCTGGAGAACGCATCTCAGAAGCAGGTGCTGGTGCCTATTAGGCTGGACATGGAGATCGAGGGGCAGAAACTCAGGGACACGTTCACCTGGAATAAGAATGGTGAGTTTCCGATCAAAAATCAAAAATTCTTTATTGAAACTTGGCCTACAAAGAAAACTCCTTTTCACGTCAAAAACTAATTATATAATACTAGTCTCAAAGCTTCAAACTACTAGCATTTAAAGATCCTAATGCATTCAAAGGCGCAAGCCAAGTATAACCATGATTATAATTTGACTTAGCATAAACCTTATTTAAGTTATTAAGGTCTCGTTATAATCATCCATACTAATATTATAAATGCGAAAGTTTGGATGTGAGTTTGTGAGTTTGTGAATTTGTGAGTTTGTGAGTTTGTGAGGATGTTTGTTACTCAATCACGCAAAATCTACTGGACGGATTTCGATGAAAATTGGTACAGAGGTAGATAATGACCTGGAATAGCACATAGGCTACTTTTTATCCCGGGAAAAAGCACTGTTCCCGTGGGAAATTCACGCGGGCGAAGCCGCGGGCAAAAGCTAGTGGTAAAATAAATAAAATTAAAATCATTTGATTTTGGATCTTTTTTTAGACTTCTTTACGACGATTTAAAAGTGCTATTTTTTAGCCCATTTAAATAAAATCATTTTCATTCATTCTTTCATTCATTCACTATGGGACTATGGGAATAGGCGTGAGCCACGCCGCCGATGGGACAATAAGTATGACACTCCGCGTGACAGATTGTAGTAAAAAATAATGCACAAAAAAACTTATTAATTACATAAATTTCAGAATCAATAATAACACCGGAGCAGTTCGCCGAAGTGCTATGCGATGACTTAGAACTGAACACAAGTACATTCATCCCGGCCATAGCCACGTCCATCCGGCAGCAAATAGAAGCGTTCCCAAGTGAGCCACCCGCTATACTGGATGAACAACCGGACCAGAGAGTGGTCATCAAACTGAATATCCATGTTGGGAACACTTCCCTTGTTGATCAGGTATTGTTATTATTTACTACTAGCGCCTAACGCCCCGGTTTCGCTCGGGAGGTTTTGTAGTCTTATGTCACTAAGCTATAATGTTACAAACTCACAAACCTACAAAACACAACCAATCTTCCTGAAATTTCGCATACACATATTTAGAAGTACTGAGAACTTGAGAAGGACATAGGGTACCTTTCATTCTGGGAAAAATTCACGCAGGCGAAGCCGGGAGCAAAAGCTAATCTCTTAATAATTTTTTCTCACAGCTTCTGTGTATTGTGTAATTAGGGTTAGAACCAAACTCCTTCTGATGATGCGAGTCTCACGACTCTTGGCTCTGTCTACCCCGTAGAATTAAAGACGTGATTCTGTATCTTTTTAATTCTAATTTTTTATTTTTTTAATTTACAGGTCGAATGGGACATGTCAGAGAAGGAAAACAATCCGGAGCAGTTTGCAACAAAACTGTGTGCAGAATTAGGGTTGGGGGGAGAATTTGTGACCGGCATCGCGTACAGTGTGCGGGGGCAACTGGGCTGGCATCAGCGGACTTATGCGTTCAGTGAAGCTCCTTTGCCTGTCGTTGAGGTAAATAGTTTTTTTTTTATTTTTTTTTATTTATTAGGTTCGCCAACTGGCTGTGCAACATACATGTTCATAGGAATATATTTACAATCAACCAAGTTGTCAGCCTTCTAGAAGCGAACACAGCATGCACATTGATATGCTCGCAGGTTAAATTAAAAAAAAAATTATAGTAAATTTAGTTATTAAGTTACAGTTTTGTGTAAAAATACTTTTTAATCATAACATTTTTAAAAGTTTGCATACATATATAGAATTACGTCTTTATCCCTTACGGGGAAGACAGAGCCAAGAGTCGTGAGACTCGAAGGCCACGCTTAGCTGAATAGTGGGCTCTCTGATGGAATAGAGATTCAGGTATAGTGACAGGTTGCTAGCCCATCGCCTATGAGTGGAGGAATCCCCAGTTTAAAGCCCTTTCCCTCGATTGACTTTTACAATCTGCGCGGGAAGAGAAGCAGCTGGCACATTCTATGTTTTTTCTTCGCTCCTAGACCATCATGGAATTTGCATCAAATTTAAAATACCAACATAAAAAACTAAAAATTAATTAAAATTGTAGAATTAGGGTTGGGGAGAGAGTTTGACTGGCTTACCAGAGGACGTATGCGTTCAGCGAGGCTCCTTTGCCTGTCGTTGAGATAAATAGTGTGTATCTTTTGTGAGTTTTTTTGTTTGTGTGGCACAGTTAGCGGCGGTCTGCAAGATGGCGGTAGTTGTCAAGTTATTGACACCAGTGTTACCTATATGTCGGCAAATAGCAAAAGTCTTCTAGAAATCGATCGAATCTATGTAAATTTGGTATCGGTAAATTCAGAAAAATGTGCTGAACACATATAAATATATAAGATGTCAAGCGCGAAAATGATGAGGGTGTACTGTGACGTAAAGTCTGCAAAAAACCAGAGTGAATAGGCTTCTTCTGGGTAAGCTCGCTACATCGTAGACCTCATCTCTGTCCTCGGACAAGATTGTGGTCAAAAGCAAACCCATCCATACTAATATTATAAATGCGAAAGTTTGGATGTGAGTTTGTGAGTTTGTGAATTTGTGAGTTTGTGAGGATGTTTGTTACTCAATCACGCAAAATCTACTGGACGGATTTCGATGAAATTTGGTATACAGGTAGATAAATACCGGGAATAGCACATAGGGTACTTTTTATCCCGGGAAAAAGCACTGTTCCCGTGGGAAATTCACGCGGGCGAAGCCGCGGGCAAAAGCTAGTCTTTAATAAAAAAAAAAAAACAAAAAATATACCATGTGTGATATGAAATGAAACGGCTTTATGAGTAGACACTTAGCCTGTGTCACTCGGAAGAATGCAAGGAATCTTAAAATATCTCTTACGTCAAAATCTGTTAAGCTGTTTAGAACTTATGGTGGAATAAAGAAACTTACATATATGACCCCTGAAAATGTAAAACCCCTTTTTTGGTCAGTCGTGTAAAAAATAAGAAGAGTGTAACGAGTCAAGTAAATAATGATAATATTACTCCTCAGACGCCGTACCGTCAGCCGTCGGAGGCGGAGCAGTGGGCGCCGCACCTGGAGACGCTGACCAACGCCGAGATGGAGAAGAAGATCCGCGACCAGGACCGCAACACGCGCCGCATGCGACGCCTCGCCAACACCACGCCCGGTTGGTAGGGGGTATAGCGGCATTTGGCACGGGGGTTAAGAAACATTTCACCAGTTGGTAGGGGGGGGGGAGTATAGGGGCACAGTGACAGGGCCACGGGGGAGGGGTTAAGAAGGCACTGACACAGGGTCACGGGGGTAGGGGTTAGGAAACATTTCACACGCCCGGTTGGTAGGGGGGAGTATAGGGGCACAGTCACAGGGCCACGGGGGTAGAAACATTTCACCAGTTGGTAGGCGGGGGGAGTGTAGAGGAGGGGCACAGTCACAGGGTCACGGGGGTAGGGGTTAAGAAACATTTCATCAGTTGGTAGGCGGGGGGGGGGAGTATAGGGGCACAGTCACAGGGCCACGGAGGTAGGGATTAAGAAACCTTTTACACTAGCAAGGGGCTGTCGCGTTCAAATATCATGCGACGCCTCGCTAACTCCACGCCCGGTTGATGGGGGGGGGGGGGGGGTTATAGGGGCCAGTCACATTGCTAAGGGCTTCAAGGTATCGAAACATTTCTTCCTAATTCTGATCACTGATTAGTCAGATAGAGCATGTTTTTTTCGAATACAAAGGTCTTCTAACCACTAGTTAAATTGGGAAAATATTTTTTTAAAAATACAATATTCAATGCATGATCTGTGGCCCTGTTATAAAAACTATTTAAATTTTAGGTTATCAATTGGGAGGTATGTACTGCATGGTTTAGTTAATGGGGCTAATACCTAATAAGTTATTGCTTTTTGATCGAGTATGTGATGACACAAGTACTTAAATTTATCCAAGATATTAATAAGTATTTTAGATAGTACATATTTTTTTGCGAAGATGGTTTGAATCAGAAACCAAGGTTGGGAGCATAAAGAGGTTGGTAGTATTATGCCAATAGGGAATATTACTGCGATGTTATTATGCCAGTTGGCAGCAGTATCGTAAAGAGTAAACAGAGCATTTTGACATTGACAATTATGTCAAAGAATGACATTGACTTGTGCATAGTGATGTGCCGTTCTCAGAATTTTCAAGAACAAGCGGAAACTTTTAGAATAACCCGGAAATATTCTCGAGAACGGAAAATTATATACAGAATACCCGAGTATTTTCGGAAATTTTCAATGGAAGAAATTTTTGAGAACAGGTAATTTCTCGACGGCTCATCACTACTTGTGCACCAGGGCACCGGGTGGTTTACGCGAATCGAAACTTGAACTCAACTTGTTTACTGCATGTAATGGTGCTGCCATCTGTGTAGAGCTTTGCGTAATATTCCCTATTGGGCCTGAGAAGGAGACACTGTTGGCTTTGTAAAGCGTTGTCTCTGACATAATAGTGAAAGTGAAATTTTGGCTTATAGCCGCCACACACGATCAGTTTTAACTGACAGTTTTCACTGAACAGATTTAACTGTCAGTGAAAACTGAGCGTGTGTACTATGAAAACTGTACAAAAACTGACAGTTTTCATGGCTACTGATTGCTCGAAAGAGATGACGTTTTACGAAGCCGAAATCAGTCTCTCTCAAAATTGAGGGGTATTATTTATCGCATATGGTAAATCACTGCTATTTGGTAATTCTGTTGTACATTTTTGTTATCATAATATTTTTTTTAAAGAATAGTTTTGTGCTATCTATTTACAAGTACATTTTAAAAGTCACAAATATTTACAAGTAAAATTATAATTTAAAAAAAGTGCAACAGAATCGATAAATTTTAATATTTTTGTTTATCTGTATGTCTTTTCCGATGATTTTCAGAATCTGAAATAAAAGTTTGTATGATGTATCAATGAATCAAATTTTATTATTATATTTTAAGTTAAATAAATCAAATTATTTATTCGTCAAAAATAAGTTTATTAATTAGATAATTTAAATGGATTTTTAAATGCTTGACGTTTTTAATACATTTTTATGTCCTGTCACATTTTTGTCAGTTGGACGTAACAATAAATTTAATTGTTTATCCAAATGATAGGAAATGACGAAATGGATTCGGACTTTGATATATAAATTATATTTAATACAATGTAAGAGATATTGATGCCTTTCATAAGTACAATTTCTTAAATTCTATAAGATTATTCGTAATATCTGCATGAAAAATTTCATTCAAAATAGAAACTCATAGAGCATAGAGTTAACAATATCTATAGAGAGGCTGAGTCTATGATGCCTTTGTTATGTTGCTATCAACATACACGAATTTTGCGAAGGTTCAATCGATTTACTATCTAATGAAAGAACATTTTTTGAGTTTTTTACTAAGCCTGAGTTGTGAACTGAGCATTGTGGACCATAGCATAGTAAGTTCTATTAACATACCATATTACATAAAATGTAGTCGAGAAAAAATATATTAACGTTTTCTTTTTCGCCTTAAAAAAATGGAAATCCCTCAAAAGTTTGAAAGATTTTCATGCAGACATTACAAAAAAACTTTGTATTAATTAATGATGTAAGTGGACTGTTAAAATTATATCACATTAAAGATTTTTCCAAAATTCGACTGTTTCATTTGATAACCATTCATCGGAACTAACATCTTTTGACTTGCAATGGGTGATTAAATTGACACAATCTGCTTACCATCGCCATGTTCTCATTTTTAGCAATGCTAATTTTCACACAAAAATATTTGCTAAAAATTATTTTTATGATAGGTAAAAAATTTTGACACAATTTAGGTATCAGGGTAATTTATTGAATTTACTTGAATAACAAAGTCGAGGAAGATATCAATTAGAAACAAAGAAAGCTCAAAAAAATTAAGACTTATGAAATTTAAACAAATATTCTATTTTAATAATTTTGAAGAAAATTACATTTTTGTACGTTACATGTCTTTACGCTATTGTTTCTATCTTGTTCCTGTTGAGTTACAGCAACTAAAAATTAATACAATTTTGAATTTCAACATGACAAATACAAAATTAAATAGTCCATTTCTGTTACATTTACATAACAACACCAATTTCGTGAGCCAGGCGGTAACAATATTCCTTTGTAAAACGGACGACCTCGTGATGTAGTTATGTTGATTTGTCTCAGTATTAAATTGCTTTCGGTGCATACATTTGTAGTTTAGATTATACACAAACACATGATTATAAACAGTATTACTCCTCGGACCTATTTCTTAAAATACTTGAGAGATAGAATATTAATGTATTGTTTTAAATGAGAACATACATAAAGCATGGTAATTTAGAAAACTGCTTAAGCCTCCACTAGGCAACATTGAAACAATATATGCTCTCTCACTCCTACTAACAGTAGCACATCGTTCATGTAAACTGTAATTACCTAAAAAGCACGAATATGTTGTAAGTCAATGTGCGAAAAAGGGCGATATATTGCATGTTCCCAAGTGGATATAGATTCTACCGCATCCTCTAGGCAACATTGATGCGCAACACATGCTATCTCACTCATGTAAAGTCCATTTATTCATAATTGTCCTATTATGTAAACATAAACAATCTTACCATAATTGTATAATAATATAAATTAAAATAGACTTTTTAGGAAATTACTTCCGTGGTTAATAAATGTTTTACGTTAGAATGTTTAGGTTTGAACTAATATTTGATTTATTTTCAACAAAATTCTACAAAAAGTGCTGTGAAGATTGTTTACATAATAGGACAATTAAGAAAAAACGGAGTTTATGTACTGAGCGAGAAAGAGCGAGCATTTTGCGCGTCGGTGTTGTCTATGGATGCGAGGTTTTGTGGTAGGAATAGTCGGTTCCTAACCATCTGTTTTCTACACAGATGTATCGATGAGTCGCGCGGTCAACCGACTGATCCGCGCCGACGAGGCCATGTTTACGACGACGCCAGAAAAGAGAAGGAAAAAGATTTAATCACCCACAGCAAAGAAAAATATGCCCACAGCAAAGAAAAAATATGCCCACAGCGAGCTGACAAGACGCCGCGCCTAAATATGACAGTAGTTGATGTAATTTTTGTTCGAGTCTGTTAATTTTATTACAGAATGTAAAATTTCGTATAACATGTTACTTTGAAAATAACGCAGAACAAAGAATCCTCTGCGTTATTTTCAAAGTAACAGATTTTCCATTTCTTGCCGGTTTTTTTGTAATGTTAGTATTTACTTCAGCAAATTTTATTTTGAGTAACTTATAAATTTTTGCATTGCATTGGATAGGATTTACAAACTTCCTTTATTAAGTATATCGATTTTTTTTTAATATACTTGTAAAAAAATACTATTTTTTGCTGACTCGAATCATTTTTTAAATTCTGTATTCCAAGCTATGTAATCACTTAAGTGCAGTTTGCAAATATGTGAGCTTGTTTGATATTGTTTAATGAACCATTTTTGCCGTAAATAGTACCGAAAATACATTATTGTTGCTATCCGTAATAAAGTTACGATTTTCTATGGCAAATAGGTCTAATTTGAGGATTTCAGTATTATACGTACATTCGAATAAACATAGATTTTAATATTGATTATTTAACTATTTCCATTCCTTAAAATATGTGAAGTTTTTTCATTCACATTCCGCCATTTAAAAATTACGTTCTTTATTAGATTTTTATAAATAAGTGAGGTTTTGAAAATCAAGTACATAATCAAAATACGTAAGTTAGATTTGTGAGATGATTTTTTTGGGGTCTAACTCCCTATTTCGTAGATTAGTTGCCATAAGCACAGATAAATAGTTACTAACTTCCCATCACGTAAAAAGGTCGCTGTAGGGTGAGGAAACTTGCGCATGGGTACGACTGACGAACCAATCGCGCGCGCCGGTCGAGACCCGCCCGACCCCCGCTCACCGCATAGACCGATATATCGTCTACTGCGCAGCTTAACCGCCAGCGCCTTTTTACGTGACGGCAACTATACGTATAAGTGCTATCACTTTATAGCTAGTGTGCCAATTGTATGTTCCATTGTATTGTCTTGATAAGATTTGTTTCTTCAAGCTCTCTCATAATAAATGTATAAAATAAATGCAAATAAAGACATCAGCGCATTTATTTTGTTTCATTACGAAATAATGGTTTATAAGAACATTTCATTCACATATTGAACAAAAAAGCCTTATAACTTTATTTATTTACTAGCTTTCGCCCGCGGCTTCGCTCGCGTGAATTTCCCACAGGAACAGTGCTTTTTCCCGGGATGAAAGGTACCCTATGTCCTTCTCCGTACTTCCAGCTATGTGTATGCGAAATTTCAGGAAGATTGGTTTAGTAGATAAAGCGTGAAGAGGTAACAAACAAACAAACCAACAAACAAACTCACTTTCGCATTTATAATATTAGTTAGGATTTCGCCAGTTCTTCCAAGTGGCCACTTTGGATTGAATACCTACTTACTTCAATGGGATTGATATCTACGAAAACTTTCTTGTAAATCCTCTTTTACGAAATCTTGTTAGCAAAATTTTAATTATCGTCTTTGGTATGTTAAGGAAACTCTTACAGCACGGCAAGGATATCGTGTTCTGTATAAATATTAGTACATCATTCTAAAACTGCTACACCTACGTGAGGTAAGGTCACAAAAACTAGGAGGACACTTATTTGCCAACAAAAATAGGTAGGTAGCTGAAAAATTCAGTAAAAAATCAGTAATGTCATGCCTATTGCATACCTATTGTAAATCTAAATTAAGTTTTTTCTGAGTATCACGACATATAGAAACAAGACAAATGCCATTGGCTTCGCGCCAGACCTCTGCGCCTGACAAAATAGTATCCCGAATCTGCGAGGCGGCAGAATAAGCGATGGGCCATTTGTGTTACAGCCTGCAGTACAGGCGACTGTCAAGTGACCCGGCAGACCTCTACGTCACGGTATTAAGGGCGATTTTACTGTGAATTGAGCTAGATTGATTTGCTGTTGATTGTACGTGTGGTGACAGGCTATGGCAAATGAAGATACTCGTAGGTACCTGACTATAGCTATACTTATTTTGATCGCTATCTTCTGCTTCAAAACTGATTTAAATTCGTACTGAATTAGAATATAAATAAAGTCCACTTTTAGATAACTCGTTCGTCCTCCACGAGGTCCTGGGTTCGATTCTCGGCGCAGGCAGGCTACCTACCTAATTTTATGTAAGTATGTTGTTTTTACAGGCATTTGTTGCACTAGAATAAAAATATTTTTTTTTTTCCAAAAAAATGAACCGACTTCCATTGTAAAACTTAAAATCATGAAATAACTTAATAGGCAGATTAATCAAAAAGAAAAATGTATTGGCATGCTACCTACTGAATGAGGTGAAGTCGGTGCCGGGATGCTGTCGCGGGCTTTTACTATATAATCCAATGTTTGAACTTTTATATTTTGTTGTTACCACGTTAGAAAGCTGATAAAATGTTGATGTTTTTCTAATAATCTGCACAATTAAACACTAGTGATTATTTTAAGAAAATTTGCTTTTAAAAAAGCATTTGTTGCAAAAAACACATTTTCGTTATGTTTTGTACTCCTGTTCCGAACTGGTTAAGAATTTCTACGATGTTATGATTGATAATAAGTGCTCCATTATCACCCTTTATAAACTGTAAAAATAAACTGATTCTGACGAATACTTTTTTCTTAAAAAAAGATTGAAACTTAATTGGAAAAAAACATTAAAATATCAAATATCTCAAAAACGGTAAACTTTTGGATAACCCATTATAGGTTTGAACCAATCCAAATAACACTACCTACAACCCCTTAAGAGATTCGCCTCTAATTACCAGTAACCCTGTATAACCTCCTCCTTTTTTGGGAAGTCGGTTGAAAAGTAACTAACTAGGTCTCTATAAAAATGAGCAACATGCGAGTGGTAATGACACCCGCCTGTTGTCGGAAAAGATCCGGGTTCAAATCCTACTACTAGTGTGTATACAACAACTGCCGCTATATGGCGGTAGTTGTCAAGTCATGTCAGATGCCTTGAGAATAATCTGACACCAGTGTTGTCTTGGTACCTTCAACCTCTGAATAAGGAAACTAATTCCTTATTAAGAGCCTTCAACACGTTCAAAACACTTGAAGAATGTCAACATGCTGTTGAATTTTTTTATGAACAAGAGGGTAAAACATAAAATATAAAAATTGTACGATAAAACTGATTGCTGTATAGACGTATACTTACCTATCTATGTAAATCGGAAAGACAAACGATCCTGGCTGCACGCCAAGCGATGTCGGCGCCAATAAAGTATTGAGAATCTGCGGTAGGCGGAACCACAGATAATATAGAGGAACCGAGTAATCGCGGCACGACATGACAGCTGCTGTTGCTAGCTTAAATCAAAAATTCGAAGCACTTGTTCGAAATTTGAAAAAGTTTAAATAGAGAATTTGGTACAGGTAACAACCCCTGATTTGAAGGTTTAAAAAAAAGTAATGGTAAAATGGGATCGCATTGGGATGTAAGTTCGCGTGTATATTTTTTCTTTGATGTAAGTCATTTTGAGAATCAAAAACGGAGAATATAATGATATAATGAGCGATAATAAAATTATCAAGCAGTTTACTTCAAGCAATTTGCATAGATCAAAATCTACGCATATATTATAAAGCTGAAGAGTTTGTTTGAGCTCGCTAATATCTGGAATTGCCGGTCAGCTATGAAAAATATTTCTGTGTATGATAGCTACATTCATTGAGTCATAAGACAACAGAATGGTCCTGAAATTCCCACGGAAGCAATGCCACAGGGCACAGCTAGTCATATACAATACCGAACAGGAAGTAAGCAAATATCTTGTAACTTGCAAGACAAGACAGAGCAGTAAACTTTATGGCAAGTGATAAAGAACAAACGCTTGTGCATTCCTACCAACTTCCAATATTGACAGAACAGAAGAATTTCGCCTGTGTGGTCGAAAAGTACCAGGTTCGAATCCTCTCTTGTCTCATGAGTTTGTATTTCAATCTGTGTGGTTTTTCATAGAGCGGCTTCTAGTGAAGAGAGACATTGCCAGGAAACCTGCACTCCAATCAAATCCAGTTGATGATATATCAGCTAGTGTGTGAAATTGAGAAGGCAAATGGCAAACCACTTCATTAACATTGCCAAGAAAGTTATTGCGTGTGTTTCAAAGCACAAGTACCTACCATGAAAGAAAAAATAAGGACGACTAGAGAATTCCTTTCTACACGAGTGACCAAAAACGGAGTATTATGATTTCAGGGTTCATGTATGTATATATCTTTGTATATATGTAAGTTTCTTTATTGCACCATCGTTCCTGAACGGCTTACCTATAAGATTTTGATGTGAGTGGTATTTTTAGATTCCTTGCATTCCCCCGAGTGACTATGTGAGTTGTCAGTCGTGTTTTTTATTTTTTTATAATTAGCTTGTGCAGAGCAACTACGCTCTGCTGCCAGAAAATGTGGCAGAGAGAATCCGGACAAACGAAGCGGCGGGAAGAATTCTGTACCGGAACTTCACCGGGAAAAACCACCGGTAAAAATAAGTACCGGGAAAAAATCTCCACGCGGCACCACGTTTGCCCGACTAAAACCTAACTAACTTAACGCAGTCTGCTACCACCGTAGCTTATGAAGGGAGCTACAGGGCCCTATATGATAACCTAACCTATAAATTAACTACAATTGAACACTTACCAAATTAAATCTTCTTTCTCTTCGGATCCAAACTTGAGTGTCTTCGGGAAGGGGGAATTCCTAATCACCCTACCTAACCCTTGAGATCTCAATTCCCCAGGACAACTAAATAGATTTCTTCCCGTAGTTTCACTCGGGAACAGCCAGATGTGAACAGCCAGCCACGGTTCACCTCTCACAAGAAAAAGTCACAATAACAGAGTTTTTCACAAACACAAATTCAATAGTTATTTAACAAACAGGAAATTCACAATTATCACTCAAACTAAACAACAAGCAAAAGACGCGAGACCGCTCCGCGTATTAAAATCAAACCGATATCGCCCTGGACAATGCAATGGCGGACCACACGCGACGCCATCCACGCTAGCAGTGTGAGAACCCCGAAACGCCTGGCGGCGATAACGGGGAAACGCCTGCGTTTAGTTTTACCCAATATATTACAAACATCCCCGTCCCGGTCTGAGAAGCAGACCGCTAGCTTACTCTACGGGAAGGCGGGCGAGAGAGGTCACACCTCTCCAAAATCGAACCGTCGACCAACACCTCAGCCACACGCGGAGTGCCATCTCCGCCAAGAATCAAACGTAATATGCGAGCTCGTCGCCAAAGCAATGAGGGCAAATTTGCCTCTTTTAACAATACTAAATCACCCTCCCTGGGAGGCTCAGTCCTGTCTGTCCACTTCACTCTTTGCTGCAGCAAATGCAAATATTCAAGCGACCAGCGACGCCAAAAGTCCTGGCTCATTTGCTGCAACATTTGAAAACGCGACAACCGATATACGCGTTCATCCTTCCACGGGTATTCGGGCAGGGCATTCAACGGCCCTCCCACCAAAAAATGACCAGGGGTGAGAGCTTCCAAGTCATTTGGATCTGGAGATAGCGGACAGAGAGGACGAGAGTTGAGGACCGCCTCAACTTTACAAAACACTGTGGCCAGCTCTTCAAAAGTTAGAGCCGTTTCTCCGATAATGCGGCGGAGGTGGGTCTTTGCGGATTTCACAGCCGCTTCAAAAATCCCTCCCCAATGGGGGCAACTTGGGACTAAACTTCCAGGTTATTCCCCTTTGGGCAGCAATTTGACTTAAACTAGTACAATTTTTATCAATAAACACAGAAACATCCTTAAGATAATTTACAGTTCCTTTATAGTTTGTGCCATTGTCAGACCTAATAAGGAAGGTAGACCTCGACGCGAAACAAAGCGATCCAACGCGGCGACGAAGGCCTCCGTAGTCAGAGCCGATACCACCTCCAAATGGACAGCCTTGGTGGCCAAACAAACAAATACACACAAATAGCCCTTCACAATACGGGCATTACGAAAGGGAGAAGCCTTGATCGAAAAGGGACCGGCAAAATCGGTTCCAACGCCGTCAAACGGTCTCGAAGGTCGGATTCGATCAGCGGGCAAATCACCCATCTGTGGTTGCATCGTGGATGCCTTCAACCTATAACATGCAATACATCGAAACAGAACGCTACGGATTGCTCTTCGGGCAGACAAAATCCAAAACTCGCGTTGCAAAATAGCCAACAAAGCATTGCACCCAGCATGGGCGTTACGAATGTGTCGATCAGACACCAAAAGCTGCACCAAGGGTCCGCCCTTGGGCAACAACAGAGGATGGCGAGTCTCATATGGAAGATCCGCCTTCCGGAGCCTGCCTCCAACCCGAAGAAGCCCATCCGAGTCGATGTACGGGTTCAAACGAGCGACCGCGCCCTTCAACTTAGCGCGTGCGTCGCGCAAGATACGAAGCTCTGACTCAAACCGTCCGGTCTGCACGACACGGACCCAATGCAACAATGCGCTCCGGCGCTCTTCTGCACCTGCAATCGGCTCCAACCGCTTTGCCTGTGGGTTTCTACAATTATGTATGAAACGCTTAATCCAACTGGTAACACCCAGAAGCTTATCCAAGCTGCTATACCGAGCAAGTAGCCAATCCGGCTCCGACGTCGTCTCAGCGACTACAGCATGTACACGGAGCCCAGTCAAACTCAAAGAAGTAACATCTGTCTGACAGACAGGCCAAGATGTTTCTGATCCCATCAACCACTCTGGACCCCACCAGAGCGGGTGTGACACCAATTCTGGTGCCGTACAACCTCGGGAAGCACAGTCCGCTGGGTTAAGCTCTCCCGGCACATGTCTCCATGTTATATCAATTCCGATATTCTGGATTTGGGAAACCCGATTTCCCACAAAAACCTCCAAGGTATGTGGGGCCGCGCGCAACCATGCAAGCGCGACCTGGCTATCCGACCAGGCGAAGATGTCCCGTATTTCGACCGTGGCCGCCAGTTCACTGGCAACGTGATGCAACAATTTAGAGAGAAGGTGAGCTCCACTCAACTCAAGCTTGGGAATAGTCAGCCTAGTCCTGATGGGGGCGACCTTGCTCTTCCCTAACAAAAGCGAGACATTGACCCGGCCATCGGCGTCAACTGTCCGCATATAGACTGACGCGGCGTAGCCTCGCTCCGACGCGTCACAAAAGCCATGCAGGCTGGCTCGATATTTCCCGGGGGGCAATATTCGACGAGGCAAGGCAATCCGATTGACTTCCTTAATCGATGAAAACAACTCGAGCCAATCATCCAATGGAGAGCCAAACAGCGGCTCGTCCCACGAGACGCCCAAAGTCCAAAGTCTCTGAAGAAGACACTTTGCAGAGAATATCACTGGACTGATCCAACCGCTTGGATCAAACATACGAGCTATTACGGACAACACCGTTCTCTGAGTCCAGACCTTTGGTATTTCCAAGTCCACTTGGAATGTGAAAATATCGGTTAGCGGCTGGTACTGCATGCCCAGCACCGCTATCCTGTTGGGATCATCCACATCCTCAAACAGGTGAGGGTTCTGTTGGTGATCCTCCGGGATCCCTTCTAGAACTTTAGGCTCATTAGACAACCACTTACGTAGCTCGTAGCCACCTGTCTTCAATATTTCAATCAATTCATCCCGCAGTAGGAGGGCCTCCTCAATACTTTGGGCTCCGGTGCACACGTCATCAACATACAAGTCACGTGACAGCACGGAAGCCCCACGGGGAAAGCGGATCCGTTCCCGCTCTGCCAATTCAAGCAATGATCTGATGGCGATATAGGGACTAGATTTCAAACCATACGTGTTTGTGTTGAGTTCATACACCGTCACAGGATCCTCAGAGGCGCTCACGCCAGAGTATCAACTGGAATCGCCTGTCCTCAGGATGTATGACTGTCTGGCGGAACATCATCCGGATGTCCGCACCAAAAACCACTTGATGTCTTCTAAAGTTCAAGATGATGTCAATTATGTCCCTATGCAATTTGGGACCTGAATGCAAACATAGATTCAACGAAACTCCGTTCGAAGTGGGTGCGGACCCATCAAAGACAGTCCGCAACTTGCCCGTTGAGGCCTTCACCACCGCGTGGTGGGGCAAAAAATAATGCTCAGTTGAGCTCCAATCAACTCGAGCCGGAGACATGTGACCCAAATCCTCGTACTCGCGCATAAATTCAATATATTTATCGCGAAGTACGTGGTCACGCTGCATGCGTCGCTCCATGGACAGCAGTCGTTTCTCCGCAAGCGCCCTACTTTGCCCTAGGCTAGGACGAGAGGCAACAAAGGGTAACCTAGTTACAAACCGACCGGAGGGCAACCTCTCCGTGGTTGATCGAAAAAGGGCTTCGCACTCAGCGTGTTCCGGATCCATCCTGGAACTCATAGGTGGCTCCTCCACCTCCCAAAACCTTTGCATGGTCTTGGCCAAGGACGCAGATGCGACAACCGGTGGCTCCTCCGCGGTGCCATTATCAAACACAGGGCCCATCAGGGCAAAACCAAAAATCGTAGACACTGCCATCAGTGAAGACGAACCCAGAGCCTTCTGTGTACCCAACAAAATCCAACCCAATACGTCCGAGCCCAGGAGCAAGTCCACTGGGCCGGGATGAAAAGACAAAGGGGTCGGCCAAATCCAGACCCGAAACCAAAGACAACACACCCGGCGGTATGTCTGTCGAGGGGTGCCAACCCGCAATGGTATCCATTACCATAGCCGAAGTCGTGATCCTCATTGTGGAGGACTTCAGCGAAGAAAAGGTGACAAGTGTCTGGCCCGTCAGACACTTCACTTGTATGCCACCAACTCCAAGAAGTGGCACAGGCGAGTCTTCCACGACTAAACCTAACTGGCGTGCCACTCGAGTGGTAACCAAACTGCTTTGAGCCCCTGAGTCCAACAGAGCTCTCAAATTAATGGCTTCCCCTACGACCCCATACGCGGACCACCGCGGTAGGGAGCAGAACCGTCCGCGGCTCTGTCCCAGCAAGGGAGCAAGCTAGTTACGGGCTCCCCACTCTCTCCAAACCAGGGGCGCGCCACTGACCCGGATAATATGGCGGGCGAGTGCACATCCCCATCTGAGGGGGGCATAACCCGCGGCCCGGCCATACATATGGTACGGCGGGTGGTACTCCAGCCGTGGGTACTCGTGCAGCGGCGGAGAAAACCGCTGCGGCTGCATGTGTTGGGTATTGGTAACCCGCGTGGAGGGGTGTCCCCACTCTCACGTCCGATCTGGGGCCCCCGCCCATGGGGGCCCCATCCGGGGCCTGGCCAGCCACATACTGGCCATGACCTTGGGGCGCGTGGTCCCGGTCCGCCAAGACCCGCGCCGGTACGCGACCCCCCTCCCGAGGGGGGGTGCGACGAGCGAAGCCGCGTCCTCCGTCCGGTGGTGGAGGGCTTCGCGCAGGAGCGCCCCCGCCCATAGGGGACCCCTGCCTCAACATCCGGGTGCCATCCCCGTTGCGGTTCATGCAAAGCATCGCGTGGTGCCGCCCACGGCATGCACTGCCTGGTATGGCACTGGGACAGTCACGTGCATAGTGACCGCCCAAACAATAAAAGCAAAGTTCATGCCGCTTTGCCATGCGGCGCCGATCTTGTACTGGCAGTCCCTGCCAGTCCCTGCATTGCAGCAGGCTGTGGCCCATCCGACCACATTGCAGGCAGTCCGCGTCCCTCGCGACTGCTGCCGTGTGTGCAACCCGCGCACCAGCTCCACGCGGTGGCGGTTGCCGTCCCTGTTGGGGCCTCCCTCGCCATGAGGGTTCCAAGGGCCTACGTTCAGGCGCTCTGGATGGCGCTGAGTCCGTCATGGTATTCTCAGCAGCCCGTGCCTCAAACTCCAAAAACTTCACCAAGTCAGTGAATGTTGGTAGGGTGGTGCTATCCCGCTCCGCATTTTTCGCGCTCAAACCGCGAGCGGATGTCATTGGGCAATTTGCCCAATACAATGTGCACCAACAAAAAAGACCATTGGTCCACCGGCAGCCCCAGTGTGCGGAGCGCGTTACAGGCCACTGTAACGGGCGTGAGCAACTGCAGGCGCAACTGTGCCCTGTTGGCCACCTTGGGCAGGGCCATCAACTGTGCGGCGTGCGCATCCGCTAACAAACGTAAGTTTTGGTAGCGGGGAGTTCAATAACTCCCAAGCCGTGTCGTACTGGTCGTCCTCCACCCGGAGGTGCTGGATGAGCGACCGCGCTTCATCCTCAAGAGTGGAGAGGAGGTAGGCCATCTTCTGGGCCTTCGACAAATCCTGTCGTGCTACGACCAGGGACTCAAACATATTTTTATATGCTACCCACTCCTCCATCCTACCCCCAAAGTGGGACAGCTGAAGGGTGTGGAGCCGACCAGTAACCGCTGGTCCTTCCTGTCTAACAGGTGTGCGAGGGGCTGGTCCGCCAGCCTGTCTCGCCCTTATTGCGGTCACCGCCTCCGCGATATCATCGTGCAGACTCAGGATCTGGTCCATGTCCGCCATGTGACCTGCGTAGGCCTCCGGGGTAAGATCGGCTTCGGTAAGCGCCGCCATGGCCTGCTTCCGCGCTAATCAATCGTGAGTGGAGGTGATCCGCTCTTAGCAGTATGGCGCCCTCCCTGTCCTTCCGGGACAGGAGTCCTCCGGCCGTCACAAACCATCTCAATTCGTTGGCGAGTGTCGCCCTAGCATTGGAGGCCTTCGCCATCGCGTCAAGTCACAAACAAAAAATAACAAAAGGTAAATAAAAAACAACAAAATCAAGCAACTACACGAAGAACCGCGGTAGGTATGAGAATGGCACAAACCCGGAACGCACGGTACAAACCGCAAACAAATACAAAAAAGGTTACAAATATTCTTATACAAACAAACTAAGAAAAATCTAATAATTTTTACAAACAATTAATTATTTTTTACAAACGAACAAATAGAGGGTAGATAAACTACGCTCTGCTACCAGAAAATGTGCAGAGCAACTACGCTCTGCTGCCAGAAAAATGTGGCAGAGAGAATCCGGACAAACGAAGCGGCGGGAAGAATTCTGTACCGGAACTTCACCGGGAAAAAACCACCGGTAAAAATAAGTACCGGGAAAAAATCTCCACGCGGCACCACGTTTGCCCGACTAAAACCTAACTAACTTAACGCAGTCTGCTACCACCGTAGCTTATGAAGGGAGCTACAGGGCCCTATATGATAACCTAACCTATAAATTAACTACAATTGAACACTTACCAAATTAAATCTTCTTTCTCTTCGGATCCAAACTTGAGTGTCTTCGGGAAGGGGGAATTCCTAATCACCCTACCTAACCCTTGAGATCTCAATTCCCCAGGACAAATAAATAGATTTCTTCCCGTAGTTTCACTCGGGAACAGCCAGATGTGAACAGCCAGCCACGGTTCACCTCTCACAAGAAAAAGTCACAATAACAGAGTTTTTCACAAACACAAATTCAATAGTTATTTAACAAACAGGAGATTCACAATTATCACTCAAACTAAACAACAAGCAAAAGACGCGAGACCGCTCCGCGTATTAAAATCAAACCGATATCGCCCTGGACAATGCAATGGCGGACCACACGCGACGCCATCCACGCTAGCAGTGTGAGAACCCCGAAACGCCTGGCGGCGATAACAGGAAACGCCTGCGTTTAGTTTTACCCAATATATTACAAACAAGCTTGTTTGAAGTTGAAAGGAAGCAGATATTTTAAACTACGGATGCGTTTTTCAATATTATTGA
>CM031579.1:11867620-12005475 GCA_018467065.1 Ephestia elutella | reverse complement strand
GGGTGTCTGCGTGTCTGATCTCCATGCTACTCATCGTGTACGGCAGCTTTCGCTCGCTCAACATGGAGCGAGAGGCGCGCGAGCGAGCGGAGCGAGAGCGGGAAGCGTCGCTGCTTGGGAACGGGAAGTCGGCCCCCGCGCCCTGCACTAATAACAGTAAGATAGTTGTCTGATCTCTAGTAAATTGTGCACGCGGCAGCTTTCGCTCGCTCAACAGGGAGCGCGAGCAAGTGGAGCGAGTGCGGGAAGTCGGTCCCCGCGCCCTGCACAAACAACAGTATAGTTGCCGTCACGTAATTTGGCCGCTAGCGGTTAAGCTGCGCAGTAGGCGATATATCGGTCTATGCGGTGAGCGGGGGTCGGGCGGGTCTTGACCAGCGCGCGCGATTGGTTCGTCAGTCGTACCCATGCGCAAGTTTTACCCCCTCCTCACCCTCCCAGCGGCCTTTTCACGTGATGGGAAGTATAAGATACATTATGTTGTCTGCTAGAAAGCCCGATCTTTAATTGATTGTGCTCGGTCAACATGAAGCGCGCGAGTAAGCGGAGCGAAAGCTGTAATCGCTCGCTCAACATTATCATGTATTTCTCAAGATATTCATTTGACAGGATTTGCATGTCTCTTTTTTATAGCTCCAAGGCGAATGATTGACATGATTGTAGGCCCGTCAGTTCATCGAATCGGAAGGAAGCCATACATTGTACAATAGCACGATGGGTGATACGCAAGTGATACGCCATGGCAGGCACTGCCGCTAATCTTACCCTAACAAAATAGCTAGTCTATATTGAATTACCAACAAATTATCTGCTAAGGTAATAAGGTATTCACTAAACTTTAATACTTCTTTTTAACGATATTTGTGATAACATTTGATATTAACAAAGTTGTTCGATTTATTGCGAATCGTTTGTTCTGGTAGACAAAAATAATATGCTTACAGCAATCTTTAAAAAAAACTGTCGAGACGACACGACAGCTCACGTGCCTGCGACGATCAGTTTAAATCATCGCGTGTTTCTTAATGTTTGTATATCATAATTTCATTACGCTATATTTTTCCCCAATTAAAGTTGCTCTGTAATTTATAATACTTGATAAGTAATTCATTGAACATCGTTAAACTAACCGATGTTTACTTTTAACACTTAATTAAAACACGAATAAGTTACGTGATAGGCCATGGTTTACCAGGTAATGGTGTCTTCTTGGTAACTCATTCAGCAAAAACTTTGACGAGAATGATAAATTTGGTACATCCATTGTTTCCCAATGTTCACAACTGGTGCAGAATAGGTAAAAAAACTGTCAATGCAGTGCAGTACCATGTTTGGATAATCGACTGCGTAAAAACTTTTAAGCCGCTGGTAATAATACTTTCGTAATAATGCTGGCCTATACGATAATACATACTCATATCAATAGTTGAGTACTTCTTCATACTACAATAGTATATGTATAAGGAAAATCTCAAATCTGGGCCTGAGTAGTGAATTATCATAAGTATAGTATGTAATAGGTAGGTACATAGTGCACAATAATATTATATTATACAGGGCCAAGTAGTTCATTGTACAAGGCAGAACCAACTGATCTAGTTGCCCAATCGCGACCTTGATTTTTACATTATTTTAGTTTCCATCGAGATCTTAGCAGGAACTATGAGAATTTGTAAAATTGTAAAAAAGTCGATTGATTTATTATTTTGCGCCATTTTGATTCTCGACGAACAAGGAGATGTTTGTTGAAATGCGGAATTTCGTAATTGAATTCACAGTTATACCACTGACTTCCTGACGAACTTGAAAACATGCACATCGTTCTGTGTATACATATACATGAGCTTTATTTTATTTAGGTTGGATTTTGGATACTTTATTAAACTTCTGCCACTCCATTCTTCCACAACTGCTATGGGTTCCATTCTTGGTACAGGCAAATATTTGTAGGTACTTATTTTCATAGGTAGGTACTTGCATAGTTTATTAAAAATATTTATTAAACTTGTTATATCGCGGAAATAAATTTGCAATAATTAACGCATTATTCTTAGTGATGGAGCACAAAATTAAAAATAAATATTATTTTGAAATGAGAGAATTCACTTCAATATAAAATTTTTTTCCTAAAAAAATGGAACTCATCTTCCATTGTAAAACTTAAAATCATGAACAACTTAACAGGCAGATTAATCAAAGGAAAAATGCATTGGCATAAGCATCACCAACTGTCAGAGGTGTTTAAAAGTCGGTGCCAAGTGCAATGATTATGGATGATGTAGGTATTTTAATTACACAAGCATTCTAATGTTAATTTAGATGATTTAATGAATTTTTAATTTGGTAACAATTTACCCTCATTCCAGTAGGTAGTAATGCCATGAATACATTTTTCTTTTTGATTTAATCTGCTTATTAAGTTATTTCATGATTTTAAAATTTTATGTTAAAGTTTTGGTTAATTTTTTTTTTGGAAAAAATTAAATATTTTATCATTTTGTAGTGCATTTTAAGTGCAATTTTGTTGTTTATATGTCTAAACTTATTTTTTCACTAACAATCAAAATTTTCTACATGAAAATTGAAATGTTTTTTTTTTGTCAGTTTTATTAATTATTGTCAGAACTTGTCATTGAATTTCATATAATTTTATGGCTAGGGCTTGAAACTGGTTAATAAAAAACCTAAAAAATAAGTGGTTTTGACCTTGCTACGCAGTAACGTTTAAATCATTGACAGATCTGAGTGAAAACCTTTTTGAATTTGTCTCGCAGAGTGGAAATGACCTGGTTAACTCTGGAAGGTGGCAGTGATGAAGTATCGGTATATTGCTCATATGTTTTATCTCACTTACGTGATTGTGCAAGTCTCAAAGTGTGGATTGATTAAGGATTTATATTTATGAGAGTGAGAAATAACCAGTAGAAGTGAGAGCATAGGCAACATTGATCGCCTATACAAGAGCAGCAATGCTTTGGGTCTTTCAAGTATTTTGAAAATGAGAATCCGAATGATATCGCGCTTTGAACATGAGAACCAGAAATAATATATGGTTTTCTTGCTCAAACTGCAACTGATTGGGAAAACGCTCTTTTTTTAAAAATGTATGGCTAAGTAATGAGTGAGTGCTGGCTTAGAATTTTAACCAGGTTAGCAAGCCTCCTGTTTAATGGCACATAAATAGACTGAAAGTTTCTCCTGGATTAACAACTCGTCTTATTTCAAAAATGCTGAATGTTTGAAAGTGTCAAATTTCTACTTATATCGCCGTGTAAAAAATATTGATAAATTTTACTTCATGAAGTTTAATTCTTAGTTAGTCTTGGAAGTTTAATTCTTAGTTGGCTTATGTAGGTAATATGGATGACAATGCAGTGAATTTTAGAATCGAAAGCACCTAAAGGGACCTCTGTAGTGTCATTTAATTGAGCTATTATAATAAAACAGAAACGATGACTAGACCTTAGTAAAGCGTTACAATGCATGTAGGGTTTGTATCGGCATCAATACTTGGCAATGGATGGTAATGATTTCTCATATTACCTGAATAAAATCTTTAAAAAACTTCCTTACTTTATAAATGAAGCTACCACTTCTAATATGATTGCTATATAAATATCTACCTAAGCAATCAGGATCCAACTTTATTATGGTCGCTAATTACTATTTCTGTAATCGGGACATACGGAGAATCTTGAGCTTTCATCAAATTTAGGAATGTAGCATGCTATCGCGGGCTTTTGCTCTATAATCCAATGTGTTTAATTTGTGATTTTGTTAGGTATCTTTTAAAATTACCGAATGATTCTGACGTATTAAAATAATCAACTTCAGAATAAACTATATTTCGAAGAAAACAATAATTTTCAAAATCAAATTCACCATATGCGGAGAAATCATGAAACATACATAAAAAATATAACATACACACATCGAAACATATAACCTCCTCCTTTTGGGAAGTCTGTTGATAAAACAAAATGATAACGTTGAACGATGCTAAGTTGTAAATTAACTTAAAAATTCATTAGTACTAAACAATGTTTATTAATTCATAAATTTACTTATATGACAATGTATAGGGGAAAATGAATGTAGTCAATAGCCGTGAACTTATGCTTTTGACTGCATGTTGTGTTTTCTATTTATCAACACAGCTGTAGTTTTCTCCGAAGGTGAACTATTGTCTCCAACGTTACTAATTAGCTGACTGACAAAAACTATCCGTTTAAAATACCTACATTGTCTGTTAGTGAAAGTGGCCTACATGATTAGAAAATTGAGCAGATGTATACACAGTCTGATTAATGGTTATTTTTTTGTTAATTGTTATGTTAATAAGTCGCACGTATTTTAGACTTGCAATGTTCTTAACTTAGATTTATTTTCTTATACTTTGTACACGTTTGATGCGTAAACGACTATACATATTGGTTTCTAAACTAAAGCATTCTATGCTCGGCATCACACTGCTTCATCACATACCAAACGTCGAAATTTGACGTCGTAGAAAAGTCGAAAATGTAGGTAAACAATACAGCGACCAGTTGGTAAACCACAACCACCACCAGCCCGCTAGTCAGATGACATTGTTTGGTTGGCGGGAAAGCGATGGATAAGAGTGGCATAGGAGTTCACAGGACCGTATACTAATAAATGGCGTGAAAATTTTAGTTTGTCTTTAACATGGCCATCCATACTGATATTGGCAGTAACTCAGTGACAATAAAAACAATACAACTAACATATACATTAGATACTATCTTTAGCCCGGGCCCTGGGTTCGGATCCCGTAGAAATTTTGGCATAAACAGTACCCTATGTCTACTCTATATATTCCTCTGGTAGTATTTTTTCTTACTCGTGTACCAAATTTTAACAAATTCGTCCAGTAGACTTAGACAACATGATAGTTTTTTATCATGATGGCAAATTTGACTGTAACAATTACTGTCAATGTATGGATGGAGATTTCAAATTAATGGCAAATCAAATTTGGCATAGCAAACTAGAACTCCTATAATACTAGTAGGAATAAACATTGTTTTATAATTTCAGATATACAAACCCTGAACACTGATGTAAGCGCTGTGCTTCCTGCTGGGCCTGTCTCGTCAATGGCGCTGCTCATCATGTTCTTCTTCTTTCGACTCCATGCAGACCCTCGTCGCGATATGTACTGCCAGTGAGTTGCATTGTCTATGAGTCATGTTTGGAAATAACATGCAATCGTTTGATTTTTTAAATTGAGGATGAAATGTAATGAGTTTAATAAAATCCCACGGGGATCGAACTGCAATCGATGCAAGTTATTGCAAATAAATATATCTATTTCTATTTCGAAACAGCTATAATATCCCTGGGGAACTGTGATCCAAGTAGAGTGAACTGTGATCCAAGTAGAGTGCCTGGAAATAATTTTCAAATAACTTTGTTAATCCTTTTCTAAGGTCAATGAGTAAAATTTAATTGTTTTTTCAAACTTTAGTAATAGCGTGCGCGGCGCTAGCGTTCCTGCTGACGCCGCTGGTGCAAAGCATCGTACACGGCAGCGCGGGTGGGGAGGGGGCGGGCGGTACAGCGGGCCCGAGCTGGCGGCCGCGCTGCTGTCGGCCTGCATCGTCTGTGTGTGGGTGCTCACCGGCCACTGGCTGCTGATGGACGGTGAGTGTGATCATGATGTCAGTGATAGTGCAGGCCAGTGCGGGGTGGGGGGCGGTGTGCGGGCGGTACAGCGTGCCCGAGCTGGCGGCCGCGCTGCTGGCGGCCGGCATCGTCTGTGTGTGGGTGCTCACCGGCCACTGGCTGCTGATGGACGGTGAGTGTGATCATGATGTCAGTGATAGTGCAGGCCAGTGCGGGGTGGGGGGGGCGGTGTGCGGGCGGTACAGCGTGCCCGAGCTGGCGGCCGCGCTGCTGGCGGCCGGCATCGTCTGTGTGTGGGTGCTCACCGGCCACTGGCTGCTGATGGACGGTGAGTGTGATCATGATGTCAGTGATAGTGCAGGCCAGTGCGGGGTGGGGGCGGTGTGCGGGCGGTACAGCGTGCCCGAGCTGGCGGCCGCGCTGCTGGCGGCCGGCATCGTCTGTGTGTGGGTGCTCACCGGCCACTGGCTGCTGATGGACGGTGAGTGTGATCATGATGTCAGTGATAGTGCAGGCCAGTGCGGGGGTGGGGGGGCCGTGTGCGGGCGGTACAGCGTGCCCGAGCTGGCGGCCGCGCTGCTGGCGGCCGGCATCGTCTGTGTGTGGGTGCTCACCGGCCACTGGCTGCTGATGGACGGTGAGTGTGATCATGATGTCAGTGATAGTGCAGGCCAGTGCGGGGTGGGGGGCGGTGTGCGGGCGGTACAGCGTGCCCGAGCTGGCAGGCCGCGCTGCTGGCGGCCGGCATCGTCTGTGTGTGGGTGCTCACCGGCCACTGGCTGCTGATGGACGGTGAGTGTGATCATGATGTCAGTGATAGTGCAGGCCAGTGCGGGGGTGGGGGCGGTGTGCGGGCGGTACAGCGTGCCCGAGCTGGCGGCCGCGCTGCTGGCGGCCGGCATCGTCTGTGTGTGGGTGCTCACCGGCCACTGGCTGCTGATGGACGGTGAGTGTGATCATGATGTCGGTGATAGTGCATGCCAGTGCGGGGGTGGGGGGGCGGTGTGCGGGCGGTACAGCGTGCCCGAGCTGGCGGCCGCGCTGCTGGCGGCCGGCATCGTCTGTGTGTGGGTGCTCACCGGCCACTGGCTGCTGATGGACGGTGAGTGTGATCATGATGTCAGTGATAGTGCAGGCCAGTGCGGGGGTGGGGGGCGGTGTGCGGGCGGTACAGCGTGCCCGAGCTGGCAGCGCGCGCTGCTGGCGGCCGGCATCGTCTGTGTGTGGGTGCTCACCGGCCACTGGCTGCTGATGGACGGTGAGTGTGATCATGATGTCAGTGATAGTGCAGGCCAGTGCGGGGGTGGGGGGGCGGTGTGCGGGCGGTACAGCGTGCCCGAGCTGGCAACCGCGCTGCTGGCGGCCGGCATCGTCTGTGTGTGGGTGCTCACCGGCCACTGGCTGCTGATGGACGGTGAGTGTGATCATGATGTCAGTGATAGTGCAGGCCAGTGCGGGGGTGGGGGGCGGTGTGCGGGCGGTACAGCGTGCCCGAGCTGGCGGCCGCGCTGCTGGCGGCCGGCATCGTCTGTGTGTGGGTGCTCACCGGCCACTGGCTGCTGATGGACGGTGAGTGTGATCATGATGTCAGTGATAGTGCAGGCCAGTGCGGGGGTGGGGGGGCGGTGTGCGGGCGGTACAGCGTGCCCGAGCTGGCGGCCGCGCTGCTGGCGGCCGGCATCGTCTGTGTGTGGGTGCTCACCGGCCACTGGCTGCTGATGGACGGTGAGTGTGATCATGATGTCAGTGATAGTGCAGGCCAGTGCGGGGGTGGGGGGGCGGTGTGCGGGCGGTACAGCGTGCCCGAGCTGGCGGCCGCGCTGCTGGCGGCCGGCATCGTCTGTGTGTGGGTGCTCACCGGCCACTGGCTGCTGATGGACGGTGAGTGTGATCATGATGTCAGTGATAGTGCAGGCCAGTGCGGGGGTGCGGGGGCGGTGTGCGGGCGGTACAGCGTGCCCGAGCTGGCGGCCGCGCTGCTGGCGGCCGGCATCGTCTGTGTGTGGGTGCTCACCGGCCACTGGCTGCTGATGGACGGTGAGTGTGATCATGATGTCAGTGATAGTGCAGGCCAGTGCGGGGGTGGGGGGGCGGGGTGCGGGCGGTACAGCGTGCCCGAGCTGGCGGCCGCGCTGCTGGCGGCCGGCATCGTCTCTCTGTGTGTGTGGGTGCTCACCGGCCACTGGCTGCTGATGGACGGTGGAGTGTGATCATGATGTCAGTGATAGTGCGGGCAGTGCGGGTGGGGGGGCGGTGTGCGGGCGGTACAGCGTGCCCGAGCTAGCGGCCGCGCTGCTGGCGGCCGGCATGGCACCGGTGGCTGCTGATGGACGGTGAGTGTGATCATGATGTCAGTGATAGTGCAGGCCAGTGCGGGGGTGGGGGGGCGGTGTGCGGGCGGTACAGCGTGCCCGAGCTGGCGGCCGCGCTGCTGGCGGCCGGCATCGTCTGTGTGTGGGTGCTCACCGGCCACTGGCTGCTGATGGACGGTGAGTGTGATCATGATGTCAGTGATAGTGCAGGCCAGTGCGGGGTGGGGGCGGTGTGCGGGCGGTACAGCGTGCCCGAGCTGGCGGCCGCGCTGCTGGCGGCCGGCATCGTCTGTGTGTGGGTGCTCACCGGCCACTGGCTGCTGATGGACGGTGAGTGTGATCATGATGTCAGTGATAGTGCAGGCCAGTGCGGGGGTGGGGGGGCGGTGTGCGGGCGGTACAGCGTGCCCGAGCTGGCGGCCGCGCTGCTGGCGGCCGGCATCGTCTGTGTGTGGGTGCTCACCGGCCACTGGCTGCTGATGGACGGTGAGTGTGATCATGATGTCAGTGATAGTGCAGGCCAGTGCGGGGGTGGGGGGGACGGGTGGCTAAATATCCTGTCACTACTAAACATATATCTGTCTCTTTCCAGCCATGGGCATGGGTCTCTGCGTGACGTTCATCGCGCTCATCCGCCTGCCTTCGCTGAAAGTGTCGACTCTACTTCTGACGGGACTGCTGCTCTATGATGTGTTCTGGGTGTTCTTCTCCTCCTACATCTTCACCACCAACGTGATGGTAAAGGTTGCCACCAGGTTAGTTGCTTTCAGCTGTTTTTAACATGCGACTTTTACACTATTACATCATCATCCACAGCCTTCCGTGACCCACTGCTGGGTATAGGCCTTCTTCCATCTAGGCCAACCTTCTCTGTCCTGGGCCATCCTACACCAGTTGTTGCCAGCAATATTCTTGACATCATCGACCCCTTTAGCTGCCGGATGCCCTACGCTCCGTTTTCCATTTCAGGGGTACCACTCGGTAACGCTTTATTCCACCTTTCATCGTTCCTTCTAGCCAGATGCCCAGCCCAGTTCCACTTTACCACACTATTACAATCACATTGTATGTATATACGACAACTGCCGCTAGATGGCGGTACTTGTCAAGTCAGTATAACACACTCGATAAGATTCGACTCGATTTTAATTGTGATTTTTATTAGGTCTACTAGTTTTTTTTTTTGCTTATTATTGTTAAAAATTCAACTATAACGCACTTATGCTCACTCATTCGTATCAAAAATTAGATAATAGTGTTGTAGAGTTATTGTACTCTAGCTGACTACTGGGACGGACAGGCGGGACTCAAATAAAATGCTGGAACGTTAAACGAGATACAGGTTTATTTATTTGAACGGTGAACGTTCATTACAAATATGCAGCCTAAGCGTTATAACTACTATACCCCTACAGTGTATTATTTTTGGGGTATCGCAGGAGTGTTGCCGGCCTTTCAAAAAGACTTAGGCTCGTTTTTTGAAGGTTCCAATGTTATCCTGGGCAATGACGAGCGGGATTTTGCCCTCCCCAGAGTACGTAGGACAAAATAGTATATACGTAGTGTATACATAATATGTATGAAGACCTTTAAATGACTGTGTGTTTTTAATTGTTGTTTATGCATGTCAGTTAGGTTAAGTTGTTGGTTTTCCAAATAAATCTTCTTCAGCCTTGCCATTCCCATTTCATTTAGGATTTTATTTTCATTTTCCATTTTTTTATTTGGTTTTCCAAATATATAAATAAATAAGATCTTTTGAATAAAACGTAACAATATCGTGGCAGGCCGGCCGAGAACCCGATGAACGTGGTGGCGCGGCGCCTGCAGCTGGGCGGCGCGCTGCGCGACGCGCCCAAGCTGTCGCTGCCCGCCAAGCTCGTGTTCCCTTCTATGCATCACCAGGGACACTTCTCCATGCTCGGTGAGTGTTCACGGTGAATTGTGGTCATAGGAATAGGTGTCAGCGGGACGGCATAGCGCGGGGAGGAGGAAAAGCATGCGCGCGCTGGCATATATAGCTATCACAGCCGACCAAGCTGTCGCTGCCCACCAAGCTCGTGTTCCCCTCTATGCATCACCAGGGACACTTCTTCATGCTCGGTGAGCACTGGATTTAGTATAGGGGCGATTGTCGCAGTAGCGAATTGTAAGTGTCAGCGGGGTGGCGCAGCGCGGAGAGGAGGATTACTTCCCCCCCAGCACCCCGCCCCCCGCGCTCTCATAAACGTCTAAGGTCATAGCCACTATGCTCGGTACGCTCACTATCTAGAATGGTCACAAGGTCAGCAGAACGACACAAGGTGGGGAGGAGGATATCCCCCCCCCCCTCACCTCTAGCATGCGCGTGCTGGCTCGGTGAGTGTTCTAGTATAAGGGCAGTTCTGGATTTTTTAGTTACAAATCGAACGTGGGGAGGAGTCACCCCCCTCTAGCACCCAAACCCCGGGCGTGCTGGCATGAACAGCTAAGTTCACAGCCGCCATCCTTTTTGATACGAAATTCAAGAAATCTTAGAAGAAAAAAGCCGAACGAAAGGAATCTATTTGCTCATGCGCCATACTAAAAAACTGACCCTTGTTTGATTGCTTCATCTTTATTTGTAATTTATGTAAGTATATTTTTATAGGTACGGATATTTTTGTCTTTATTTTGTAGTGATAACTACAGAATTATTTTGAACTTCTAACTGGTTAACTTTGCATGTCATATTTTAGGTGAAATAGTTGATATATTGGGATACTATTCCTGTGGCGTATTACCTGCATGATAGGCTCTCGACTCACCACAATAGCAGGCATTCAAATCCATTAGTCTCCAGACAAATTGAATGGGAAAGTGACACACCAGTACACAAATTTCATATGTTGTTTTTACAATACTTATTAAGAAAACGGGGAGACCCGCACATCAAAACGTTCTTTGAGTCACGCCGAAACCATTGGTAGCAATAACTCGACGCGATTTTGTGTACTTACGGAATTATATCAAAAACTAAACATTCATAACAAAACATTCTATGATTAAATTAGACTGTCAACAAAATCTGCAGAGTTGGACGTCTGACATTGACAGCTGGTGACACACGTTCCGTCTCAGGGTCCTAACAAACCTTTCTTATCATAAAAAAATAAGAAATCATGGTAGGATTGTTGTAGAATTTTAATTATTCTCCTTTAATATCGTCGACTTAGATTATTATAATATTCAACGAATAAATACCTTATTTAAACGTTAGTTCTTTTAAAGAATATTAAAGGTTGGTTTGACGTGCGTCCGAATTATGCGAAAAGGAGCGTGACAAGACGAAATGTCAAATCGAGGGGAGTCGATTCTCTCTTCCTAGAAAGGCCGCCACGACATGTAACATGGCTTGAGCGATTATTAAGTTTTTGGGTTTTTTTCACTTTCGCCGCCCTCGGCACCCCGTCATGGGACTATAGTTTAACCTTTAGCTTTAAAATCCGCGATACGCGCAAGGACACAGGGGATATTTGCCGCCACGAAGTTGTCAGGAGGATGAGCTGTTGATATCCACGTGCCCGCCCGGCCGTATGAATTGGCGCTTCCTGGAGTGTCCTCCCATCACCAGAGGGTGCGGTTTCCCCGGACCGTGGACCGCATGCAACGGCGCAGGCCCCGTCGTCGGCGACCCCAAGGTGCGACACACGGATCCTAACCTTATTTCCAAAGGCCGTGTCGCCGCCTTCGATCCGATGTCCGTGTGTGGCTCAGCGCAAACCTCGGAAGGCCCAGCCAGCGTCTACTATCTCGCATACAACGGAGTGTGCAGGAGCGCCGCGTCGCTTTGAGGACGCGACCAGTACCAGTGCTCGAACCCAATGGATCACAAAACGGTGAACGGGACAACGTTCTAAGTGCGCACAGACGTTTGTGTACGGACCTGGCCAGGTACCTTATATTTGGTTTATGTTAATTTTAACTTTTAATTGCGGCAAAGACTTATCAGATTTTGGTATTAGTATAACATGTGCCCGCCCTCAGCGGCTAGTGTGTTTATGGAATAAAATGCTATATTCTATCCCAACCATATTGTATTAATGATATCACCCTGCCCATGACTCCCAGGACCTAAGGCTTACTAGACAAGAGGTCCTTGTACTTCAAAAGTGCGAGGCTCTATCCTGAGCATTACATCCGGCTCTCTCTAAAGTAATTGTTCGTGTATAATCGCACTGCGCAGGGATATTGCCCGTCTTCGCTTCAAATAGTTGGAGACCCCTGCGCACACCGCCCAACAACATACACTTTTTATTTTTTTTTATTTTTTATACACGACAATGGCGCCCGAACTACTATATTTTTGAGCCTTTGAGTCCTGTGAGAGTGGCAGTTTTTTCTAAAAAAATAGTCTTTAAATTTTATAAACTCGCTCACTTGTTATTTTGAAATTTTGGTGATATCATTGACTGTAAAGTTATTATACTTTAGTGTTTGTTAGGCTTATATGCGACAGGGTTGTAAGCATACAATTAATACAATTCATAGTAATTATTATAATATTACTAAATAATATTATAATTAATAATATATGTGCAGAGCAACTACGCTCTGCTGCCAGAAAATGTGGCAGAGAGAATCCGGACAAACGAAGCGGCGGGAAGAATTCTGTACCGGAACTTCACCGGGAAAAAACCACCGGTAAAATTAAGTACCGGGAAAAAATCTCCACGCGGCACCACGTTTGCCCGACTAAAACCTAACTAACTTAACGCAGTCTGCTACCACCGTAGCTTATGAAGGGAGCTACAGGGCCCTATATGATAACCTAACCTATAAATTAACTACAATTGAACACTTACCAAATTAAATCTTCTTTCTCTTCGGATCCAAACTTGAGTGTCTTCGGGAAGGGGGAATTCCTAATCACCCTACCTAACCCTTGAGATCTCAATTCCCCAGGACAACTAAATAGATTTCTTCCCGTAGTTTCACTCGGGAACAGTCAGATGTGAACAGCCAGCCACGTTTCACCTCTCACAAGAAAAAGTCACAATAACAGAGTTTTTCACAAACACAAATTCAATAGTTATTTAACAAACAGGAGATTCACAATTATCACTCAAACTAAACAACAAGCAAAAGACGCGAGACCGCTCCGCGTATTAAAATCAAACCGATATCGCCCTGGACAATGCAATGGCGGCCGTCCGCGCGACGCCATCCACGCTAGCAATGTGAAAACCCCGAACGCCCTCTGGCGGCAGCAATGCGAAACGCCTGCGTTTAGTTTTACCCAATATATTACAAACATCCCCCCGTCCCGGTCTGAGAAGCAGACCGCTAGCTTACTCTACGGGAAGGCGGGCGAGAGAGGTCACACCTCTCCTTAAAATCGAACCGTCGACCAACACCTCAGCCACACGCGGAGTGCCATCTCCGCCAAGAATCAAACGTAATATGCGAGCTCGTCGCCAAAGCAATGAGGGCAAATTCGCCTCTTTTAACAATACTAAATCACCCTCCCTGGGAGGCTCAGTCCTGTCTGTCCACTTCACTCTTTGCTGCAGCAAATGCAAATATTCAAGCGACCAGCGACGCCAAAAGTCCTGGCTCATTTGCTGCAACATTTGAAAACGCGACAACCGATATACGCGTTCATCCTTCCACGGGTATTCGGGCAGGGCATTCAACGGCCCTCCCACCAAAAAATGACCAGGGGTGAGAGCTTCCAAGTCATTTGGATCTGGAGATAGCGGACAGAGAGGACGAGAGTTGAGGACCGCCTCAACTTTACAAAACACTGTGGCCAGCTCTTCAAAAGTTAGAGCCGTTTCTCCGATAATGCGGCGGAGGTGGGTCTTTGCGGATTTCACAGCCGCTTCAAAAATCCCTCCCCAATGGGGGCAACTTGGGGGACTAAATTTCCAGGTTATTCCCCTTTGGGCAGCAATTTGACTTAAACTAGTACAATTTTTATCAATAAACACGGAAACATCCTTAAGATAATTTACAGTTCCTTTATAGTTTGTGCCATTGTCAGACCTAATAAGGGAAGGTAGACCTCGACGCGAAACAAAGCGATCCAACGCGGCGACGAAGGCCTCCGTAGTCAGAGCTGATACCACCTCCAAATGGACAGCCTTGGTGGCCAAACAAACAAATACACACAAATAGCCCTTCACAATACGGGCATTACGAAAGGGAGAAGCCTTGATCGAAAAGGGACCGGCAAAATCGGTTCCAACGCCGTCAAACGGCCTCGAAGGTCGGATTCGATCAGCGGGCAAATCACCCATCTGTGGCTGCATCGTGGATGCCTTCAACCTATAACATGCAATACATCGAAACAGAACGCTACGGATTGCTCTTCGGGCAGACAAAATCCAAAACTCGCGTTGCAAAATAGCCAACAAAGCATTGCACCCAGCATGGGCGTTACGAATGTGTCGATCAGACACCAAAAGCTGCACCAAGGGTCCGCCCTTGGGCAGCAACAGAGGATGGCGAGTCTCATATGGAAGATCCGCCTTCCGGAGCCTGCCTCCAACCCGAAGAAGCCCATCCGAGTCGATGTACGGGTTCAAACGAGCGACCGCGCCCTTCAACTTAGCGCGTGCTTCGCGCAAAATATGAAGCTCTGACTCAAACCGTCCGGTCTGCACGACACGGACCCAATGCAACAATGCGCTCCGGCGCTCTTCTGCACCTGCAATCGGCTCCAACCGCTTTGCCTGTGGGTTTCTACAATTATGTATGAAACGCTTAATCCAACTGGTAACACCCAGAAGCTTATCCAAGCTGCTATACCGAGCAAGTAGCCAATCCGGCTCCGACGTCGTCTCAGCGACTACAGCATGTACACGGAGCCCAGTCAAACTCAAAGAAGTAACATCTGTCTGACAGACAGGCCAAGATGTTTCTGATCCCATCAGCCACTCTGGACCCCACCAGAGCGGGTGTGACACCAATTCTGGTGCCGTACAACCTCGGGAAGCACAGTCCGCTGGGTTAAGCTCTCCCGGCACATGTCTCCATGTTATATCAATTCCGATATTTTGAATTTGGGAAACCCTGTTTCCAACAAAAACCTCCAAGGTATGTGGGGCCGCGCGCAACCATGCAAGCGCGACCTGGCTATCCGACCAGGCGAAGATGTCTCGTATCTCGACCGTGGCCGCCAGCTCACTGGCAACGTGATGCAACAATTTAGAGAGAAGGTGAGCTCCACTCAACTCAAGCTTGGGAATAGTCAGCCTAGTCCTGATGGGGGCGACCTTGCTCTTCCCTAACAAAAGCGAGACATTGACCCGGCCATCGGCGTCAACCGTCCGCATATAGACTGACGCGGCGTAGCCTCGCTCCGACGCGTCACAAAAGCCATGCAGGCTGGCTCGATATTTCCCGGGGGCAATATTCGACGAGGCAAGGCAATCCGATTGACTTCCTTAATCGATGAAAACAACTCGAGCCAATCATCCAATGGAGGACCAAACAGCGGCTCGTCCCACGAGACGCCCAAAGTCCAAAGTCTCTGAAGAAGACACTTCGCAGAGAATATCACTGGACTGATCCAACCGCTTGGATCAAACATACGGGCTATTACGGACAACACCGTTCTCTTAGTCCAGACTTTTGGTATTTCCAAGTCCACTTGGAATGTGAAAATATCGGTTAGCGGCTGGTACTGCATGCCCAGCACCGCTATCCTGTTGGGATCATCCACATCCTCAAACAGGTGAGGGTTCTGTTGGTGATCCTCCGGGATCCCTTCTAGAACTTTAGGCTCATTAGACAACCACTTACGTAGCTCGTAGCCACCTGTCTTCAATATTTCAATCAATTCATCCCGCAGTAGGAGGGCCTCCTCAATACTTTGGGCTCCGGTGCACACGTCATCTACATACAAGTCACGTGACAGCACGGAAGCCCCACGGGGAAAGCGGATCCGTTCCCGCTCTGCCAATTCAAGCAATGATCTGATGGCGATATAGGGACTAGATTTCAAACCATACGTGTTTGTGTTGAGTTCATACACCGTCACAGGATCCTCAGGGCGCTCACGCCAGAGTATCAACTGGAATCGCCTGTCCTCAGGATGTATGACTGTCTGGCGGAACATCATCCGGATGTCCGCGCCAAAAACCACTTGATGTCTTCTAAAGTTCAAGATGATGTCAATTATGTCCCTATGCAATTTGGGACCCGAATGCAAACACAGATTCAACGAAACTCCGTTCGAAGTGGGTGCGGACCCATCAAAGACAGTCCGCAACTTGCCCGTTGAGGCCTTCACCACCGCGTGGTGGGGCAAAAAATAATGCTCAGTTGAGCTCCAATCAACTCGAGCCGGAGACATGTGACCCAAATCCTCGTACTCGCGCATAAATTCAATATATTTATCGCGAAGTACGTGGTCACGCTGCATACGTCGCTCCATGGACAGCAGTCGTTTCTCCGCAAGCGCCCTACTTTGCCCTAGGCTAGGACGAGAGGCAACAAAAGGTAACCTAGTTACAAACCGACCGGAGGGCAACCTCTCCGTGGTCGATCGAAAAAGGGCTTCGCACTCAGCGTGTTCCGGATCCATCCTGGAACTCATAGGTGGCTCCTCCACCTCCCAAAACCTTTGCATGGTCTTGGCCAAGGACGCAGATGCGACAACCGGTGGCTCCTCCGCGGTGCCATTATCAAACACAGGGCCCATCAGGGCAAAACCAAAAATCGTAGACACTGCCATCAGTGAAGACGAACCCAGAGCTTTCTGGGTACCCAACAAAATCCAACCCAATACGTCCGAGCCCAGGAGCAAGTCCACTGGGCCGGGATGAAAGACAAAGGGGTCGGCCAAATCCAGACCCGAAACCAAAGACAACACACCCGGCGGTATGTCTGTCGAGGGGTGCCAACCCGCAATGGTATCCATTACCATAGCCGAAGTCGTGATCCTCATTGTGGAGGACTTCAGCGAAGAAAAGGTGACAAGTGTCTGGCCCGTCAGACACTTCACTTGTATGCCACCAACTCCAAGAAGTGGCACAGGCGAGTCTTCCACGACTAAACCTAACTGGCGTGCCACTCGAGTGGTAACCAAACTGCTTTGAGCCCCTGAGTCCAACAGAGCTCTCAAATTAATGGCTTCCCCCTACGACCCCATACGCGGACCACCGCGGTAGGGAGCAGAACCGTCCGCGGCTCTGTCCCAGCAAGGGAGCAAGCTAGTTACGGGCTCCCCACTCTCTCCAAACCAGGGGCGCGCCACTGACCCGGATAATATGGCGGGCGAGTGCACATCCCCATCTGAGGGGGGCATAACCCGCGGCCCGGCCATACATATGGTACGGCGGGTGGTACTCCAGCCGTGGGTACTCGTGCAGCGGCGGAGAAAACCGCTGCGGCTGCATGTGGTGGGTAGTGGTAACCCGCGTGGAGGGGGGTGTCCCCACTCTCACGTCCGATCTAGGGCCCCCGCCCATGGGGGCCCCATCCGGGGCCTGGCCAGCCACATACTGGCCATGACCTTGGGGCGCGTGGTCCCGGTCCGCCAAGACCCGCGCCGGTACGCGACCCCCCTCCCGAGGGGGGGTGCGACGAGCGAAGCCGCGTCCTCCGTCCGGTGGTGGAGGGCTTCGCGCAGGAGCGCCCCCGCCCATAGGGGACCCCTGCCTCAACATCCGGGTGCCATCCCCGTTGCGGTTCATGCAAAGCATCGCGTGGTGCCGCCCACGGCATGCACTGCATGGTATGGCACTGGGACAGTCACGTGCATAGTGACTGCCCAAACAATAAAAGCAAAGTTCATGCCGCTTTGCCATGCGGCGCCGATCTTGTACTGGCAGTCTCTGCCAGTCCCTGCATTGCAGCAGGCTGTGGCCCATCCGGCCACATTGCAGGCAGTCCGCGTCCCCCGCGACTGCTGCCGTGTGTGCAACCCGCACACCAGCTCCACGCGGTGGCGGTTGCCGTCCCTGTTGGGGCCTACGTTCAGGCGCTCTGGATGGCGCTGAGTCCGTCATGGTATTCTCAGCCGCCCGTGCCTCAAACTCCAAAAACTTCACCAAGTCAGTGAATGTTGGTAGGGTGGTGCTATCCCGTTCCGCATTCTCGCGCTCAAACCGCGAGCGGATGTCATTGGGCAATTTGCCCAATACAATGTGCACCAACAAAAAAGACCATTGGTCCACCGGCAGCCCCAGTGTGCGGAGCGCGTTACAGGCCACTGTAACGGGCGTGAGCAACTGCAGGCGCAACTGTGCCCTGTTGGCCACCTTGGGCAGGGCCATCAACTGTGCGGCGTGCGCATCCGCTAACAAACGTAAGTTTTGGTAGCGGGAGTTCAATAACTCCCAAGCCGTATCGTACTGGTCGTCCTCCACCCGGAGGTGCTGGATGAGCGACCGCGCTTCATCCTCAAGAGTGGAGAGGAGGTAGGCCATCTTCTGGGCCTTCGACAAATCCTGTCGTGCTACGACCAGGGACTCAAACATATTTTTATATGCTACCCACTCCTCCATCCTACCCCCAAAGTGGGACAGCTGAAGGGTGGGGAGCCGACCAGTAACCGCTGGTCCTTCCTGTCTAACAGGTGTGCGAGGGGCTGGTCCGCCAGCCTGTCTCGCCCTTATTGCGGTCACCGCCTCCGCGATATCATCGTGCAGACTCAGGATCTGGTCCATGTCCGCCATGTGACCTGCGTAGGCCTCCGGGGTAAGATCGGCTTCGGTAAGCGCCGCCATGGCCGCTTCCGCGCTAATCAATCGTGAGTGGAGGTGATCCGCTCTTAGCAGTATGGCGCCCTCCCTGTCCTTCCGGGACAGGAGTCCTCCGGCCGTCACAAACCATCTCAATTCGTTGGCGAGTGTCGCCCTAGCATTGGAGGCCTTCGCCATCGCGTCAAGTCACAAACAAAAAATAACAAAAGGTAAATAAAAAACAACAAAATCAAGCAACTACACGAAGAACCGCGGTAGGTATGAGAATGGCACAAACCCGGAACGCACGGTACAAACCGCAAACAAATACAAAAAAGGTTACAAATATTCTTATACAAACAAACTAAGAAAAATCTAATAATTTTTACAAACAATTAATTATTTTTTACAAACGAACAAATAGAGGGTAGATAAACTACGCTCTGCTACCAGAAAATGTGCAGAGCAACTACGCTCTGCTGCCAGAAAATGTGGCAGAGAGAATCCGGACAAACGAAGCGGCGGGAAGAATTCTGTACCGGAACTTCACCGGGAAAAAACCACCGGTAAAATTAAGTACCGGGAAAAAATCTCCACGCGGCACCACGTTTGCCCGACTAAAACCTAACTAACTTAACGCAGTCTGCTACCACCGTAGCTTATGAAGGGAGCTACAGGGCCCTATATGATAACCTAACCTATAAATTAACTACAATTGAACACTTACCAAATTAAATCTTCTTTCTCTTCGGATCCAAACTTGAGTGTCTTCGGGAAGGGGGAATTCCTAATCACCCTACCTAACCCTTGAGATCTCAATTCCCCAGGACAACTAAATAGATTTCTTCCCGTAGTTTCACTCGGGAACAGTCAGATGTGAACAGCCAGCCACGTTTCACCTCTCACAAGAAAAAGTCACAATAACAGAGTTTTTCACAAACACAAATTCAATAGTTATTTAACAAACAGGAGATTCACAATTATCACTCAAACTAAACAACAAGCAAAAGACGCGAGACCGCTCCGCGTATTAAAATCAAACCGATATCGCCCTGGACAATGCAATGGCGGCCGTCCGCGCGACGCCATCCACGCTAGCAATGTGAAAACCCCGAACGCCCTCTGGCGGCAGCAATGCGAAACGCCTGCGTTTAGTTTTACCCAATATATTACAAACAATATAATAATTAATATTTTATTTGGGCTTCGCTATGAATAAAAAGCATAGCGCTCAGCCATAATTCCTATTTAATCTCAATTTGAGAGCTAATTTATATTTATTGACAGGGAGTAACCTGTATATATTTAGAAATTTATCAATTATTATAACCTATTACATACCCTGACACATATAACCTCACATTCTTGTCAACATGTCGGACGGCGAAAGGGAAGAGCAATATCACGAAGTAAGTGGGGAGGCAAACAAACCACCTACCACTACTACTTCCTCATTTGTTAATACACGACCACGGGGAGGTGCAATTGACACCCACCCACCCGGCCCTTCCACACTTAAAGCGTTACAACCCACATTGTCTCAACTAGGAGCTCCCGGTTTAGTACGTCAAGCCAACTCAATGGGTAGGACTACCTATATTACGGAGACTAGGGAAGATGATGAACGCGTTATTCACATATTAAAGGAGGACCATTTAAGGTCGTGGAATTTAAAATTTTCTGGTGACTCAGACGTCACAGATTTTTTTCTTAGAATTGATGATTTTAGGCGTAGTTGGAATACTTCAGAACATAAAGTACTGAAATGTTTTTTTGATTTATTTAGTGGTAGCTATCTTTGAATAGCATTATTAATGTTGCCACCGGGCACACACCATTTTTGTTAGCTAAAGGTCGGGAGATAATGACGGATGGCATGTTGCCGAAAAGAGGCGGCATTCCAGATTCGTTAATACCTTCAAATGACCAGTCGTTCAGCTCATTTCTTCTCCGCTAAACTAGCACCGCGCTTTGTGATGTAATGTTGTCAGGAAGCATTCGGATGTTGTTTACGACCTTCAGGAGATAGAAACCGGTAAAGTTGGAAAATATCATGTCAAGGACATAATAAAAGTCTCACAAGGTGTGTCCCCTAGCTAGCAACTTTCTTATCTTGAACTTTGTTATTTTGGATTGGTATAACCAATTAGAGGCCTCATTTTTCACATATGACATGACTCACATGTGAAATTTTTTTGTCAAGCGTTTTCATGAAAACCAATTTCTTTTGTAACTACACACTCTAGGCGCCAGAGTAAATATAAGGATATGGATTAATACCTTAATTTTTGAGAAAAAAAGGAAAATAAGTTTTTTTCCTTATACAATGTCAGCCCAACGGCTATACATTTTAAACTTCAATTTATGTGAGAACTCTCCATTAGTTTAAAGACTTTATTAGGTTTACAATCTAATTACTAACTAGTAAATTATGTAGGAATGCTAGATTACATATATTTTAATTAAATCTCAAATAGTTTTTCTTATTATACATTAGTAAGAACTATATTACTTTAGATAATTCTTTATTATTAGTATGCTACTTGCGATTATCTCATTAGAAATCCAAGTATGATTTTTTTAATGCAGGGGAATTGCAGCGGTCTGGCCAGACGCTGTATTCCTGACACTCAACATAAATTGAGTAAGTTTTAGAACGCTAGAACATACATTTTAGTTTAATATATGAAATAGCATGAGTTAGTTTCATATATAGCTGATAGTTTTATATTTAGAAATATATTGCCGTAGGATAGGTGAATGTTTTGTCCGGTTACCCCGGCTGTTTCGGCTAAGTACGACTTAACCTCTTTGCCGAAAAGGGGGGTATTGTAGTGATAACTACAGAATTATTTTGAACTTCTAACTGGTTAACTTTGCATGTCATATTTTAGGTGAAATAGTTGATATATTGGGATACTATTCCTGTGGCGTATTACCTGCATGATAGGCTCTCGACTCACCACAATAGCAGGCATTCAAATCCATTAGTCTCCAGACAAATTGAATGGGAAAGTGACACACCAGTACACAAATTTCATATGTTGTTTTTACAATACTTATTAAGAAAACGGGGAGACCCGCACATCAAAACGTTCTTTGAGTCACGCCGAAACCATTGGTAGCAATAACTCGACGCGATTTTGTGTACTTACGGAATTATATCAAAAACTAAACATTCATAACAAAACATTCTATGATTAAATTAGACTGTCAACAAAATCTGCAGAGTTGGACGTCTGACATTGACAGCTGGTGACACACGTTCCGTCTCAGGGTCCTAACAAACCTTTCTTATCATAAAAAAATAAGAAATCATGGTAGGATTGTTGTAGAATTTTAATTATTCTCCTTTAATATCGTCGACTTAGATTATTATAATATTCAACGAATAAATACCTTATTTAAACGTTAGTTCTTTTAAAGAATATTAAAGGTTGGTTTGACGTGCGTCCGAATTATGCGAAAAGGAGCGTGACAAGACGAAATGTCAAATCGAGGGGAGTCGATTCTCTCTTCCTAGAAAGGCCGCCACGACATGTAACATGGCTTGAGCGATTATTAATTTTTTGGGTTTTTTTCACTTTCGCCGCCCTCGGCACCCCGTCATGGGACTATAGTTTAACCTTTAGCTTTAAAATCCGCGATACGCGCAAGGACACAGGGGATATTTGCCGCCACGAAGTTGTCAGGAGGATGAGCTGTTGATATCCACGTGCCCGCCCGGCCGTATGAATTGGCGCTTCCTGGAGTGTCCTCCCATCACCAGAGGGTGCGGTTTCCCCGGACCGTGGACCGCATGCAACGGCGCAGGCCCCGTCGTCGGCGACCCCAAGGTGCGACACACGGATCCTAACCTTATTTCCAAAGGCCGTGTCGCCGCCTTCGATCCGATGTCCGTGTGTGGCTCAGCGCAAACCTCGGAAGGCCCAGCCAGCGTCTACTATCTCGCATACAACGGAGCGTGCAGGAGCGCCGCGTCGCTTTGAGGACGCGACCAGTACCAGTGCTCGAACCCAATGGATCACAAAACGGTGAACGGGACAACGTTCTAAGTGCGCACAGACGTTTGTGTACGGACCTGGCCAGGTACCTTATATTTGGTTTATGTTAATTTTAACTTTTAATTGCGGCAAAGACTTATCAGATTTTGGTATTAGTATAACATGTGCCCGCCCTCAGCGGCTAGTGTGTTTATGGAATAAAATGCTATATTCTATCCCAACCATATTGTATTAATGATATCACCCTGCCCATGACTCCCAGGACCTAAGGCTTACTAGACAAGAGGTCCTTGTACTTCAAAAGTGCGAGGCTCTATCCTGAGCATTACATCCGGCTCTCTCTAAAGTAATTGTTCGTGTATAATCGCACTGCGCAGGGATATTGCCCGTCTTCGCTTCAAATAGTTGGAGACCCCTGCGCGCACCGCCCAACAACATACACTTTTTATTTTTTTTTATTTTTTATACACGACAATTTGTATTATATGTTTATTAATTTATTTTATTTACGTAGCATCTTTACATGTATCTGTTTAATTTACCAATAATTAATTTGTATAATAGAATTTATTTACACCCACATGAACTCTCTGCTCAACCCTAAGGTTTGACTGTATTGAATCACTATCACTATCACTACATCACTACATAGTATAAAACAAAGTAGCTTTCTCTGTCCCTATGTCCCTTTGTATGCTTAAATCTTTGAAACTACGCAACGGATTTTGATGCGGTTTTTGTTAATAGATAGAGTGATTCAAGAGGAAGGTTTATATGTATAATTCACGCGGGCGAAGTCGCGGGCAAATGCTAGTTATAAATAAATATGGAAGTGTAACTCTCATACAACGAACGCTCTAATCTTGGTTCCATTTACGCAAACAAATGTACTTAAATACAAGACACTCACACATTCTCATAGAAAAAGCTAGTACACGATTGGGCGCGTCAAGGTCACGGGGCGGGGTCAACACACCGCGGCAGCCGGCTACCGCTCAAACAAACGGCCCAGCCGCTTGGCGTTTGAAGTCTCAGCACAGAATTAATATAAGTACTACGTAGTCTCGGCAAAGGAAAGAAAGGTAATTCCGCTGTTCTTCATATCTGTGTGATTTCTACACCACTTTACGACACACGATGGCCTATTTTTGCTAATTCAACTTGTGAAATTACTCGATGATACGTACAATTGACACTTATGCGTTAGGTACAAGTACAACCGTTGAACTCGCTGCGCCACGGCGAACTGAGGCGAAGTGAGGTTTCTATTTTACGCCCCGCCCACCTAGGTTCCTATTTCGCGTTGTTAGAGTTCTATGGTACATTAGTTCGTTGTTTGACTGTCAGACAATGCTTTTAGCATTAAGTCCACCTTTTTACACGACTGACCAAAAAAGGAGTGTTATGTTTTCAGGGTTCATGTATGTATGTATGTATGTATGTATGTAAGTTTCTTTATTCCACCATAAGTCCTGAACGGCTTAACAGATTTTGATGTGAGATGTATTTTTAGATTCCTTGCATTCTTCCGAGTGACATAGGCTATATGACGTCAACATAAAAACAAAATGGCGGGTTATATATGCGATAAATAGCAGACCAAAAAAATAAAATTTGATCAATCTTATCGAGTGGGGTATCAAATTGAAGGGCTTTAAAAGGCGATTTCAAAAATGTATATAACTTATATGTTTGTATGTACTTATTGAGCAAAAACTCGTCAGTCGTGTTTTTTATTTTTAATAATTGGCTTGTGTACTGTACTTTTGTATGTGTGTACAATAAAGTTTAAATTAATTAATTAATTTATGCAACTTTTTGATATAAAGAGTGTAAAAACATAATTTTTGCAGGTCTGGGTGACATCGTGATGCCAGGTCTTCTGCTGTGCTTCGTGCTGCGCTACGACGCGTACAAGAAGGCCAGCCTCGTCTGCCAGATGGGGCAGGTGCCCGGCCCGCGCTCCATGGTAATGTCACAGTTTTATAAGACATACAGTTGTTCATCGGCCTTGATGTTGACGGTGAAGCCGCCAGCGTGATCCGACACTGCAGTGTCAGGGTTGTCACGGTGCGTGTGGTGAGACGTCTTTCCTTCCTTTTCCTTTCATTCCTTTTAATTTTTGTTGATTGTGATTTTTTATCCAAGATGGCCGACATTTTTTTATGTCAATAAGTACATTTATAGGCGCGGCTAGACAGTAAAATCGACTCGAATGCCGCGACAGAATATAGCGTGATCGTCGTGCAAGGATGCTAAGATGTTATACATCTGCCTGGCATCGCGTGAAGGCCAATTTTTCAGGATGAGGTTTACAAAAATAAAATTTTTGTATCCAAGATGACGGACAATTTTTTTTTTTCAATTTTATAATATGGGTATCGTTTTATAGGTTTTTGGGGACGCTGATGACGAAAATAACATTTATTTTGAGATCGAATATGGCGGACAATTTTTTTTTCAATTTTGCAATATTGCATTTCATTTTAAATTTTTGACGTGACGATACCATTACGTTCTTGCAAATATTTGTGCTCACACCACAGGTTACCTCTATTAGATTTTAATCACTAGAATTTATAAGTGCTGTAGAGTTAAAGATCATTTTATAACTAAATGTCTTGTAATTAGGGCTCTCGGCTGACGTACTTCCACTGCTCGCTGCTGGGCTACTTCCTGGGGCTGCTGACGGCCACGGTGTCGGCGGAGGTGTTCAAGGCGGCGCAGCCGGCGCTGCTCTACCTCGTGCCCTTCACGCTGCTGCCGCTGCTGACCATGGCGTACGTCAAGGTACGGTCATTGGCCCGCTACTTCCTGGGGCTGCTGACGGCCACGGTGTCGGCGGAGGTGTTCAAGGCGGCGCAGCCGGCGCTGCTCTACCTCGTGCCCTTCACGCTGCTGCCGCTGCTGACCATGGCGTACGTCAAGGTACGGTCATTGGCCCGCTACTTCCTGGGGCTGCTGACGGCCACGGTGTCGGCGGAGGTGTTCAAGGCGGCGCAGCCGGCGCTGCTCTACCTCGTGCCCTTCACGCTGCTGCCGCTGCTGACCATGGCGTACGTCAAGGTACGGTCATTGGCCCGCTACTTCCTGGGGCTGCTGACGGCCACGGTGTCGGCGGAGGTGTTCAAGGCGGCGCAGCCGGCGCTGCTCTACCTCGTGCCCTTCACGCTGCTGCCGCTGCTGACCATGGCGTACGTCAAGGTACGGTCATTGGCCCGCTACTTCCTGGGGCTGCTGACGGCCACGGTGTCGGCGGAGGTGTTCAAGGCGGCGCAGCCGGCGCTGCTCTACCTCGTGCCCTTCACGCTGCTGCCGCTGCTGACCATGGCGTACGTCAAGGTACGGTCATTGGCCCGCTACTTCCTGGGGCTGCTGACGGCCACGGTGTCGGCGGAGGTGTTCAAGGCGGCGCAGCCGGCGCTGCTCTACCTCGTGCCCTTCACGCTGCTGCCGCTGCTGACCATGGCGTACGTCAAGGTACGGTCATTGGCCCGCTACTTCCTGGGGCTGCTGACGGCCACGGTGTCGGCGGAGGTGTTCAAGGCGGCGCAGCCGGCGCTGCTCTACCTCGTGCCCTTCACGCTGCTGCCGCTGCTGACCATGGCGTACGTCAAGGTACGGTCATTGGCCCGCTACTTCCTGGGGCTGTCTGACGGCCACGGTGTCGGCGGAGGTGTTCAAGGCGGCGCAGCCGGCGCTGCTCTACCTCGTGCCCTTCACGCTGCTGCCGCTGCTGACCATGGCGTACGTCAAGGTACGGTCATTGGCCCGCTACTTCCTGGGGCTGCTGACGGCCACGGTGTCGGCGGAGGTGTTCAAGGCGGCGCAGCCGGCGCTGCTCTACCTCGTGCCCTTCACGCTGCTGCCGCTGCTGACCATGGCGTACGTCAAGGTACGGTCATTGGCCCGCTACTTCCTGGGGCTGCTGACGGCCACGGTGTCGGCGGAGGTGTTCAAGGCGGCGCAGCCGGCGCTGCTCTACCTCTACTTCCTGGGTGTCTAAAAACTGTTCTCGAAGAAAGTAAGAACTAACCCCCCCCCCACCCTCTCGTTATCATTGCGCACCAGACAGGATTCATATTGTACCTAAATGATTCCATTATATGTAAACCTATAATTTGTTACTGCAAATCGATATTTTTTATTTATGATAACAGTATTTACTTATTTAAAAGAACTGTTGTATAATGTGAATTGCAATAAATGTTTTGATGCAGTGATTGCAATAATTTAATTTAATTGAAGAAGTTAGCTGGGTGTCTAGTCAAAAAGCCCCTCGTGGCGTGTAAGCCGACCGAGAATGAGTTTCTTTCAGCATTTCTTCTCAGCAGTTCCGAAATGCTAGAAGTTTGTAGCTTACATATTAATTATTCGTTTTTGACGTGAAAAAGTGCCTGCGAAGGCCTAGCTTAAATAAAGTATTCATAACTTTTTATATGTCCTATTGAAGATCAGTCAAGTTTTTAACTGACTATGCAGGATTGAAAATTACTATTATAGGTCATAAAGTTCACAGGGAAAGAAAAATTGTTTATTTAATTACACAAACTCCAAAACGGCCTCCGCTGAGCTAGTAAGCTTTAAAACGATTGCAACTTACCTAACTTATTTAGTACATGACCTTAAAAAATAATCTTAAAATTGTTGTTCCAGGGCGACCTGAGAAGAATGTGGAGCGAGCCGTTCATAACGCCGCCCAAGCAAAGCGCCGACTTCGATGTGTGACTCACACACACACACTCCGCCTCCACACATCGGTATCCACCGCATCGGTACAGTTACACACATAAATTGTCTAAAGATTAACTAACTGAATAGGGTATTTGAAGTAACACTAACAAATAATGATCTGATTTTATTAATTTTAGTACTCTTGCCCGGCTTGATATTTTTTTTTCTAGGGTATTGATGTCGTGTCCCACTGTGTAGGTACAATGAGGGATTTTCAGAGACCCAAATTAAAAAAATAAATAGTTCCAGATGACTTCATAGATTGTGATTTGTGCAACTGTCAGGTGATTTATTTTCTGCCTCTGGTTGACAAGAATAAGCGCACCATAAAGGTTTAGCCATTATTACGACTCGGCTTTCATAAAACGCCATCTGTTGAGACTTTGATATACTGATTTTTTTTCTTAATTAAATGTCAGAAAAATCGCTCATTACATACGATGCTGGCAAATTATTTGTAGTTGACAAATTAAGATATGATCGGAAGAAATTATATTTAAATTTCACATAAAAAAAAAAAATTAAAGAAAGTCAATGATGAGATGGAAGTTGTAAAACCTTTTATGATTTTTCGAAGCATAATTACTATATTAGTTTGTTTTGACTGTTATCATCAGTAAGCTGCGTCATGACAGGAATAATTCGTCATTCATATTTATTTTTTTCATGCATAATTTATATCATAAAAATAACTCTACCCTATTATCCTGGAGTTTAAAAAAACCAGCGAATTAATTTTGCATGCAAGAACATTATTTTCTTAAGAATAATTTTAAATGAACATTTTTATTTTCTAAGGCTATTTGTAATTTGTAAATATAATCCATAATGTAACAGATTTCGCTGAGGAATTAATCTAGTTTTAAGTACATGTATGAATTCACCCAAGATATTGATAGAAATATACTCGGGTCAGCTCAGACAGAGAAGCGACGCGGCGCGCACTTTTAAAATAGTGATAACAAAATGCAACCTTATTTACTAAACAATACAATACACTTTTCATCGCCGCGAGACGCATCGAGAAGCCGCGCGATCGCAAAAATCTGCCGATGAAATGTATATCGTATTGTTCAGTAAATAAAGTTAAATTTTGTATGACCATTTTAAAAGAGCGCGTCGCGTCTCGGTCTGAGCAGACACTGTACAAGTGCAGGCTTCAACATATTGATGTTTACGTTTCACGTGAAGTGTGCGTTAGGTTAGGGGTTATACACTTTTTTTTTGGTTCAATACATCGTTTATAAGTTACACAGGGTGACTTTGGACCCAAAAGGCCTCTCCGCACGTTGCAATCAGGTTTCGCATATGATAGAACAGGAAGTCCGACGACTTCTCTTTCTTTTGTATAACGTCATCCCTTTCTAGTTGTAAAAATGCTGCGACAGATCGCAAGTGAAATTGGAAGGAGTATAGGCCGTTTAATGTAACACACAGCTAAGTAAAGAACTAATGCACACAGCTTTTTACAGTAAATATATTTTTGATTTAATACTCTGATTTGGTGTACGCCCGCGCCTTTGTACGTTTCTTTAATGGCTATTTAATGGCTCATTTGAACGTGAAACGTCTGTCAGCATTTTAGATAATACATGTTTAAGTAATGGTACCACATGTCTACTAATAGTATGTAAACATAAGAATGCAAAACCATTGAGACCTTTGCGTGAGATGCAAATGTTTGTCCCGGTACCCATATGCTTCAGTTTGATTTTTAAAGTATCTCAAATCAAACTATTGATGATTATAACGGGAAGTGTATGGTGCCAAATAAAGTACATGAAATATGTGACAGATAGATGTAATGTTCCAATACTAGCCGACAGCAAAGAAATCAGTGTGCGTAGTGAGTTTTATTCAAGTCACGTGGTTGCCACCAGGTGGCGTTTCAATTTCATCAAAATCTCTTTATTTGCAATTTATTCGTATCGCGTTTAACAGTTGTTCTTTTTTATGTATTATTTAAACTGTTATTTTATTAGATTATTTGCAATAAAATGTATGTATAATGATCTTAAAAATTGTGTCCAATTATATTCTACCTTGGTTACTCATACTGAGTTAACGATAACGAGATCGCATGTGGAAAAAATCTCGCACTACGCACATAGACATAATGCATTTTATTTGCTTGGTTTGTTTGGTGCTATCGCAAAAACATTATAATGTGTCGATGTTATTCGGTTTCTTCCCATGGAATAAATTAAGAACAAACTCCGGAGTAAAATATAGGTTAAGAACTTTCTGTGAGTCTCATATTTTGTTTTAAAGTTAAGATCGATATTATGTGCAACTCGTAAAACGTCTCTTCTACTCAGGCCAGTCGGCCACGCCATGACAATTTTGTTCAATGTCGTCATACTTTGTTGTCACTGCCTTAGACTGATGTTTTCAATGAAGATTTTTTCTATATGTTAAATGGAGTATTATAGACAAAATGTTAGTCTAAACTAAATAGATGTAAGCTACTAACTATTGTTGTTATTATTATAACAACTGTATTGTTGTTGTAAATTATTTGAATTGAATTTAATGAAACATGTTAAGACACTATGTGGTAAGGATAGATATACTTTGTATGTGTGATTTGATTTTTATAACTTTTTTATAACATTTTTGATTTACTTTGTGAATCATTATTTTTATTACATAGTTTTATTGGTAAGTTTACGCGTGGAAGTTATGAATGCAATTAACCTAATGAACAGTATTTGTATTGATATTGAAAAAGTGATATAATTTTATTGAGGCTCGGAATTTTAAAGAAAATTGCTTGGATTATTGTTGTGTAGGTCCAGTTCACATGATTGTTCTTAAGTAATTGGTGGTAATTAGAATTTGTCTCGGATTTTAAAGAATATGATGAAAGTTTCTTGTATTTTTTAGATATGTATTTTTAAAATATTCAGTCCCTTGCAGGCATTTTCAGTGATGTACATAATGACAAAAATAAATAAATAATTGTAAAATCCAAGACATACTGGACTATTGGTGTTATGCCACATCCTAGAATATTACATAGCCTGCAAGTAGGCTGATGTATATTACCATCGATAAAACATTACACGTAAATATTTTATCGATGATATTACCATTATGATCAACATCATATTATTTTGAATAAGGAGATTGAAATAATTATTCCAATATGTCTATAGTGTAATGTGTGAAAAATGTGTAAAATATAGTTATTACAATAATAAACCTTTCATTGTGAATATGGCATAACACATACAGTATGTTTGCGTGTAATTGGTGTAACATGATCTAAATCACCCATTTCAAGATATGTACATATTACACATTTCATTACCTATCCATAAAACTGAAAAAGGCATGTAATATTTTTATATGTATCTGTGAGTGTAAATTGCTAGCAATACTGAATAAAAATATTAGATGGAATTATTTGTGTGTTTGTTTCAAATACTCAATAATTGCATGGCAGTCAACTGGAAAGTTAAACGCAAAATATAAAACACAAAGGCTTCCTTTCCCCATATGTTGAAAATCTCTCTTTGGAGCTCAGCTCTCTTTGGAGGGAAGATAAAATTCTATCCTAAGTTATTAAATAAGGGCTTACACATTCACTTCCCAGCGCTTGTACTAGGTATATATTATAAACCTAACTTAATTTTGCCATTTTGACTCGAGATGATATACCTATATAGTTATTTATATTTCTTAATTTCAACGATTACATACAGTACCTAGATAAAAAATGTTAAAACTGGCCTTCCCTAAATTAGCCATTTCCCAGTTTTGATCAAACTTCAACATTAATCCAATCAATGTTCCAACACCATAAACTCGAGGCATGGAAAGCAAAATAAAAATTGTAAATTGGAAAAATTCATAATATTTTATTTACTATTTACTTCCTTATTAGTGTCTCTCTTCTGAATAAACCTCAGCTGTTTCTTCTTCATTCGCTTCAACTTGGCAGTGTTAGTGATCACCTGCACGACCTCTGCCTTCCTCTTGTTCTCTTCTGTTCTCGCTATGTTTTGCCGTCTCCTCTCCTTTCGGTCCACTTCCTTCTGTTTCAATTGTTCCATCATCTGTTTAGATAACTCTTTGGTCCGTTTTAATTCCAGTCTAAGAGCTGTCTTTTTCTGGAAATCTTGTTTTAGTCCTTTAGTTTTGTTTATAGTTGAGAACCTGTGATAGGAATAGGTTAGAATAAATAATTGAGTTTTTATTAATAACATAAATAAAACTATAAACAATTAAACTTACTTTTCTTTCTGTGATTTCCAAAATCTACCAGATTTTGGCTTTCCTCTTATATTGTCATTCTTCTCACTTCTAACCGAGTCGGAGTTATCGTTACTTGATGAATTTGTTTCAGTATCATTTGCAATGTCTTTAGATTGTTCCTTGATATTTGTTATGATTGATAAAACTTTATCATTTGTTTCCACAGACATATTTATTACAACTATCTATTTATTCAAATTGAGAAAAAAAGCATTCACGCTTTGCATTCACGGAAGCCACACAAAAAAACACGTGTTTTCGTTTACAACAAGTCATCAGTCAGTCATTTTTCTGACAGCTACTGACAATGACATGACAGTTAGTACAAAGGAAAAAAATAATAGACATGAAATGCCGAGATGAAGTGTATGACGGGTATTACACGAACAGTCTGGTGTCAGTCTGGTCCGTCAGTCTAGTCTGAGTCTAGTCAAGTAAGGTTGATGGAAAACTGCAAAGAAATATTTTTTTTTTTAAATATAAGCACAAGAAACACTTTCACACACACTCTGATGATATTTTTGCATCCTGTTCATGATAAGGACTGTCACATAACTCTGTCCCTTTCCTTCCTTAGCATTGCAATGTATTGCAACACGAACCACTACACTGAAAGATTTATCATCCAAGCCGGATTTTTCATGCGAAATGATCCTTAACTGTCATATTTGTTGTGTTGTCACAGTTGTCATAAATATTTAAAATTATTTTTTACTGTTTTGTGCTTTTAAACTCAATAGAAATGATAAAATGCAACGTGTACTATGTGTGGAAGTGTTTCATAAAAAAATATTCGTGGAATATCGTTCCTTCGCACAGTATTCCAAGAACCCTTCGGACCTGACATTTCGAACTAAGCTCAAAATGTGACGCATTATGTTGTTCTAAATGATAAGCAAAAACTCCCGTGTGGAAATTCCTTATAGTCTTGGAGAAAACTCAAACCTAAGTTGGTCAATGTTTTTTACTTAGAAAGTAAAATATTTTTTTTTCTACCGGAAGAATTACTGTATTTGCCCAACTTTTTACGTAATTTTATTGAGAGTTTAAAACCCTATTTTTTTATCGCCACCCCTAGTCTTAAATGTAAGCGTAAGGCGAAATAATAATTTATTTCATTAAAATGGTTTTATTTTAATATCTATAATAATTCAAGCTATTAGCATCCAAAAATCTATTTAAAAGGTAGAGCATTAGGCTGTCTATCTTCCTAAAAAAAACCAGCTGCTAATTCCGTGGGATTTCGGAGAAATTCTGTTTGTAATATATTGGGTAAAACTAAACGCGGGCGTTTCGCATTGCTGCCGCCAGAGGGCGTTCGGGGTTTTCACTGCTAGCGCGAATGGCTCGCGGACGGTCGCCATTGCATTGCACTATGCGATATCGGTTTGATTTTTAATACGCGAGAGGGCCCGCGTTCTTTGATTGCTAATTAACTTGAGTTGTATTTGTGAATTTCCTGTTTGTTAAATAACTATTGAACTTTGTGTTTGTGTACCCGTCATTGTGACTTTCTCCTGTGGGATGTGACGCGTGGCTGCTCGCTCACATCTACCTGTTGCCGAGCCGATTTCGGGAAGAAATCTATTTATTTGTCCTGGGGAATTGAGATCTCAAGGGTTAGGTAGGGTGATTAGGAATTCCCCCTTCCCGAAGATACTCAAGTTTGGATCCGAAGAGAAAGAAGATTTAGCTTGGTACGTGTTCAACTGTAATTAATTTATAGGTTAGGTTATCATATAGGGCCCTGTAGCTCCCTTCATAAGCTACGGTGGTAGCAGACTGCGTTAAGTTATTTAGGTTTTAGTCGGGCAAACGTGGTGCCGCGTGGAGATTTCTTCCCGGTACTTATTTTTTACCGGTGGTTTTTTCCCGGTGAAGTTCCGGTACAGGATTCTTCCCGCCGCTTCGTTTGTCCGGATTCGCTCTGCGCACATTTTCTGGCAGCAGAGCGTAGTTGCTCTGCACATTTTCTGGTAGCAGAGCGTAGTTTATCTACCCTCTATTTGTTCGTTTGTAAAAAACAATTAATTGTTTGTAAAAATTATTAGATTTTTCTTAGTTTGTTTGTATAAGAATATTTGTAACCTTTTTGTATTTGTTTGCGGTTTGTACCGTGCGTTCCGGGTTTGTGCCATTCTCATACCTACCGCGGTTCTTCGTGTAGTTGCTTGATTTTGTTGTTTTTTATTTACCTTTTGTTATTTTTTGTTTGTGACTTGACGCGATGGCGAAGGCCTCCAATGCTGGGGCGACACTCGCCAACGAATTGAGATGGTTTGTGACGGCCGGAGGACTCCTGTCCCGGAAGGACAGGGAGGGCGCCATACTGCTAAGAGCGGATCACCTCCACTCACGATTGATTAGCGCGGAAGCGGCCATGGCGGCGCTTACCAAAGCCGATCTTACCCCGGAGGCCTACGCAGGTCACATGGCGGACATGGACCAGATCCTGAGTCTGCACGATGATATCGCGGAGGCGGTGACCGCAATAAGGGCGAGACAGGCTGGCGAACCAGCCCCTCGCACACCTGTTAGACAGGAAGGACCAGCGGTTACTGGTCGGCTCCCCACCCTTCAGCTGTCCCACTTTGGGGGTAGGATGGAGGAGTGGGTAGCATATAAAAATATGTTTGAGTCCCTGGTCGTAGCACGACAGGATTTGTCGAAGGCCCAGAAGATGGCCTACCTCCTCTCCACTCTTGAGGATGAAGCGCGGTCGCTCATCCAGCACCTCCGGGTGGAGGACGACCAGTACGATACGGCTTGGGGAGTTATTGAACTCCCGCTACCAAAACTTACGTTTGTTAGCGGATGCGCACGCCGCACAGTTGATGGCCCTGCCCAAGGTGGCCAACAGGGCACAGTTGCGCCTGCAGTTGCTCACGCCCGTTACAGTGGCCTGTAACGCGCTCCGCACACTGGGGCTGCCGGTGGACCAATGGTCTTTTTGTTGGTGCACATTGTATTGGGCAAATTGCCCAATGACATCCGCTCGCGATTTGAGCGCGAGAATGCGGAACGGGATAGCACCACCCTACCAACATTCACTGACTTGGTGAAGTTTTTGGAGTTTGAGGCACGGGCGGCTGAGAATACCATGACGGACTCAGCGCCATCCAGAGCGCCTGAACGTAGGCCCTTGGAACCCTCATGGCGAGGAGGCCCCAACAGGGACGGCAACCGCCACCGCGTGGAGCTGGTGCGCGGGTTGCACACACGGCAGCAGTCGCGAGGGACGCGGACTGCCTGCAATGTGGTCGGATGGGCCACAGCCTGCTGCAATGCAGGGACTGGCAGGGACTGCCAGTACAAGATCGGCGCCGCATGGCAAAGCGGCATGAACTTTGCTTTTATTGTTTGGGCGGTCACTATGCACGTGACTGTCCCAGTGCCATACCATGCAGTGCATGCCGTGGGCGGCACCACGCGATGCTTTGCATGAACCGCAAACGGGGATGGCACCCGGATGTTGAGGCAGGGGTCCCCTATGGGCGGGGGCGCTCCTGCGCGAAGCCCTCCACCACCGGACGGAGGACGCGGCTTCGCTCGTCGCACCCCCTCGGGAGGGGGTCGCGTACCTGCGCGGGTCTTGGCGGACCGGGACCACGCGCCCCAAGGTCATGGCCAGTATGTAGCTGGCCAGGCCCCGGATAGGGCCCCCATGGGCGGGGGCCCTAGATCGGACGTGAGAGTGGGGACACCCCCCTCCACGCGGGTTACCAATACCCAACACATGCAGCCGCAGCGGTTTTCTCCGCCGCTGCACGAGTACCCACGGCTGGAGTACCACCCGCCGTACCATAGGTATGGCCGGGCCGCGGGTTATACCCCCCTCAGATGGGGATGTGCACTCGCCCGCCATATTATCCGGGTCAGTGGCGCGCCCCTGGTTTGGAGAGAGTGGGGAGCCCGTAACTAGCTTGCTCCCTTGCTGGGACAGAGCCGCGGACGGTTCTGCTCCCTACCGCGGTGGTCCGCGTATGGGGTCGTGGGGGAAGCCATTAATTTGAGAGCTCTGTTGGACTCAGGGGCTCAAAGCAGTTTGGTTACCACTCGAGTGGCACGCCAGTTAGGTTTAGTCGTGGAAGACTCGCCTGTGCCACTTCCTGGAGTTGGTGGCATACAAGTGAAGTGTCTGACGGGCCAGACACTTGTCACCTTTTCTTCGCTGAAGTCCTCCACAATGAGGATCACGACTTCGGCTATGGTAATGGATACCATTGCGGGTTGGCACCCCTCGACAGACATACCGCCGGGTGTGTTGTCTTTGGTTTCGGGTCTGGATTTGGCCGACCCCTTTGTCTTTCATCCCGGCCCAGTGGACTTGCTCCTGGGCTCGGACGTATTGGGTTGGATTTTGTTGGGTACACAGAAGGCTCTGGGTTCGTCTTCACTGATGGCAGTGTCTACGATTTTTGGTTTTGCCCTGATGGGCCCTGTGTTTGATAATGGCACCGCGGAGGAGCCACCGGTTGTCGCATCTGCGTCCTTGGCCAAGACCATGCAAAGGTTTTGGGAGGTGGAGGAGCCACCTATGAGTTCCAGGATGGATCCGGAACACGCTGAGTGCGAAGCCCTTTTTCGATCGACCACGGAGAGGTTGCCCTCCGGTCGGTTTGTAACTAGGTTACCCTTTGTTGCCTCTCGTCCTAGCCTAGGGCAAAGTAGGGCGCTTGCGGAGAAACGACTGCTGTCCATGGAGCGACGTATGCAGCGTGACCACGTACTTCGCGATAAATATATTGAATTTATGCGCGAGTACGAGGATTTGGGTCACATGTCTCCGGCTCGAGTTGATTGGAGCTCAACTGAGCATTATTTTTTGCCCCACCACGCGGTGGTGAAGGCCTCAACGGCAAGTTGCGGACCGTCTTCGATGGGTCCGCACCCACTTCGAACGGGGTTTCGTTGAATCTGTGTTTGCATTCAGGTCCCAAATTGCATAGGGACATAATTGACATCATCTTGAACTTTAGAAGACATCAAGTGGTTTTTGGTGCGGACATCCGGATGATGTTCCGCCAGACAGTCATACATCCTGAGGACAGGCGATTCCAGTTGATACTCTGGCGTGAGCGCCCTGAGGATCCTGTGACGGTGTATGAACTCAATACAAACACCTATGGTTTGAAATCTAGTCCCTATATCGCCATCAGATCATTGCTTGAATTGGCAGAGCGGGAACGGATCCGCTTTCCCCGTGGGGCTTCCGTGCTGTCACGTGACTTGTATGTTGATGACGTGTGCACCGGAGCCCAAAGTATTGAGGAGGCCCTCCTACTGCGGGATGAATTGATTGAAATATTGAAGACAGGTGGCTACGAGCTACGTAAGTGGTTGTCTAATGAGCCTAAAGTTCTAGAAGGGATCCCGGAGGATCACCAACAGAACCCTCACCTGTTTGAGGATGTGGATGATCCCAACAGGATGGCGGTGCTGGGCATGCAGTACCAGCCGCTAACCGATATTTTCACATTCCAAGTGGACTTGGAAATACCAAAAGTCTGGACTAAGAGAACGGTGTTGTCCGTAATAGCCCGTATGTTTGATCCAAGCGGTTGGATCAGTCCAGTGATATTCTCTGCAAAGTGTCTTCTTCAGAGACTTTGGACTTTGGGCGTCTCGTGGGACGAGCCGCTGTTTGGCTCTCCATTGGATGATTGGCTCGAGTTGTTTTCATCGATTAAGGAAGTCAATCGGATTGCCTTGCCTCGTCGAATATTGCCCCCCGGGAAATATCGAGCCAGCCTGCATGGCTTTTGTGACGCGTCGGAGCGAGGCTACGCCGCGTCAGTCTATATGCGGACAGTTGACGCCGATGGCCGGGTCAATGTCTCGCTTTTGTTAGGAAGAGCAAGGTCGCCCCCCATCAGGACTAGGCTGACTATTCCCAAGCTTGAGTTGAGTGGAGCTCACCTTCTTTCTAAATTGTTGCATCACGTTGCCAGTGAGCTGGCGGCCACGGTCGAGATACGGGACATCTTCGCCTGGTCGGATAGCCAGGTCGCGCTTGCATGGTTGCGCGCGGCCCCACATACCTTGGAGGTTTTGTGGAAATCGGGTTTCCCAAATCCAGAATATCGGAATTGATATAACATGGAGACATGTGCCGGGAGAGCTTAACCCAGCGGACTGTGCCTCCCGAGGTTGTACGGCACCAGAATTGGTGTCACACCCGCTCTGGTGGGGTCCAGAGTGGCTGATGGGATCAGAAACATCTTGGCCTGTCTGTCAGACAGATGTTACTTCTTTGAGTTTGACTGGGCTCCGTGTACATGCTGTAGTCGCTGAGACGACGTCGGAGCCGGATTGGCTACTTGCTCGGTATAGCAGCTTGGATAAGCTTCTGGGTGTTACCAGTTGGATTAAGCGTTTCATACATAATTGTAGAAACCCACAGGCAAAGCGGTTGGAGCCGATTGCAGGTGCAGAAGAGCGCCGGAGCGCATTGTTGCATTGGTCCGTGTCGTGCAGACCGGACGGTTTGAGTCAGAGCTTCGTATCTTGCGCGACGGACGCGCTAAGTTGAAGGGCGCGGTCGCTCGTTTGAACCCGTACATCGACTCGGATGGGCTTCTTCGGGTTGGAGGCAGGCTCCGGAAGGCGGATCTTCCATATGAGACTCGCCATCCTCTGTTGTTGCCCAAGGGCGGACCCTTGGTGCAGCTTTTGGTGTCTGATCGACACATTCGTAACGCCCATGCTGGGTGCAATGCTTTGTTGGCTATTTTGCAACGCGAATTTTGGATTTTGTCTGCCCGAAGAGCAATCCGTAGTGTCCTGTTTCGATGTATTGCATGTTATAGGTTGAAGGCATCCACGATGCAACCACAGATGGGTGATTTGCCCGCTGATCGAATCCGACCTTCGAGACCGTTTGACGGCGTTGGAACCGATTTTGACGGTCCCTTTTCGATCAAGGCTTCTCCCTTTCGTAATGCCCGTATTGTGAAGGGCTATTTGTGTGTATTTGTTTGTTTGGCCACCAAGGCTGTCCATTTGGAGGTGGTATCGGCTCTGACTACGGAGGCCTTCGTCGCCGCGTTGGATCGCTTTGTTTCGCGTCGAGGTCTACCTTCCCTTATTAGGTCTGATAATGGCACAAACTATAAGGGAACTGTAAATTATCTTAAGGATGTTTCTGTGTTTATTGATAAGAATTGTACTAGTTTAAGTCAAATTGCTGCTCAAAGGGGAATAACCTGGAAGTTTAGTCCCCCAAGTTGCCCCCATTGGGGAGGGATTTTTGAAGCGGCTGTGAAATCCGCAAAGACCCACCTCCGCCGCATTATCGGAGAAACGGCTCTAACTTTTGAAGAGCTGGCCACAGTGTTTTGTAAAGTTGAGGCGGTCCTCAACTCTCGTCCTCTCTGTCCGCTATCTCCAGATCCAAATGACTTGGAAGCTCTCACCCCTGGTCATTTTTTGGTGGGAGGGCCTTTGAATGCCCTGCCCGAATACCCGTGGAAGGACGAACGCGTATATCGGTTGTCGCGTTTTCAAATGTTGCAGCAAATGAGCCAGGACTTTTGGCGTCGCTGGTCGCTTGAATATTTGCATTTGCTGCAGCAAAGAGTGAAGTGGACAGACAGGACTGAGCCTCCCAGGGAGGGTGATTTAGTATTGTTAAAAGAGGCAAATTTGCCCTCATTGCTTTGGCGACGAGCTCGCATATTACGTTTGATTCTTGGCGGAGATGGCACTCCGCGTGTGGCTGAGTGTGTTGGTCGACGGTTCGATTTTAAGGAGAGGTGTGACCTCTCTCGCCCGCCTTCCCGTAGAGTAAGCTAGCGGTCTGCTTCTCAGACCGGGACGGGAGGGGATGTTTGTAATATATTGGGTAAAACTAAACGCGGCGTTTCGCATTGCTGCCGCCAGAGGGCGTTTTGGGGGTTTTCACTGCTAGCGCGAATGGCTCGCGGACGGTCGCCATTGCATTGCACTATGCGATATCGGTTTGATTTTAATACGCGAGAGGCCCGCGTTCTTTGATTGCTAATTAACTTGAGTTGTATTTGTGAATTTCCTGTTTGTTAAATAACTATTGAACTTTGTGTTTGTGTACCCGTCATTGTGACTTTCTCCTGTGGGATGTGACGCGTGGCTGCTCGCTCACATCTACCTGTTGCCGAGCGATTTCGGGAAGAAATCTATTATTTATTTGTCCTGGGGAATTGAGATCTCAAGGGTTAGGTAGGGTGATTAGGAATTCCCCCTTCCCGAAGATACTCAAGTTTGGATCCGAAGAGAAAGAAGATTTAGCTTGGTAAGTGTTTTTTAAGTGTAATTAATTTATAGGTTAGGTTATTATATAGGGCCCTGTAGCTCCCTTCATAAGCTACGGTGGTAGCAGACTGCGTTAAGTTATTTAGGTTTTAGTCGGGCAAACGTGGTGCCGCGTGGAGATTTCTTCCCGGTACTTATTTTTTACCGGTGGTTTTTTCCCGGTGAAGTTCCGGTACAGGATTCTTCCCGCCGCTTCGTTTGTCCGGATTCGCTCTGCGCACATTTTCTGGCAGCAGAGCGTAGTTGCTCTGCACAAATTCGATTCCAAATATTTCCTAAGAGAAACCCCTGAAATTTTGTAATAGCAATATTTCATATACACATTTGCTATGAAATTTTAGTAAGGTCTAAAATTAAAAATACAATGGATTGGACGATTTTTATTGTATTACTGGCTATTGCCCGCGGCTTCGTCCGCGGCAAAAAGTACAGTGGAGCAGAAAGTAAAATAAGTTTTTTTTACAATCGTCACCAGGTAGATCTTGGGGATTGAGTGCATGACAAAAATTTTATGTCTGTGCAGTTAACCCTGGAGGAGCTGATATTTGGTGCACCTTCAGGTTATGCTTATCATAATAATGCATTGTCATCCAAACTAAACAGATATCTGTTTTAAAAATGAGTTAATATAAGTGGTAATGAGTTATAAAGTATTGTTGGTCATTTTAGTATTTATCTTTTTCTTCCACAATTATCATTATATAATAATTTTATTATAGTAACGTCAGATTAAAATTGATATTTGATTGTTATGTCTTCTAGTACCTTTATTAGGTTATACCATTTTAATTTATTCGATGAAGGGTTAGGTGTTGCGTGGGAAGGGGTCCACCCTCGTTAAGCGTTAGCTAAAACCCCATGTCAATACATCTAGCCTGGAAAAACGGGGGTGAGGCGACATGGAGCCGTTTCAGATCCATGCCGCCGCCAGTGATGCTGTGGATAGCGCCGCAGCCGGCACCTTTCCCTCTCCGGAGGTGACCGCAAATATATTAGGAGAATGTGATGCTATGGATAGCGCCACAGCCGGCACCTTTCCCTCTCCGGAGGTGACCGCAAGAATGTTAGGAGAATGTGATCCTGTGGATAGCGCCACAGCCGACACCTTTCCCTCTCCGAAGGTGTTCGCAAGTAGACGAGGAGAAACTAGTCCTGGACAAATAGAAGCCAGTACTTCTGCGGGAATGAGTAGTGGAAGTACTATATCTTGTAATTGGCGATTGGCAATTTATCGGGAGTTTGTTGCTAAAAGCCGTCATATTTATCAAAATCGTCGGCCACCTGACTTGAATAACTCTGATGGGATTGACAGTGTATTTGCGTTACTTGGCAACAAACTTAAGCCCATTGAGGCAATCGATGAAAAAGACAAAAAAGCTCGGCTTGATGCAGTAGGAAAATTTATTAACAAAGCGGAAACAAAATATAATAAGGAGTGTAAAAGAAATACTTATTTATTTGAAACAAGGAATAAAATGTGGCTAAGTAAAGATTTTTTTGATGACCTTCCTGATATAATAAAAATTAAGAGTCCCGCTTCATTTCCTAGTCCGAGAAGTGCAAAATAGTTAATAGTCTCTTAGTTGCCGTCAACAACGCAGACATACTAAATTATTGGCAGTAAGACTCAGTGAAGAGCCACCTGCGAAATTAGTAAAAGCATTCACTGAAGCTATAGTACATTCTTCTAATTCACCAGATTCTACTTTAATTCACAATGCTAAAGAAATTGAAACAATTATAGATACGTGCATTGAAAATCCTGCAAAAATTACAGAAATATCAAAAGAAATAAAAAAATCCAGTTCAGATAAAAAAAAACCACAACCCTATATTCCCGATGAAGCGCTGGCTTTTATTATTGACTCGAATATAAGTGTGGATACATATAGATTAATGCGCCAAGATCTTCTCAGAAGGGGATATCCTGCGTATTCACCTTATAATTTGGTTCATGATTCTAAATCTTTGTGCTACCCTAAAGATGAAATCCTAATGAGTGAGTTCGAGGCTTCTGTTTCGCTACAAGGACTTATAGATCACACTTTTGAAAGCATCATTCAAACAATTGACCCAAAAGTGACCCAATATTGTAAAAAAAGGTCTTAAACAAATTGAATGTTCTTTTGAAGCGTCATGGGGTTTTGATGGGAGTACCGGGCAATCCTTATATAAACAAAAGCCTTCTGAGAAGATCTTGGCGCATTAATCTATATGTATCCGCACTTATATTCGAGTCAATAATAAAAGCCAGCGCTTCATCGGGAATATAGGGTTGTGGTTTTTTTATCTGAACTGGATTTTTATTTCTTTTGATATTTCTGTAATTTTTGCAGGATTTTCAATGCACGTATCTATAATTGTTTCAATTTCTTTAGCATTGTGAATTAAAGTAGAATCTGGTGAATTAGAAGAATGTACTATAGCTTCAGTGAATGCTTTTACTAATTTCGCAGGTGGCTCTTCACTGAGTCTTACTGCCAATAATTTAGTTTGTCTGCGTTGTTGACGGCAACTAAGAGACTATTAACTATTTTGCACTTCTCGGACTAGGAAATGAAGCGGGACTCTTAATTTTTATTATATCAGGAAGGTCATCAAAAAAATCTTTACTTAGCCACATTTTATTCCTTGTTTCAAATAAATAAGTATTTCTTTTACACTCCTTATTATATTTTGTTTCCGCTTTGTTAATAAATTTTCCTACTGCATCAAGCCGAGCTTTTTGTCTTTTTCATCGATTGCCTCAATGGGCTTAAGTTTGTTGCCAAGTAACGCAAATACACTGTCAATCCCATCAGAGTTATTCAAGTCAGGTGGCCGACGATTTTGATAAATATGACGGCTTTTAGCAACAAACTCCCGATAAATTGCCAATCGCCAATTACAAGATATAGTACTGCCACTACTCATTCCCGCAGAAGTACTGGCTTCTATTTGTCCAGGACTAGTTTCTCCTCGTCTACTTGCGAACACCTTCGGAGAGGGAAAGGTGCCGGCTGTGGCGCTATCCACAGGATCACATTCTCCTAACATTCTTGCGGTCACCTCCGGAGAGGGAAAGGTGCCGGCTGTGGCGCTATCCATAGCATCACATTCTCCTAATATATTTGCGGTCACCTCCGGAGAGGGAAAGGTGCCGGCTGCGGCGCTAGCCACAGCATCACTGGCGGCGGCATGGGTCTGAAACGGCTCCATGTCGCCTCACTCCCGGTTTTCCCGGCTAGATGTATTGACATGGGGTTTTAGCTAACGCTTAACGAGGGTGGACCACTTCCCACGCAACACCTAACCCTTCATCGAATAAATTAAAATGGTATAACCTAATAAAGGTACTAGAAGACATAACAATCAAATATCAATTTTAATCTGACGTTACTATAATAAAATTATTATATAATGATAATTGTGCAAGAAAAAGATAAATACTAAAATGTACCAACAATACTTTATAACTCATTACCACTTATATTAACTCATTTTATAAACAGATATCTGTTTAGTTTGGATGACAATGCATTATTATGATAAGCATAACCTGAAGGTGCACCAAATATCAGCTCCTCCAGGGCACAGAATTAATATAAGTACTACGTACAGAAAGGAAGCTCCCTGCCTCTCCCGCAATATGGCGTACCCCGCACTTCTACCCCGCCCATTTGAATCGAGGGACACTATGAAACAAGGTTAGCAGCTGCGACTGCGAAGCGTATCTCAAGCTACTCGTACGTTTTGCTTTTATAGATAGAGAGAAACGTCGTTTCAATGAAATTATTATGGAAAGGTACTGCGCGGTTAACATTTGTTTATCTGTTCTGTTCTGTTCTGTTCTGTGCCCTCCCAGCCAGTGGTTAAACTGCAAGAGTTTAGGGCTGGGTCCACCTCCGAGGGGTGCACTTTCTACGAGAGAGCTGAGCCTGGACGTTATGTACATTCTCGTTCTCGTGCCGTGGAGGAGTGCTCCACTCAGACGTGAATCCCTAATCCCCAGCTCGAGAAACCAGTTGGGCACGTAGACGAGATTGGGAATGTGGGGCGGGGCAGCCAGGATAGGAGTGATGGGATGTTTTTAGAACCGACCGAATTCCAGCATCAAATCAGTATGGGGAAGATAGATACTATACTTGGTGTGTCATATATATATGGAAGGGAAATAGGCTGCGATGATGTTATGTGTGTCCAAGTCTTCATGTTGTTGTTCCCCTGGTTGAAAGCTGAGCCGCATGCAGAACTCGCTGATGTCCTCCCGCCGATGCGAGGCCGAAGGCCGAGCTAATGATGTCATCGCTTATGTCCGCGCCGCGCCGATGCGAGGCCGAAGGCGCGGCGCAGCCCCCCTCATGGCGCGGCGCAGCTCCTCTCACGGCGCGACGCAGCTCCTCCCACGGCGCGACGCAGCCCCTCCCACGGCGCGGCGCAGCCTCTCACACGGCGCGGCGCAGCTCCTCTCACGGCGCGACGCAGCTCCTCCCACGGCGCGGCGCAGCCTCTCACACGGCGCGGCGCAGCTCCTCTCACGGCGCGACGCAGCTCCTCCCACGGCGCGACGCAGCCCCTGCCACGGCGCGGCGCAGCCTCTCACACGGCGCGGCGCAGCTCCTCTCACGGCGCGACGCAGCTCCTCACACGGCGCGACGCAGCCGCTCCCACGGCGCGGCGCAGCCTCTCACACGGCGCGGCGCAGCTCCTCTCACGGCGCGACGCAGCTCCTCCCACGGCGCGACGCAGCCCCTCCCACGGCGCGGCGCAGCCTCTCACACGGCGCGGCGCAGCTCCTCCCACGGCGCGACGCAGCCCCTCCCACGGCGCGGCGCAGCCTCTCACACGGCGCGGCGCAGCTCCTCTCACGGCGCGACGCAGCCCCTCCCACGGCGCGGCGCAGCCTCTCACACGGCGCGGCGCAGCTCCTCTCACGGCGCGACGCAGCTTCTCCCACGGCGCGACGCAGCCCCTCCCACGGCGCGGCGCAGCCTCTCACACGGCGCGGCGCAGCTCCTCTCACGGCGCGACGCAGCTCCTCCCACGGCGCGACGCAGCCCCTCCCACGGCGCGGCGCAGCCTCTCACACGGCGCGGCGCAGCTCCTCTCACGGCGCGACGCAGCTCCTCCCACGGCGCGACGCAGCCCCTCCCACGGCGCGGCGTAGCCTCTCACACGGCGCGGCGCAGCTCCTCTCACGGCGCAACGCAGCTCCTCTCACTGCGCGGCGCAGGTTCTCTCACGGCGCGGCGTAGCCCCTCCCACGGCGCGACGCGGCTCCCCTCACGGCGCAGCGCAGCCCCTCACGGCGCGGCGCACCTCACGGCGCGGCGCAGCTCCTCCCACGGCGCGACGCAGCCCCTCCCACGGCGCGGCGCAGCTTCTCTCACGGCGCGGCGCAGCCCTCACGGCGCGGCGCAACTCCTCTCACGGCGCGGCGCAGCTCCTCTCACGGCGCGACGCAGCTCCTCCCACGGCGCGACGCAGCCCCTCCCACGGCGCGGCGGAGCTTCTCTCACGCCGCGGCGCAGCTCCCCTCACGGCGCGGCTCCGTTACTGGCGCAGCGTGGCTGGGCATCATGCACGGCATGGCTCTGCTACTAGCACCGCGTAGCTCCACGCCCAGCACGGCGTAACTCTGCACTCTGAACGGCGCGGCTCTGCGCCCCGCACGCCGCAGCTCCGCACCATGCATGGCGCAGCTCTGCACCCTGCACAGCGCGGCTCTGAACTTGTCGTTTTCGAGGAACTGCTGCAAAAGGTTTACATCCCAGCACAATGAAAGCCGCAAACACAAATTTCAAATATGATATATGCCTAAACGTATACGTAACAAAGTGCGAGTATATAATTTTCATTTGAAAAGTCCAATCAAACATGGTATGCTTCTAAAATGTAATTAACAATTCTACCCAATTGCACAAATAAACAACATTAAATTAAAGAATCACAGACAAACATTTGATGTGCAAAGCTGCACAATCAGGCACTTAGTACATAATCCCCTCCTAATAATCCTCCTAATAATCTCTCCTGATCTTTTGGCTAAATTGAAGTTAAACGCACTGATAGCGCCGGTCTTCTTCTCGTAGGGTTACCGAAGAGACTTAGAAGTAAAACTCCTTGAGTACTGCTGCTATTTCGTTTATTTTCTTTAAATTTAGAAAATACAGAATAAATGATGTCGGCAGTACGGAAATTCACAACGCCATGACCTGTGGCCATGACGAACGCCCGCGCCGCCAGGACGCCGCGCGATGTCACATCGAAAGCCGCCTTTGCTCCTAAAAATCTGTTTAATGTAATCTGTAAAAACATTTAATACCTCGTTGCCTATGCCTGATATGCAATGGTACGAATTGATTTTTCTAGGCAACCCAATTTTCCTTTGAGCGCTTTCACTAATGAATGAAGACTGGCTTCCGGAGTCCAACAAAGCTTTTAAGGTGTAAATATTGTTATTATTCTTTGCCTCAACTAACGCTGAAGTGAGAAGAATTTGACCAGAAGATGTAGCAGACATGGACACGGAAGAAGCAGTGCTAGTTGTCGTGCAATCAGCGCTGGGAGTGCTAGAACCAGGTAAGTTGGTATCATTTGTGTCAATATTATTATTTGTAACCATGTTCGACTGGGCAGACGGAGACGGTAATGAATTTTGTTTATGTAGCAAAGTGTTATGTTTTCTGTGACAAATTCGACAACCACCCAGTCTGCATTGAAAGTGTTGATGGCCACAACGAAAACAATTACTACATAATTTCAGAGAGGTAAGTTTAGAGATTCTTTCTGTTATAGGCATAGCTTTAAATACAAACATTCGTATAACATATGTTGTTGTTTACAGATTGGACACTGCTTATGAGGCGACGACGAATCGACCGATGCACTATGAAAAGTTTTAGTATTTTTACATTGGGAAGACTATGCCGTTTTTCATTAGTTATTTTGCTAGCATTTAACATTTCCAGAATAGTAGTACGTTGTCGGGGAAATGAATAAAATTCCTCTAAGGTAGGGGAATCCATGCTACTCCTAAATTCCTCCCGCTTTCTAGTAGTAACACTGTCCAATTTCTTCGATGCCATATATATGATGAGCGTGTCCCACTTATCAGTAGGCTCGCCTAAAGAATTCAAGGCATTTAAATTTTAAATAAAGTGTCAATCAAATGACGAATACCACTGTTTGATTCTTTATTCAGTGGTTGAATTGAAAATAAACATTTGATATGTTCATTAATTAAAATACGTTTGTTGTCGTAACGATCACGGAGCAAATTCCATGCAATTATGTAATTGTCTGCTGACATTGTAACGGAACCTATGACAGAACTAGCTGGCCCTTCTAAATACGATTTAAGGTAATGAAACTTGTTAATATTGTTTACGGTTTCGTTCTCATGTATTAATGACTCTGACTGATCTGAGGATCACCGTTGAATGGCTTGATTTTAATGTAAGGCAATTTCACATTCGTACATTTAGAAGTGTTAGACGAAGCCTCCACTTTATCTTGATTTTCGAAGCATTCTAACAATGACTGAGCCCGTGCAATTAAATTAAAGAATGCGTTTTCAGTAGTTTCGCGCTCCATCATTTGTTTATTATCATTGTCTTCGTCTAACACTTCTATCTGCGACTGAATGTCCTCAAAGCTGCACGAAAGGTCACGCATTTTATTGCAACGCAAACGAAGTTCGTTTATTTTAACTGCATCTGTTTCTTTGCATTCCAACAAAGGTGATATATACCGTTCAAATAACGTTAATCGTGACCTAATGTGGCCTCTCTGTTTAATAAGATCCCTTAAATCACTCATTTTGTCGACGAAAAACGCAACTTCAATCAATTCAATGAAATAAGCGAAAGTAGTTGAATCAGACATAAAGTAAACAGGTACGTTACGTGCGCGATGATAACAAACTGGTTTTGTAGCCAAGTAGCCGGTCGTTCGGCGTCAGCTGCCCGCTGCTGCCTTATCACAGGGAAGCAGATTCTCCGCGAACTTTAGCAGTCTAGGTTTCCGACTGCTGTATGCACCTGGAATATTCGGCAGGTAATGTAAGGACTACGTTCAAAAATGGAGCTAAAAGTTGAGGACAGTAATAATTGCAAATCATTGCCAAACAAAAGATTGATAAATTTGGTTGAAAAATAAGGAAATGTTGATTTCTACTATTGATTTCGTTACAACTACGTTTAATAAACACTTAATCACTGTTATTAGTAGAAAATATTTAGTGATTAACGTGAATTTTACGAAAAACGTTGAATTTTATTATTTTTTATTTTTTATATGAGGGTTGTCTTACTTTTGTATGCACAAAATTGAATAACTTTATTCACACAAATTAAAGCAAGTATAATTAGCAAGTTGTTTTTCTACATTCTCACCATTCTGTGATATCCCTCAATACATAAAATATCTTCTCCAATCAAACCGCCTGAACAAAATTTTCCACTACCAATATAATTATAAAATTACAAATATAATAAATTTGTCTAGCAAAAACTATAAAGTTACATATCGATCCCACTTCTGAATTTGTTGGATAACCAATAACATTGTAGATAAAAGTATAAGGCGTGTCTTAACTGATTTGCCTAGAAGTACACTATTCTCTTACTTCTCTGTATTGTAGAGACTAATATAATAAATCTAAATGATTGTTTAAACAGGGATTAGTTACAAATTCGTAATAATTATTAGGATATTGTTCTTAATACTTATATTTAGTTAAACAACAACGCACACTTAAATTAACAGTGTTTACTTTCCATCACCTCACCGTAAAAAACAAAAGACGGACGGACTGGTCGACGACCTTGTTAAAATTCGCGGGAAGATTAACCAGTCAGTGCAGTGTCAATGTGACAGCGCACAGATAATAAACCTTATGCGATCAGTCCGTAAATTGATGAATACAAATAATAATTAATAGTATGTAATTTTAATCTACGTATTTGTATTGAGAAGGTTTCTAACACTACAATCACAATTTTTGTCCCAGTATTATTTGATGCCCTTGGACTTCCATATAAAATTATATAGAGTTTCACAGACCCGATATGAAATGGGAGGGGCAAACAAACTATACGGAATTGCTCGTAAACAAAAAATACACAATCGAGATCACTGTTCACAATCAATGAATAAGACTTGAGATTAATTAAGAATTAATTATTATATATATATGTATATATATATATATATATTTTTTATACTTAAGTATTTATTTTAGTGTATGTATTTTATTATTTATGCAATATATAGTCAATTAAAGGTTTATCCAAGTTTACTCATTTGCACCCATTAATGTTCTCCGAATGACCCCAAGGTAGACAGGCAGAAAATGCCTCCGCGTGAAGTCCGCCCATTGTACTTTTACATTTATACCTTGCGCAATAAAGCTTAAATAAATAATAAGTCCACATCTACCTGTGAATAAAGGTTCACCGGTCTATAGTAAGGCTTCCTTATAGTAAGTCATAATAGTGGATTTTACAACAGGCGCACAAAACGAACCATTTTGTGGACGAGTTTCGCTCCTCACCCCGACTCGCGCGAAAAACAAGAACTGCTTTTACATCATACGATATTGATATAAGGCTTGGGCCGCAAACCCATATAGCCCACCACCAAATCAATTTTGCAATTATAGTTTTCTTAAATAATTAAATTGTTTTAATACTATTTATGTCATAAAAACACCGAAGGCAAATTAGAGCAGGTATTACAAAACAACAAACACTGTCCATGAACTTCCCACAGTGTTCGGCTGCATGGCTCACCCTCCCCGCCTCAACATATATACATTTATGAGTAGATACATTAATGCCCTTGTGCACAGAGTTCGATTTTGTGCAGCATATCTCCTGCACAAACAGGCACCTTCAGAGCATGAGCAGTGAAAAATGTATTTTCAACGTCATAAATGTCAATATGTTTTAAATCGGGTTAATTAACTAACCAGCACCACGCACGAATATACATATTTCCCGACTGTAGAGTTCAAAAATGTTAAACTGCTTATGTCACCCCCACAAAAATGAGGACATGGCTCATTCATTACAGCAATACACGAACCGTAGGTATATAAAAGTCACCATTGCTGGGTTCTCGCCCTTGTACAGGATTTTTAAAGTATAAAAATTACTCATCTCATCATAAAATACACTTCTGGTAGTTATTTATTAGTGTGTGAACAAACATCCGGGCGAGGACGTTCCTTATATAAAGCTCCAATTAGTGTGCAAGTTTATGCCTGTGCCTTTCCTTACACAATTAACAATTTCTCTAAACTAAATTTAATTTCACCGACAATTAATTGCATGCACGGTAGCCCTGGTCAGACAGCTGATCTGTTAACACTACAATAAACTCACTAACAAGCATCACTTGCACAGCATGCACAACTTTAATCAAAATTAGCCTCGGATTAGCTATTTCCTCCTGACACAAACCAAACAAAACAAAGGTCCCTAAACGCATTGGGTACACTTAAAACCAACCTCCCATATCCTATGAAAAACGACACGATAATTACATCATATTAGGTAATCTTTAAAAATATTATCACGGGAATCTGGCGTCTTCTACGAAAAGGGCCATCAATAAACGCAACGAATGAGAATACCATTTACTAAACCCGGAAAATATAACAAAGATAAAACTGCAGCTGCAAGCCATAAAACCCAAAACCATTAAAACTGCAAAAAAAAAAAAAAAAAAGAACACTTATCCTAAAAGTAAAACAAAAGCAGCAAAGGCGTGTTACATTCTCTCAACAAGCAATACTTAGAAAGGGCGCACAAAAACTAAAGCGACCCCTGGCTATAAGAGTCAACATCACATAACCAAAAGGCGATGGTAACTACTTTTACCGAGCAATTGCAAACCAAATTAACAATCTATTTGGCATATCGTTTGATTTACAAAGGGGCATTTGTCCACGACTGAGTTATACTTATATGCTTATATAATATTCGGTTAAGAATTATATTATTATCAAACTTTAGACGGACAGGGTCAATTGCAACCGAGTTAAAAGGTGAAATAGAGGTACTGTAAAGCATGGTGACAAAATTTACAGTATTGAATTATATTAATTTCCAAAATAGGTACGGATATATGTTCTGTTTACTGGCAAAATGAATTCAAGATTTTTATTTTGGGACGGGGAAAGATAATATTTGTTTGGAAACCACTGAAACTTAGAGCTCTTCATGACACGGGGATCGGGGTATTGTCTCTGTGTCCAGGTCTTCAGATTTAGATGTGCATCTTCATTTCAAGACGATAAAGTTTTAAATGTCTGCAGTATTATGAGGCAATTAAGTTCTCTGGTCCAATGTTATATGCTGAGTAATTTATCAATTTCATGAATCAAATAGCTCTCGATAATTTCGCCCGCTAGTGCACGTATTTATTTTCTAAAAATACGACAAAATAGTCATATGGTCAAACATCTGGCCGGCCCAGGTCAGATTTCTACTTTACAGCGATTCCTAAAAGACAATGCGCGACCCATGCCTTTGTGCATGTGTTTTTAGAAACATTTTTTTTAACTGTTTTTGTAGTTAAGCGTTTGTTACTTTTATGATCTTTCTGGCGAAATTTTAAAATGTTTTAGTATTATATTATTGCTTAAATTCCAAAAATATTTCCTAGAAGATGTTTAATGAATGGCAGGGTTTGTTGCGTACCTGGTTATTTTTAAGAATGTTCACCCTGGGTATAGAAGATTTACACAGTAGACAAATTTACACAGTAAAGGAAAAAGTAAAAATTAGAAATAAATAATTACATTATACTTAATTAAAAATTTTAACATGCATCAATTAATTTACTATTATTATATATTATCTTATTTAAATTGTGACAAATTATGAAATTGACCATCTTTTAAAGACCCATATATCGAAATAAATACAATAATGTACTTACCTCAATTATTATAATAAAAAGAAAAATAAAACATAATAAAATTGACAGTAGTTAGATCATAACAAGCACACACAACAATATATATACCGGTAATATGGCATAAAAAAACTTGGCGAAATATACGGCCCTCTCCCATTGCAGCGCCCGTCAGGGTCCTTAATAGTTCTATATACGAATATATAAGTAAAGACCTGTACCATACATTAAGGAAGCAATACACGATTTGATTTGATTTATTCTTTTCTGGTGAGAATAATGACTGTGTGAAGAATTATTTTAGTATTTTGTTTGTTTATGTCTATTAGAGTAGAAAATATATATATATATATATGTATTTTTTTTTATGGCAAGCTGTAGGTAGGTTTTTGTGTCTGTAGCTGCAAGAATATTACTCTAGTCTTCTGTTCCCGTGCCTTCCCAGCCTATAAAAAGTATTTTATCCGCAATTTAGGGTTTCTCTAAATTACAGTCAATCATCACGTTTAAATTACGTATCGCATTCTTAAATTAATTTGGCCCTGTTTTCGCTGCCGGTGTTGTCTTTTGTATAGGTTGTTGGTAGGGCTGATCTATGTTTTTATGCTTTGGATTTGATATCCTCACTGGATATTTTCGGTTTAGGATGCGTAAATTAAAACAGTTATTTTATGATATCTACTGTACTGATATCAGTTTGTTTATAACACCAATCAAGCATGCTCATAGAGCAATACCCGTGCCGCGCGCGGAAGTCCTTGTTGCTCGAAGAGCGTGCTCCTTTCTTTGGTTTGTTGCCGCTGCTTTATGATATTAAGAGTACGTTTGAAAACATTATAGTATTCAAAAAAGTCTTCAATTAAGAGTCGATAGATTTAGCTTATTATGCGTTTTTTGCTTCCGTGCAATTGTCCACTCTCGCACTCGCTGAATTTGTGACTGTAGATATGTGTGTATGATATCTACTTCATTCACTAGCGAATTCAGATAAATTAGCCGGGGCTTGGCTAATTTGTTTATTGAGGTTTTACACAAAATATTCTAATTTACATAATCATAACATGAGAAACAAATCTTTTCAAAGAAACAAATATTTTAGTTTTATTCAATTACGCTAAATACCTGAGGAAAGAAGGGATACTTATAACACAGGCCTACAAATTTTAGGTCATGAATTCCCCTTTTCAGTTTAATAACTGATATTGACTAAGTTTGATACGCTGATTACAAATATGTAATCAGTTTTTCTTCATCACGTCCAGATTTTTAGTTATTGACCATGAACCAAAATTGCAATAAAATACATTTTTTACAATAAAAAAATATTTATTAAAAAATACTTAGTTATGATAATAAATTTTTGTACAATATAAATTAATTAATAAGTTGCTTAATTCGTAAACACGTTAATCATCCTTGTGAAACCTTGTTCTTGCGCGGTTAACATTTGTTTATCAAGTACAAACTAAGAAGGACGTTTTTATAAACCGAAGGATGAATACAGGTAGGTAAGCAAAGTAATTAAAAATATTTCACATCATTAGATATTCATTTTTTCGTTTTATGCCATTTTGTGGGTAAATGGGAGCAACATATGAGAATTAAATTTTATTTTCGTATCTTTGTCGTCGGCTTATCATCCTAATCTGCCTTTCTGAATAAATGTTGAGTAAAGTTATTATCCAGTAAGACGCTGATATCAAACAGTATGGCAGACATAATGGAACGAACGGAGTTGTCACTTTCAACATACAACATTGTCGCGGCGTCTTTAAAAGCAATAATTTTGCGGTAGCGACCCTAGTTGTTTAACGCACACATTGACGTATTCACGGATGTACAGTTTCATTTGTAGTAGTAGTAGGTATATTTGACGTCCCGTTTCTATGAAGCTCCCGCCCTGTGTCCAGGGTTAACTGCACGGACATAAAATTTTTGTCATGCACTCAATCCCCAAGATCTACCTGGTGACGATTGTAAAAAAAACTTATTTTACTTTCTGCTCCACTGTACTTTTTGCCGCGGACGAAGCCGCGGGCAACAGCCAGTAATACAATAAAAATCGTCCAATCCATTGTATTTTTAATTTTAGACCTTACTAAAATTTCATAGCAAATGTGTATATGAAATATTGCTATTACAAAATTTCAGGGGTTTCTCTTAGGAAATATTTGGAATCGAATTTCTCCGAAATCCCACGGAATTAGCAGCTGGTTTTTTTTAGGAAGATAGACAGCCTAATGCTCTACCTTTTAAATAGATTTTTGGATGCTAATAGCTTGAATTATTATAGATATTAAAATAAAACCATTTTAATGAAATAAATTATTATTTCGCCTTACGCTTACATTTAAGACTAGGGGTGGCGATAAAAAAATAGGGTTTTAAACTCTCAATAAAATTACGTAAAAAATTGGGCAAATAAAGTAATTCTTCCGGTAGAAAAAAAAATATTTTACTTTCTAAGTAAAAAACATTGACCAACTTAGGTTTGAGTTTTCTCCAAAACTATAAGGAATTTCCACACGGGAGTTTTTGCTTATCATTTAGAACAACATAATGCGTCACATTTTGAGCTTAGTTCGAAATGTCAGGTCCGAAGGGTTCTTGGAATACTGTGCTTCGGTAAGCAATACATGTTTTTTTGACGTGCCCAATGATAATATACAATTTCGTGTTATTTTTGAAACAATAACCATTATTAGACTTTTGAATGCTATTTATCAGCAATATCATTATTTATTTTATAAAGTAGTGTATTAATTATGACCATTTCATAAGAAATACTACAAGTAATTTAATAATTTCGTAAATAGCATAGATCATTTGACAGATCCAGTTTTGTTTACTATGGCTGGGCCGAATCAAGGCAAATATACTAATTTAGTACCTATTCTATAAAAATCTCAGGAATTCTTTCTTGAAGATTAAAATGCACATTTTATAAAAATACTGACAGTGAATTTTATTTCAGGACAAGGAAAATATGCCAGAAAATAATACCTCAAGAAAGAGAACTGTTATGGGGAGTATTTCTCTTACGTACTACGAGTAGTGAATGGACGCCAGCAACCATTAACATCATTGCAATGTTTCATTGCACGTGATTTTTAATAATTTAAAATAAATTTTATTGATTTAATGACTACATACTATTTTTTCCCAAAAGGGATAGAATTTCCCATCGTAAAAAGCTGATGCAGGTCCGTCCGCATACCGCGCACGACTTAAGATTCAGCGTCTCAAAATTTTTGGTTTTGCTACACTGTACCGAATATAATTAATTATCTTAGATCCGACCCTGTATTCTGTCGTTGTGTGAATAATAATCTTAGTGTGTGTTTTTGCCATGCAATTTCAAATGACATGTTCAGTCTGCTTACTATTATTATATGTCTGTGGAAAACTGATAACTTTCGAACGATATTACACGCTCAGTCTGGATATCCATCAGTCACCCACCGCTAAAATAAAAACGCAGTCCGATAACACGCCAACCAAAGAATGGACAATCGAAAAGGCTTGTTTTGCTATAATAATAGCTCTTAACTGCAAAAAAGCGTGTTAAATAGAAACAATGGGTTAAATCTTTGGATTTTATAGTGGCTACAGAAAAGAACGAGATAGCGCAGTAAATAGACGAGAATCAAATTACAAACGGTCCAGTAATTGTGAATTTTTTGAAATGTTGTGTAGGATTATTGTGAGTATTCAAAATAAAAAGGGCACAATTGCCAAGTTTCCGCGTCCGTGGTAATCTTAAAAAACTAAAAAAAAAAAATCTTTTTTCAGATTTAGGCTCATATTTTCGTTTAGATGCATTTTTGATAGGAAAGTGTTCTACAAAATCTTGTAGATAATTAAATTTCCTATTATTTTCATTTTACATTTTGTATTTAGGACTGATAGTTACCGAGATGTGTGGTTATAAAAAAAATTAAAAAATCTTCTTTTTCGGAAATTTGTCAAACTTTTCACTTCAGAACGCTGAAATCTAGTTATGGCATATTTTAGGAGAATAAGTATTGGAACAAAATGTGTAGGAAATTTAATTACCTACAAAACGCATTTGCATTTTTCTTAACCAACCCTGCAGAATGGGGAGTAAACTCAATATTAAAACTACGGAATATTGCTTTTTTTGTTATAATATTTTATTTTCTGCTAACTGCGCCTCGGGTCTTCGCTCCCGTGGAAATTTCAGGATATAAAGTAACCTATGTACTATTTCTGGTATTTTTCTACTAGTATAGCAAATTTAATACAAATCCGTCCGTAGTTCATTGAATAAAGACCAAAATAGAGCTAAGGGTAGGGTTTACTTACAAATGGTTCAATAGTTCTGAATTTTTGATATGTTATTTAGGATGGTTAATAAGTGTTTAAAATGCAAGAGGCACAATTTCTCCCCCCTTCCACGCCCGCCATATGTTGGAAAAACCAAAAAAAATTGCCACTTTATTCAGATTTGCGCTCTCACCTTCGTTTAGATGCATTTTAGCTACATTAGAGTTCTACACAACGTTGTAAAGATAAATTTCCTATAATGTACAATTTATATTTTGTTTCTAGGACTAATAGTTATGGAGATGTGCACTTTAAAAAAATCGCATTTGGAAATTTGTCAAACTTTTTACTTCAGAGCGCTGTAATTCATTTATGGCCTACTCTAGGAAAATATATAAATAAATAAATAAATATATACGGACAAATCACACAGATTGAGTTAGCCCCAAAGTAAGTTCGAGACTTGTGTTATATATTGGAATACAATTTGAAGAAAATTTAATTGCCTACAAAACACATGTAATTTTTTTTAACCAACCCTACGGAGTAGGCAGTAAAAGTAAAAGTTAAAATATTACGTTTTTGCTATCATATTTTATTGTCTACTAGCTGCAACCGGGGGCTTAACTCCCATAGGAATATTGGGATAAAAAGTACCTTATGTGCTAGCCCTGATATTTTTCTACTAGCATACCAAATTTAATCGAAATCCGTCCAGTAGATTTTTTAGATTGAGCAAGAAATATCACATCCAAACTTTTTCATTTTAAAATCGGGTTTCTTTCCCAATCTTTATTGCTGATGAAGCAAATATTATCTAATATCTGTACTTGATAATGTCCACAGACACTTTTACAGTGTCCCAATCAGGTACCGGTTACTCACCTGCAATGAATCACACTATAAATGGGAAAGTTTGGATGTGATATTTGTTGCGTAATCACACAAAATCTACTAGACGGATTTCGATTAAATTTGGTATACTAGTAGAAAAATATCAGGACTAGCACATAAGGTACTTTATATCCCGAAATTTCCATGGGACCGAGATTCAGTTAGTAAAAAGTAAAATATTATAGCAAAAAACAATTTCCGTTGTTTTATCATTTAGTTTTACTCTCCACCTTGCAGGGTTGGTTAAGAAATATGCAATTGCGTTTTGCAGGTAATTAAATTCCCTACGATGTTTGTTCTGCTACTTTTTCTCCTAGAATAGGTCATGACTGGATTACATCGTTTTAAATTAAAAAAGATTGACGAATGTTTGAAAAATGAGATTTTTTTAAGGCAAAGGATTTTTTTTCTCGGAAACTGTCAGTCCTAGAAACAAAATATAAAATGTGAATAACGGCAAATTTAATTCTCTACAACATTGTGTAGAACACTTTTCTAGCAAAAATGCACTTAAAAGAAAATATAAGCGAAAAACCGAACAAAGTGGTGATTTTTTTTTTATTTTTCCAATTTCCAAAGCTAGTCAATTGTGCCTTATTTATTTTAAATACTTACAACCATCCTAAACAATAATATAAACAAAATTGAGTTACTGGACCGCACGTAATTAACCCCTAGGGAAGGTTCGCTCTATTTACTGCGCTAAGAGAAACGAGATGAAAAATTCACAGATCTCGTGCTCTACACTACATGACTTGAAAGGGCATTGAAAATGAATCTACCTATAATGGATTATTTAAAAAAATAAAAATCATGTTTGTAGTATATTTTTATTTCCCATTAGCCCTTTACCGTACAATTTCTCGCAAATATGCAACCAATTTATCCGAAAAAAGTGTAATAACCTAAAATGTTTCTTGGTTCAATACCGAGGTGCTTTTTTATTTTTTAAATTCGGCCCCGTTCTGGAGATATCGGGCATTTTCTGTGAAAACACACGATATTTCCGTCGAAAAATGTCGGTTGTTTCGATTTCCTAAAAAGTTTTTGACATTTCCGAAATATTTTTTACATCTTCTTAGAGCCCTTCAAATTCCGCGTCTTTTGAGCCCTAAAACGTCCTAGTGGCCCTAAACTTCAGGGTATCACGGGCGAGTCGCACTTTCAGCGAAAATGGGGGCTTACTGGAGCGAACAAAAAAACATTTTTAATGTTAAAATGGCTGTTTTGAATATCTAATAGAAATGGTAAGGCCATAATCGTGAGAATCCATCGCTGTCAGAGCGTTGACTGAAGCTTACCAGACTGAAAATTATGAGCATGTAGAGCACGAGATTCAGTAGCTACGATAAAATAAAACCCAAAGATTTAACCCATTGTTTCTATTTAACACGCTTTTTTGCAGTTATATAGCAAAACAAGCTTTTTTTTCGATTGTAAATTTTTTGGTTGACCAGTGTTATCGTTATCGGTGTTATTTTTTGAGCGTGTAACATCCGTTTATCACATTTTTTAACGCAATCAACTATATCACAAAAGCAAAACAAGTGTGTGTCAAGACTGTCACTGTCAAAGTCAAGTCAAATCAAAGTGACTGCTGATTCTGATTCATCATTGGTTTTCTGTTCTTTCACACGATTTCTATCTCGATAAATAAAACAAGGATTTTTAACTGTGTTGTTACAAAATAAGAATCATCTTTAATTATTACGAATATATTATATCAAATGCACAATTTCTAATAACCGGGATAATAATAAGTGCTATCAAGGCAAAACTTGAGGTGCTGGGAATCAGGAAACTATTCTAAATTAGTCATCAAAATGCCTGTAATATTTTTATTTCTTTCAATTCTTTAAACATAAAATAGTCGTTTTCATGTCTGTGTGATAATACAGTTGTTTATATTACTTCCAGGCTTATCACTCCACTTTGACAGACTACACCCAATCGGTCGGCAATCTGGCACTCCTACCGATACGAACAACGTGCAGAGGTCCGGCGCCGACAAATCCAAAATTGGAATTAGACGTTATTGATGAGGCTCTAAACTATTTCAAAGCTAATGTTTTCTTTAGATTCTATGAAATTAAGGTTTGTATTTCTACATTATTTACATGCATGTTTACATGTTTAAAAGCAGGCATAGCATGTAGGTGTAGAAAGTTGTGGCAAAGCCAAGGGTAAAAGCTAGTGCTTTATAAAAAAACAACTATTGTTACACAGTGTCTTAATAAAAGACAAATTCAATTTGATACTATTTTTAATTTAAAAAATAGGGGGAGATATTAGGAGCACCCATAACCGGAGACCATGTATGAAGAGAGTGATGAGTGTAGAGGAAGCAAGAGAGATCTGCCTACCCCCATGGGAAAAAGGTGTGATATATCGATAAAATATATGATAATATGTATGTATGTTGTGTTTAATCATGCTGTTTTATTGTATAGTCTGATGCTGACCGTGTGCTCATCTACCTGACTCTGTATGTATCTGAGTGCCTGAAGAAGCTACAGAAATGCTCCAACAAGAACCAGGGTCAGCAGGAGATGTACATGCTTGCCATCTCCAAGTTTGACATCCCTGGAGAGGCAGGGTTCCCTTTGAACTCTGTCTATGCTAAGCCCACTTCTCCACAGGAAGCTGGTATGCCCTCAGTGCAGTATTTTGAATTGGAAAATTTATTCTTTTTATTAGTCTTATACTAAAAAAACATTACACTTCTTTTTTTCAAGCCAAAATGGCACTTCTTGCTTGATCCTCTGTCAAAACTAATAAAAAAAAATTAAGAGAAACAGAATTTTCTTTATTCAATACTGAATGTCATTGTCTGTTTATAATCACAAGAGTTATAATTTAAATAGCCATTCAAACTTTACAAGAAACATCATTTCCAGATTTGATGAGACAGTACCTCCAGCAGTTGAGGCATGAGACTGGCAATCGAGTCTGTGAGAAGGTAAACATTTTTATTTTATTTTGTAAACCAGACATGTGCAAATTTCTGTAGCACTAGGCAGATGTATCTGTATCTAAAGAAAAGTTAGTATGTAACCAAAATATACTTTTATATAACTACTAGCTGTCGCCCGCGGCTTTGCCCGCGTGAGTTTCGCTTAGATGAAAAATCTCTCTTGGAGCTTTTCATCAGATGTTCCAGATCTTCAATTTTTATACGTCAGCAGAAAATGCTCATCAGGTTGAACGACTTTTAATAAGGCGCCATTTCCATATATGTTATAGTGTAGCTGGTCTCTTGCAGTTCTTCATCAGATGTTCCAGATCTTCAAATTTTATACGTCATCAGAAAATGCTCATCAGGTTGAACGACTTTAGTTAAGGCACCATTTCCATATTTCTTATAGTTTAGCTGTTCTGTTAAGATTCTTCATCAGGTGTTCCAGTTTTCAAAATAAATTATAGCCTATATTATTCGACGACCCCCGTGGCCCAACGGTCAACACGCCTGACTGCCACACCGGAGATCCCGGGTTCGATCCCCGGCCGGGTCAAGATGGAAAATGATATTTTTCAGATTAGCCCGGGTCTTGGATGTTTATCTATATATGTATATGTTATAAAATATAGTATCGTTGAGTTAGTATCTTATATCGCTTTCCGGCCCATCCTCCTCACGCAAAAAGGGCCCAAACTGGAGGCCTAATTGCGGAAAAGTGTCCTCGATAGAAGTAAGAAGTAAGTAGTATCCTATAACACAAGTCTCGAACTTACTTTGGGGCTAACTCAATCTGTGTGATTTGTCCGTATATATTTATATGTTGCCCAGGCTTAATAGCTATACAACAAAAAAAGTTTAATTCAAATCCGTCCAGTAGTTTTTGCGTGAAATGCGTACATATATACAGACAGACAGACAAGTAATTCCAAAAAATGTTTTTTGCTTTCTATTATTCTTTTTAAGTGTCCCTCTATCCATTTCAGTCAAAAATACTAAATGTACAGACAAAATATTTTTACTGTTTTATTATATGTATAGATATATTATAGGTAGGCATAACAATAATATTTGATATCTTTTCCAGGTGTTTGCCACAGAAGATGGCAAACCAAGCAAATGGTGGTTGTGCTTTGCCAAAAGGAAATTCATGGACAAGTCCCTTTCAGGTCCCGGCCAGTAAAAGTAGCTAAACTTGTATAAAAAAATCTTTATTTTCACAAATCTAAGTATTTCTTAATTGCATTTATTGTATAAGTTTTTAAAGACAACATTTAAAAATGAGTAAACCTTTACAGTAGGAAAAATATTGAGTAATTAATCTTATATACCTAAGCTATATATTAACTTTCTTTTAAATATAAACTAAGCCCAATTATCAAATGTTGTCAAAGATTTTATTTTATTCAGGACTCAATTTGTATATTTAAATCTAATAAAAACATTATCATATATACATACCTTGTTTGATTTCAATATTGTTTCGTTTTAATTTATTGCCTCTGATATAATAGACCAAGATCACAATAATAGAATCGTCAATAAAAGAATCAAACCAGTAATCAAAGTATTACCCAAGATATAACAAAAAACAATTCACATTTTTGAGACTTTGGTTTGCTATTGCTATTGTTAAACCGCTCTCACTATTAGCATAGCACTTATAATAATATAAGCACAGATTATATGTATGTATGATAATACTCTCCAAGTAGTATCATATATACCTACATCGAATAAATTATCTTAGTTGAGTTTACGGAACATATGGCTGTCTTAATAAAATAATTATGGCTCTTCATGACTATGAAACATTGAGTATGATATGTAAATGATTGCATATGTGTCTGCACAACTTTACTATTTTACATATAATATGGGCAAGGTAGATCTAAAATTAAATAATATTTGAGGCTGTGCTATTATGATTACGCTTTAGTTGAGATCATACTCTTTAATAAGCTGTCCCGCAATGACTAGCCTTTGAATCTCTGAAGTTCCTTCATAAATTTCTGTGATGCGAGCGTCCCGGTAGTGCCTCTCTGCTGGCATATCAGACACGTAGCCCATGCCGCCAAGAATCTATAAAATAGAAAATATTAGTTATGTCATTTTTGTTTCTTTGGGTTTACAGATCAGATGGCATGCAAAACCAAGTCACGTTTTGTTATTAAAAATATAGATTACATCAATATACAAACCTGTATACACTGGTGCGATAAGAATGTAGCTGCTTCTGATGCAGCCAATTTAGCCATAGCTGCCTCCTTAGTGTATGGTTTTTTGTTGTCCTTTAGCCAGGCTGCACGCCAGTTGAGCAGCCGTGCGGACTCCAGTCTCAGTGCCATGTCCGCTAACTTGTTCTGGATGGCTTGGAGTTTCATGATGGGTTTATTAAATGCTATCCTCTTTGAGGCATATTCAATAGCTACATCTAGTGATGCCTGTAAAAATGAATTTTCTAAAAAATTTCGTCATTAAACAAAATATTTTATAAAATTTTCAACTTATAAAATTATGTATTATGTTGAACCTTTATAAAATCTATTTGTTTATAAAATATTTAAATAAAAGTTAACTTCAAGCTAAGTTAAATATGTTAATACCTATTTAAATAAGTTCAATTATTAACATAACACCCATGAATAAATAACATGGCCAAGACTTATTTCTAAGACCAAAGATGTAGGCATAAAAATAAAGTTTACTCATAGTTTGTTCTGTTTTTAACTTCAATAATTACCTGTGCAATACCCAGTGCCTGTGAAGCAATGCCAATTCTTCCAGCATCTAATGTCATCATTGCAATCTTAAACCCAAATCCCGGCTCACCTAAGATATTCTCCTTAGGAATATCACAATCTTCAAACATTAAAGAACAAGTTGAGGAACCTCTAATACCTAATTTATCTTCCTTCTTTCCCAATTCCAAACCCTTGATCGGTTTTGGCACAATAAATGCAGATATACCCTTATGTTTTAAACTTTTATCAGTTGTGGCAAACACAACTGAAGCTTTACTCTCATAACCGTTGGTGATCCAACACTTTGTTCCATTTAAGACCCATTTATCACCTTTATCTTTAGCTGTGGTAGATGCGGCACCAGCGTCAGAGCCATTCCCAGGTTCTGATAGAGCAAAACAACCTATTGTTTGTCCTGTAGAAAATAATACAATGAGATAAATTTTATGTAATAATATGGCAAACATATGTACTTCACTTTTTTTTTAGAATAAGAAATAGTAGGACAGTACAGGCTAAAAAAGAAATATGAAATTTATATAACATTCGTGAAGTTACTTCATTAACTTACGCCATCGATAAAATATTAACAAGTAAATATTTTATCGATGCTTACGCCATGATTTCATATAGAAAAAAACTAACAATACTAACCATCAACAAATGGTGTAACAAATTCTTTTTTTTGTTTATCTGTACCCCAGCCTAATAGAGGTCCAAGATACAATGAGTTGTTGACTGACATGATTACTCCAGCAGATGCACAGCCTCGAGAAATCTCTTCCAGTGCTATAGCGTACGCCAAATAATCTAAGCCAGCCCCACCGAGCTCCTCAGGAGTCGCTATGGCCATCAACCCTAGTTCACCCATTTTTTTTATAGCATCTTCTGGATACAAGTGGTCTCTGTCATATTTGGCTGCGTTAGGCTTTAATTCCGCTTCAGCGAAGTCTCTACATGTCTTGTACAACATCTGGTAAGTATCGGGCAATGCAGAAAGCGAAGCTATGCATCTTGAATGACGAACACTTGTTGGTGCTGAAAAGTTTAATGTAAACTTTGAAAATTTATGAAAATCATGAAACCGACCACGTAGGAATATTTTTCATTTAACACTTACCAAGTATTTGAACGGTTTTGCAGAAAGAACTTAACATTTTTATATAAACAAAGCAAAAATACAAATTAAAATTAAAATTGCTAGCCTCTAGCACTTTGAACTCTGCAAAAGTTTAGTTTAGAAATAAGATGAGATGACAAATGTTGACAGATTTGTTTGATAGCTGCAGTTTTTCTTTTCTTACCATACCATGGAAAAAATAAGAAATTCGTACAGCGAAGTATACTAACCAAATACTAACTAATTACTTCCATGTTCACTCAATCATGCAAAATTGCAAAAAAAATAATGACATTATTTTTTTACGACGAATCTGAACAGTGTGACCGTTTTTGGTATTTTCAGTACTAATTTAGTATAATTGGGGCATTCCAGAATGATGTTAGTATAATTTTAGTATTTAACCTTTTAGGATAATATTGGTTGTTTTGTCTATTTGATATTATTTTTGGTATTTTCACGTGTTTTCACGTAAAAATCTCTCCCTCCATCCCTCCCGAAATTTTCTTCCTTTGAAAATTTCGGAATTCCTCGGGCTTTTAAGAAATTTTTCCGTTCTCGTGAATATTTCCAAGAAAGTCACCGCCTGTTTTTTGAAACATATCACTACCCGTACCCGTCCTTTTTTTTTTTTGCTCGTCCGGATATTTCTGAAAAAAATGTTACTTAGCACAATTTTGGTATTTTTGAATTTTGGTTTTTAGTATTTTCTAGTATTGACAGCACAATTTTTTGGTATTTTGTCAAATTTTAAAACGGTCACACAGCACACTGAATCTGAATCAAAGAGCATATAATCACTACGTTTTAAGAGACGGGACTCCCATAGAGCAAAATGAACTTAAAGAAATGTCAAACGGCGGAAGTGTCAAATCGCAAGGACAGAAACGTTACCAACCTTAACGACTGGCAAATTGATTGGCCAACCTAACAGCAAAAATAGAGATGTAGTAATTTTATCGATATCGATGTTTTGATTACTAGGTCAGAAACAAAACATCGATATCGATAAAATTAAAAAAATTGGCCTTCACGGGTCTTACAGGTATAATAACATCTCGTGTGGGTCATACAATTAAACATGTTTATTTAAAAAAACGTTTATTGGTACTATTTACAATCATTTCATATTATTATTTTATATTCTTTGATGAAAGATTGGAATAATTAGGTATTTTTTTTAGCATATGTTAGTTTAAGTACACTCATATTATTTCATATTTATATTTTTGAATGAGAAAATTATGTATTTATTTTAATTTTTACTTAAACACCTAATTAAATATTGCCTTTATTTTACCTGGTAACACTCGATTCTTAGGCGCACCTTGATTTTGACGTTGACAGTTGTTGACAAGTATCCAAGTGTCAATGTCGACCGACAACTTGTCAACGTCAAAATCAAGCCGCGCTAAAGAATCGAGTGTTACCAGGTAAAGAAAACGCAATATTGAATTACTTAAGTAAAAATTAAAATAAATACATAATTCTTCGTTCAAAAATATAAATATGAAATGATATGAGTGTACTTAATAAATAAAACTAACATATTATGCTAAAAAATTACCTAACTAATCCAATCTTTCATCAAAGAATTAAAAAAAAACTACTTAAATGTAATATTTAGCATGAAATGATATGAGTGTACTTAATAAATAAAACTAACATATTACAGTCAATCGGGGTAACTTTGACTCGGAAACGTCAGATTTTTTAGTTTTGTGTTGACATTGATTCTTATTTTACTTACCAATTTATATCATCTGTGGGATTTTAGTTCTCTTTATATGAATACAGATGCTTTTTACTGATATTTAAAGATTTAAATATAAAAAACTTCAAAATCGTAGTGAGCTAAAGTAAAAACGAATTATGGGTAACATTGCCTATAGAGGGAAATTTTCTTGATTTACACATATTTTAAACGTTTTTAATTTATCTGGGTAACTTTAAACGCGTTTTTTAATAATTTAAATCAATAATGTTGCCATATCATTAATTTTTTATCATACAAACCATACTTGGGGTTACTAAATTAATGAAATAAAAGTGCCTATTTCGAAATTAACTTTTATTTTTGATAAAGTGTTTTTTAATGCTCTAATTAATCTTTTTCATTAGAAACAAAAGCAAACATACCAGAAACAATTAAAAAAAATTGACAAACTAAAATAAAATCTCTTCTAACAAAAATAAAATTTAAAAAATCAACCAAAACTGTAGTCTTATTCTTCCCATTCCATGGACAGAAAATCATTGTCTATGATGTAAAAATCACCAATTTCTTTAATTTTTGTGTCTTTTAAGCGACCTACGACACTTTCAGTGCGACAAGTCACTCTTTCTGGTCTGGATGGCCTTTCTTTGGGATATTTTACAACATTTTATCTCTTCTTTTCTTTTTCCAGTATTTCTTCTGTGTAGCGAGATTTTGTCCCATATTTTCGGGTACCTGGTAAAGGACAAGCTCGTTTTCTAGGCATTTTTGGATTCTGAAACAGATGAATGGCAACATTTTTTTCCAGTTTTACGAAAACAACGATTTAATCCATCATATACCAATTCCAACAAAAGATTTAAATTATATTGAGTAAATAAGGCTATATTCTATAAATAAAAATATAACTTGCCTCTGAACAGTCACTCTTTTCAAAGTTATAGAATACTTTACAACAATGATGTTATAACGAACTTTTTGACTCCAAATTCTGACCTAAATTTAAAAAACTTTTTGACAGATGAAAATGATGTTTCCCGCATAAATACGTTCTGACATTTATATTTTTTAAATCAGTACGTTTGAAAATTGTCAGAATGCGTTTACGACAGAGTAAAAAAATAAAATGCCAAAAACTAAGAAATGAGTCAATGTTATACTGAAAGTTTAAGTTACCCCGATTGACTGTATGCTAAAGAATTACCTAATTAATCCAATCTTTCATCAAAGAATAAAAATAAACTACTTAAATGTAATATTATTTAAGACTAGCTTTCGCCCGCGGCTTCGCCCGCGTGAATTTCCCACGGGAACAGTGCTTTTTCCCGGGATGAAAGGTACCCTATGTTCTTCTCCGTACTTCCAGCTATGTGTATGCAAAATTTGAGGAAGAATGGTTTAGTAGATGAAGCGTGAAGAGGTAACAAACCAACAAACAAACAAACTCACTTTCGCATTTATAATATTAGTTAGGATAATGGCATCCCAGAACATACGTGAAGGCCGACATCTTTGATTTTAATAACGGAATCGCAAAAAATACTTACAAAATGGTATATTTTAATTATAGATATTCATATATTCCAAAAATCTATTTGACATTAATTATGATGAATGATAATACTTTTATTTATTGAACGAACTGTCCGCAGTAAGCCGGCAATGAACAATGTCTTTTGGCAAAAAGCAAGGTCGAACAGTACTTATACAGGGATAAATCTGAAAGTTGTAAAGTCTAAATAAGCGTTACAAACTTATTTTTGCGCTCGATCCGGTATGAATCCTAGGGATCGAACTGCAAAGTTAAGTTTGTTTTTCAAACTAGTAGGTCTTTTAGTTAGACCTATTATGTGAGATGCTTTTCGTGTACGGAACCCTCGGTGCGCGAGCTTGACTCGCCCTTGGCCGGTTTTTTTTTGTGGTTGAACTTGCAAATGTCATTTTAATTAATTCTATTGATATAAAATACTAAAATTTAAAACTAAGGTAAGGAATACAAAAATAAAAAATAATAATAAGTTGTAAAGCGTAACCCCGCGGCAACGTTCCCAAAAGGCTGGCTGCATTGCCAAGCTGTATATTTAGCCTTTGGCCAAAGAAGCTGCCAGCCCTTCGGTCGCGATATACCTCGACCAGCTTTTTCGAAATAAGTATAAAAAGCTGGTGAGCTGATGGACCCCATGGTCCCAAAGTTTCCATCCCAAAAGGCTCAAAAATGTAGTTATTGTCAATAACCACAAATTTGCGCCTTTTGAGGCTCTCTGCTTCCGTTGCTGCTGCACCGACGTTGGACTTGGTGATCTGGAGATAACTCACAATGTAGGTAGTATTAACAACTAGCAGATTATTAGCAGAGCAATATGTCAAATTATAACTACCTACCTATTTTATACCGTGATCATTGAAAACTTACGATAAAAAAATTTACTTATTAACAAAAATTGCATCGCAACCAAATTGGCTGGTTGTAATTATGTATCCAAGTTTATTTGTATCTTTTCCTTATCCTAACTTATACCTATTACAAATAGTAAAAGTTTGTTTGTTTGTTTATTTATTAGTTTGTTACCTCTTCACTTTACGCTTTATCTACTGAACCAATCTTCTTGAAATTTCGCATACACATTATTTCATTTTATATTTCATTAAGAAGAAATGGGTTATTGTAAATTCGTCCCCAGAGTTAATTCGGTACTAAAATACAAGCTAAATTAAAATACCTACTAAAATTAAAAACTAAGGAATACAAAAAATAATAATTACAAGTTGTAAAGCCCCTCAAGAGCGTAGCCCCGCGGCAACGTGCCCAAAAGGCTGGCTGCATTGCCAAGTTGTATGGCAATGCTTAGCCTTTGGCCAAAGAAGCTGCCAGCCCGTTGGTCACGGGATACCTCGACCAGCCTTTATGAAATAAAAATGAAAAGCTGATGGACCCCATGGCCCCAACGTTTCCACCCCAAAAGGCTCAAAAATGTAGTTATTGCCAATAACCACATATTTGCGCCTTTTGAGGCTCTCTACTTCCGTTGCTGCTGCACCGGCCTTGGACTTGGTGGCCTGGAGATGAGATGGCGCCAGTGTGTCAACGCAGGTCCAAAACGCCGCACCTCCAAGGCACCAAAGTCATACCATCCGGTCTCTTGCCATCATCCCGCGCCAACCCATTAGGTTCTAAAATAGCCGGCACGTTAATGGTGGCAAGAGCGCGGTGGATAATATTGTTTAGGGCAGCATGACGCCCTAAACGACCGGCGCTTTTACAACAGGAAAGTCCATGGCGACCATAGCTGTCGACGGTATCCCCGCAGGCACACCGATGAGGGACTAAAAAACTTTCTGTTTTGTCCCTCGTTGTTGTTTTTATAGTAAATTCGGCACATAAGGTTTTTCGTACAGACAGCAACAAAAATGAAGCACCCAATATGATAAAATCAAAGTAGGTTGATAGGGTAGTTAATAGTCGATAGGTAGGTATTATTATTAAATATTAATTTACGACAATATTATATAATTTATATAAAAATAGTCGGGTTAATTTTAATGTATATGTATCAAAAGTATGACAATCAGTTTATTGACATAAGTCAATAAATCAGGATAATAATCATTAGTAAGTTTTCAATGATCACGGTATAAAATAGTTATAATTTTACATACTGCTCTGCTAAAAATCTGCAAGTTAATACTACATTGTGAATTATCATTTTACTGCTAACTGTACATTTTACATAAAATAAACTTGAGTGGCAAATTTACCACAATATTTTTATAATTTTTATCGAAGTACCGAATTTACTCTGAAAGTATGGAATATTAATTAGGTACCGAATTAACTCTAGGGACAAATTTACACTAACCTGAAAGAGCATATACAAGTTTTATTACAAACTGTTTTTATTTTATTTGTTTTCGATTTAATTAGGTAGCTAGTTATTTCAAATTCATAGTAACGAAATACGCCGACCAGTTACCGAACTGATACCAGTGATAATTAAGTCGAAATTTAAAAAAATAAAAACAGTTCGTTATTAAACTTTTACATGATCTTTCCATAAATAAAATAAAAAAACATTGTCAAATACCCTATTGTCCTATTATGCAAACAATCTTCACAGTACTTTTTGTTGAAAATAAATCAAATATTATTTTAACCTAATCATTCTAAAGTAGAGCATTTATTAACCACGAAAGTCATTTCCTAAAAAGTCTATTTTAATTTATATTGTTGTAAAATCATAAAAAGACATGGTAATATTGGTTACATAATAGGACAATTCTGAAAAAACGGATTATTAATTCATTAGTTGGGCATATTGGTTTGAATTTCATCCAATAATGGAGGCCTGCTGGTCTCCATTAATGGATGAATTTATTTACATTAATTTTGTATTAGCAAAGCAGTCAAATGCAACAGCAAACGTCTATTACGTCTTTGTTGTGGTCTGCACATAATCCGCTTAAATTAACTTCCATAAACATCTTCAAGCGATAATAAAAACATAAAATTTATCATTATAAAGATTTTCGTCTTCTAGTGCCGTTTCTCATCAAAGATTGGTGACCATCATGGCTATCCGGACTTTTGAAGCTGCTGCACGAAAGAGCGCCCGGGTACTCAAGTGAAACCAGTCTCTTAAGTTCTTCAGCCAAGAGGTTTTTCTCCTTCCGGGTTAACGTTTGCCCTGGATTTTCCCCTGCATTACGAACTGAAGAATGCGGTATTTTTCCCCTCTCGTGACGGGTCCGAAATATTGCAGCTTCCTTTTTTTGACACACTTCCAACTTTTTATTCATTCTCCGTAGGAGCTCGGCATTAATTACCCTTTGAACCCACGATATACGGAGCATACGCTTGTAGATCCACATCTCGAAGGCTTCCAATTTGGAACATAATACAATATCTCATGCGGAGTTTCATATTGAATTTGCGGCTACACAATATCTTTTTCAATTTGCAAAAGGCACTTCTAGCTAGTTCGATGCGGGCACGAATCTCCTGTTCACTGTCCCAGTGTACGTTTATGTAACTCTCTAAGTAAGACTTAAATTTGTCAACGCGTTCTATTTGGTTGCCTTCTAATAGTAACTTTTCATTTGTCAGGACTTGTGGCTTCTTCTTATCTTTCTTATTATACATACATATAATCATGAAATTTGTCTTTTTCGCGTTTGTTCTCAGTCCATACTTATTACTAGCTTCATTTGTCCAGTAGTCGCTGAGGCCTTCAATATTATAGAGATAATAATAACAACTATAAGCCCTTCTATGCTGAAACGGTTTCTGTTGTTGTGTGTAACGTTGTTAAAGAATATCTCTCGTTTCAGAGTGCCTCTTGGCATAGGCCTCCTCTAGCAACTTCCACTGTCTTCTATCGCCAGTCACTCTTCTCCAGTTGGAACCAGCAGTCAGCTTAAGGTCATCCTCCCACCGTGTAATTTGTCTTCTTTTCTTTCTCTTGCCGTCTCTTGGATTATAAAGATGTTGCAAATAAACCTGAAATTGAAAATATAACAAATTAAAAATTGATATTATGTTACAGTTCATATAAAAATTATTATTTCACTAAAGAATTACATGACCAAATGTGTTGGCTATGAGGTCATCTATGACATTGAGGCATTGAAAAACAGGTGTTAATATGACAACAGAATTAAGCAAAAAATTTTGTCCCTAATCAGGGACTTGTAATTTTTTCGAAGGTTACCGTGTCATTATGACCCCCCTTTTTTATGTTCTCAGTGGACAGATAAGGCTTTTCGGAGCAACGTTTGTGTGGGACACTTTTGTTGAAAACCATGCCCTCACCCCCTTTTGGGTAGTAGAAATCTAATTTTTTTTTTCTCGGAAACTAGGGATCGCGCGAAAAAGAATTACATGACCAAATGTGTTGGCTATGAGGTCATCTATGACATGAGGCATTGAAAAACAGGTGTTAATATGACAACAGAATTAAGCAAAAATTTTTGTCCCTAATCAGAGACTTTGTAATTTTTTCGAAGGTTACCGTGTCATTATGACCCTTTTTTATGTTCTCAGTAGACAGATAAGGTTTTTCGGAGCAACGTTTGTATGGGACACTTTTGTTGGAAACAATGCCCTCACCCCCTTCTGGGTCGTAGAAATCTAAATTTTTTTTTTCTCGGAAACTAGGGGTCGCGCGAAAAATATCAAATGTGTTGGCTATGAGGTCATCTATGACATAAGGCATTGAAAAACAGGTGTTAATATGACAACAGAAATAAGCAAAAAATTTTGTCCCTAATCAGGGACTTGTAATTTTTTCGAAGGTTACCGTGTCATTATGACCCCCCTTTTTAAGTTCTCAGTGGACAGATAAGGCTTTTCGGAGCAACGTTTGTGTGGGACACTTTTGTTGAAAACCATGCCCTCACCCCCTTTTGGGAGGTAGAAATCTATTTTTTTTTTCTCGAAAATCAGGGGTCGAGCTAAAAAAAATTACATGACCAAATGTGTTGGCTATGAGGTCATCAATGACATGAGGCATTGAAAAACAGGTGTTTAATATGACAACAGAATTAAGCAAAAATTTTTGTCCCTAATCAGGGACTTTGTAATTTTTTCGAAGGTTACCGTGTCATTATGACCCCCCTTTTTTATGTTCTCAGTGGACAGATAAGGTTTTTCGGAGCAACGTTTGTATGGGACACTTTTGTTGGAAACAATGCCCTCACCCCCTTCTGGGTCGTAGAAATCTAAATTTTTTTTTCTCGGAAACTAGGGGTCGCGCGAAAAAGACCAAATGTGTTGGCTATGAGGTCATCTATGACATAAGGCATTGAAAAACAGGTGTTAATATGACAACAGAATTAAGCAAAAATTTTTGTCCCTAATCAGGGACTTTGTAATTTTTTCGAAGGTTACCGTGTCATTATGACATTTTTTTATGTTCTCAGTGGACAGATAAGGTTTTTCGGAGCAACGTTTGTATGGGACACTTTTGTTGGAAACAATGCCCTCACCCCCTTCTGGGTCGTAGAAATCTAAATATTTTTTTTCTCGGAAACTAGGGGTCGCGCGAAAAATACCAAATGTGTTGGCTATGAGGTCATCTATGACATAAGGCATTGAAAAACAGGTGTTAATATGACAACAGAATTAAGCAAACATTTTTGTAACTAATCAGGGACTTTGTAATTTTTTCGAAGGTTACCGTGTCATTATGACCCCCCTTTTTTATGTTCTCAGTGGACAGATAAGGTTTTTTGGAGCAACGTTTGTATGGGACACTTTTGTTGGAAACAATGCCCTCACCCCCTTCTGGGTAGTAGAAATCTAATTTTTTTTTTCTCGGAAACTAGGGATCGCGCGAAAAAGAATTACATGACCAAATGTGTTGGCTATGAGGTCATCTATGACATGAGGCATTGAAAAACAGGTGTTAATATGACAACAGAATTAAGCTAAAATTTTTGTCCCTAATCAGAGACTGTAATTTTTTCGAAGGTTACCGTGTCATTATGACCCCCCTTTTTTATGTTCTCAGTGGACAGATAAGGTTTTTCGGAGCAACGTTTGTATGGGACACTTTTGTTGGAAACAATGCCCTCACCCCCTTCTGGGTCGTAGAAATCTAAATATTTTTTTTTCTCGGAAACTAGGGGTCGCGCGAAAAATATCAAATGTGTTGGCTATGAGGTCATCTATGACATAAGGCATTGAAAAACAGGTGTTAATATGACAACAGAAATAAGCAAACATTTTTGTCCCTAATCAGGGACTTTGTAATTTTTTCGAAGGTTACCGTGTCATTATGACCCCCTTTTTTATGTTCTCAGTGGACAGATAAGGTTTTTCGGAGCAACGTTTGTATGGGACACTTTTGTTGGAAACAATGCCCTCACCCCCTTCTGGGTCGTAGAAATCTAAATATTTTTTTTTCTCGGAAACTAGGGGTCGCGCGAAAAATATCAAATGTGTTGGCTATGAGGTCATCTATGACATAAGGCATTGAAAAACAGGTGTTAATATGACAACAGAAATAAGCAAACATTTTTGTCCCTAATCAGGGACTTTGTAATTTTTTCGAAGGTTACCGTGTCATTATGACATTTTTTTATGTTCTCAGTGGACAGATAAGGTTTTTCGGAGCAACGTTTGTATGGGACACTTTTGTTGGAAACAATACTCTCACCCCCTTCTGGGTCGTAGAAATCTAAATATATTTTTTTCTCGGAAACTAAAGGTCGCGCGAAAAAGACCAAATGTGTTGGCTATGAGGTCATCTATGACATAAGGCATTGAAAAACAGGTGTTAATATGACAACAGAATTAAGCAAAAATTTTTGTCCCTAATCAGGGACTTTGTAATTTTTTCGAAGGTTACCGTGTCATTATGACCCCCCTTTTTTATGTTCTCAGTGGACAGATAAGGTTTTTTGGAGCAACGTTTGTATGGGACACTTTTGTTGGAAACAATGCCCGCACCCCCTTCTGGGTAGTAGAAATCTAATTTTTTTTTTCTCGGAAACTAGGGATCGCGCGAAAAAGAATTACATGACCAAATGTGTTGGCTATGAGGTCATCTATGACATGAGGCATTGAAAAACAGGTGTTAATATGACAACAGAATTAAGCAAAAATTTTTGTCCCTAATCAGGGACTTTGTAATTTTTTCGAAGGTTACCGTGTCATTATGACCCCCCTTTTTTATGTTCTCAGTGGACAGATAAGGTTTTTTGGAGCAACGTTTGTATGGGACACTTTTGTTGGAAACAATGCCCGCACCCCCTTCTGGGTAGTAGAAATCTAATTTTTTTTTTCTCGGAAACTAGGGATCGCGCGAAAAAGAATTACATGACCAAATGTGTTGGCTATGAGGTCATCTATGACATGAGGCATTGAAAAACAGGTGTTAATATGACAACAGAATTAAGCAAAAATTTTTGTCCCTAATCAGGGACTTTGTAATTTTTTCGAAGGTTACCGTGTCATTATGACCCCCCTTTTTTATGTTCTCAGTGGACAGATAAGGTTTTTCGGAGCAACGTTTGTATGGGACACTGTGCAGAACAACTACGCTCTGCTGCCAGAAAATGTGCGCAGAGAATCCGGACAAACGAAGTGGCGGGAAGAATTTTGTACCGGAACTTTACCGGGAAAAAACCACCGGTAAAAATAAGTACCGGGAAAAAATCTCCACGCGGCACCACGTCTGTCCGACTAACCTAACCTAACCTATACGCAGTCTGCTACCACTATAGCTTATAAAGGGAGCTATAGGGCCCTATATAATAACCTAACTTAATAACTACAACCACCCACAAACCCAAGGGTCACTTACCAAACTTAATCTTCTGCTCTTCGGATCCAATCTTGAGTGTCTTCGGAAAGGGGGAATGCGGTCCCTAAACACCAAACCTACCCCGAGATCTCAATTCCCCAGAACAAACAAATAGATTTCTTCCCGAAGTTGGCTCGGCAACAGATGTCGGCGTCCCCAGGCAGCCACGTTTCGCATCTCACAAGAAACAGTCACAATAACAGGGTTTTTCACCAACACGAACGTTCAATAGTTATTTAACAAAAGGAAGCTCACAATTATAACTCAAATCAGTTATTACAAACAAAATTAACGCCACGCCGCGCGACTTCAAAATGCAACAACCCAAGATGGTGGCTATATCACCGCGATATTTCCTGCGACACGGCCTCGTGTGCGCGCGTTCAAAGGACCACTGAATGTCGACGGCCGGAAGCCGTCCGCGCAATGTTGCCAGGAGGCAAACGCAATGGCCACACGTAAAGCCAGCCATACACGGCGCTGCCACCATGCGACAGTGCACAAAGCTTATAAGCATCAACAATTTTTATTACAAACATCCCCCCGTCCCGGTCTGAGAAGCAGACCGCTAGCTTACTCTACGGGAAGGCGGGCGAGAGAGGTCACAGCTCTCCTTAAAATCGAACCGTCGACTAACACCTCAGCCACACGCGGAGTGCCATCTCCGCCAAGAATCAAACGTAATATGCGAGCTCGTCGCCAAAGCAATGAGGGCAAATTTGCCTCTTTTAACAATACTAAATCACCCTCCCTGGGAGGCTCAGTCCTGTCTGTCCACTTCACTCTTTGCTGCAGCAAATGCAAATATTCAAGCGACCAGCGACGCCAAAAGTCCTGGCTCATTTGCTGCAACATTTGAAAACGCGACAACCGATATACGCGTTCATCCTTCCACGGGTATTCGGGCAGGGCATTCAACGGCCCTCCCACCAAAAAATGACCAGGGGTGAGAGCTTCCAAGTCATTTGGATCTGGAGATAGCGGACAGAGAGGACGAGAATTGAGGACCGCCTCAACTTTACAAAACACTGTGGCCAGCTCTTCAAAAGTTAGAGCCGTTTCTCCGATAATGCGGCGGAGGTGGGTCTTTGCGGATTTCACAGCCGCTTCAAAAATCCCTCCCCAATGGGGGCAACTTGGGGGACTAAACTTCCAGGTTATTCCCCTTTGAGCAGCAATTTGACTTAAACTAGTACAATTCTTATCAATAAACACAGAAACATCCTTAAGATAATTTACAGTTCCCTTATAGTTTGTGCCATTATCAGACCTAATAAGGGAAGGTAGACCTCGACGCGAAACAAAGCGATCCAACGCGGCGACGAAGGCCTCCGTAGTCAGAGCCGACACCACCTCCAAATGGACAGCCTTGGTGGCCAAACAAACAAATACACACAAATAGCCCTTCACAATACGGGCATTACGAAAGGGAGAAGCCTTGATCGAAAAGGGACCGGCAAAATCGGTTCCAACGCCGTCAAACGGCCTCGAAGGTCGGATTCGATCAGCGGGCAAATCACCCATCTGTGGTTGCATCGTGGATGCCTTCAACCTATAACATGCAATACATCGAAACAGGACACTACGGATTGCTCTTCGGGCAGACAAAATCCAAAACTCGCGTTGCAAAATAGCCAACAAAGCATTGCACCCAGCATGGGCGTTACGAATGTGTCGATCAGACACCAAAAGCTGCACCAAGGGTCCGCCCTTGGGCAACAACAGAGGATGGCGAGTCTCATATGGAAGATCCGCCTTCCGGAGCCTGCCTCCAACCCGAAGAAGCCCATCCGAGTCGATGTACGGGTTCAAACGAGCGACCGCGCCCTTCAACTTAGCGCGTCCGTCGCGCAAAATACGAAGCTCTGACTCAAACCGTCCGGTCTGCACGACACGGACCCAATGCAACAATGCGCTCCGGCGCTCTTCTGCACCTGCAATCGGCTCCAACCGCTTTGCCTGTGGGTTTCTACAATTATGTATGAAACGCTTAATCCAACTGGTGACACCCAGAAGCTTATCCAAGCTGCTATACCGAGCAAGTAGCCAATCCGGCTCCGACGTCGTCTCAGCGACTACAGCATGTACACGGAGCCCAGTCAAACTCAAAGAAGTAACATCTGTCTGACAGACAGGCCAAGAAGTTTCTGATCCCATCAGCCACTCTGGACCCCACCAGAGCGGGTGTGACACCAGTTCTGGTGCCGTACAACCTCGGGAAGCACAGTCCGCTGGGTTAAGCTCTCCCGGCACATGTCTCCATGTTATATCAATTCCGATATTCTGGATTTGGGAAACCCGATTTCCCACAAAAACCTCCAAGGTATGTGGGGCCGCGCGCAACCATGCAAGCGCGACCTGGCTATCCGACCAGGCGAAGATGTCCCGTATCTCGACCGTGGCCGCCAGCTCACTGGCAACGTGATGCAACAATTTAGAAAGAAGGTGAGCTCCACTCAACTCAAGCTTGGGAATAGTCAGCCTAGTCCTGATGGGGGCGACCTTGCTCTTCCCTAACAAAAGCGAGACATTGACCCGGCCATCGGCGTCAACTGTCCGCATACAGACTGACGCGGCGTAGCCTCGCTCCGACGCGTCACAAAAGCCATGCAGGCTGGCTCGATATTTCCCGGGGGCAATATTCGACGAGGCAAGGCAATCCGATTGACTTCCTTAATCGATGAAAACAACTCGAGCCAATCATCCAATGGAGAGCCAAACAGCGGCTCGTCCCACGAGACGCCCAAAGTCCAAAGTCTCTGAAGAAGACACTTCGCAGAGAATATCACTGGACTGATCCAACCGCTTGGATCAAACATACGGGCTATTACGGACAACACCGTTCTCTTAGTCCAGACCTTTGGTATTTCCAAGTCCACTTGGAATGTAAAAATATCGGTTAGCGGCTGGTACTGCATGCCCAGCACCGCTATCCTGTTGGGATCATCCACATCCTCAAACAGGTGAGGGTTCTGTTGGTGATCCTCCGGGATCCCTTCTAGAACTTTAGGCTCATTAGACAACCACTTACGTAGCTCGTAGCCACCTGTCTTCAATATTTCAATCAATTCATCCCGCAGTAGGAGGGCCTCCTCAATACTTTGGGCTCCGGTGCACACGTCATCAACATACAAGTCACGTGACAGCACGGAAGCCCCACGGGGAAAGCGGATCCGTTCCCGCTCTGCCAATTCAAGCAATGATCTGATGGCGATATAGGGACTAGATTTCAAACCATACGTGTTTGTGTTGAGTTCATACACCGTCACAGGATCCTCAGGGCGCTCACGCCAGAGTATCAACTGGAATCGCCTGTCCTCAGGATGTATGACTGTCTGGCGGAACATCATCCGGATGTCCGCACCAAAAACCACTTGATGCCTTCTAAAGTTCAAGATGATGTCAATTATATCCCTATGCAATTTGGGACCCGAATGCAAACACAGATTCAACGAAACCCCGTTCGAAGTGGGTGCGGACCCATCGAAGACGGTCCTCAATTTGCCTGTTGAGGCCTTCACCACCGCGTGGTGGGGCAAAAAATAATGCTCAGTTGAGCTCCAATCAACTCGAGCCGGAGACATGTGACCCAAATCCTCGTACTCGCGCATAAATTCAATATATTTATCGCGAAGTACGTGGTCACGCTGCATGCGTCGCTCCATGGACAGCAGTCGTTTCTCCGCAAGCGCCCTACTTTGCCCTAGGCTAGGACGAGAGGCAACAAAGGGTAACCTAGTTACAAACCGACCGGAGGGCAACCTCTCCGTGGTCGATCGAAAAAGGGCTTCGCACTCAGCGTGTTCCGGATCCATCCTGGAACTCATAGGTGGCTCCTCCACCTCCCAAAACCTTTGCATGGTCTTGGCCAAGGACGCAGATGCGACAACCGGTGGCTCCTCCGCGGTGCCATTATCAAACACAGGGCCCATCAGGGCAAAACCAAAAATCGTAGACACTGCCATCAGTGAAGACGAACCCAGAGCCTTCTGTGTACCCAACAAAATCCAACCCAATACGTCCGAGCCCAGGAGCAAGTCCACTGGGCCGGGATGAAAGACAAAGGGGTCGGCCAAATCCAGACCCGAAACCAAAGACAACACACCCGGCGGTATGTCTGTCGAGGGGTGCCAACCCGCAATGGTATCCATTACCATAGCCGAAGTCGTGATCCTCATTGTGGAGGACTTCAGCGAAGAAAAGGTGACAAGTGTCTGGCCCGTCAGACACTTCACTTGTATGCCACCAACTCCAAGAAGTGGCACAGGCGAGTCCTCCACGACTAAACCTAACTGGTGTGCCACTCGAGTGGTAACCAAACTGCTTTGAGCCCCTGAGTCCAACAGAGCTCTCAAATTAATGGCTTCTCCCCCACGACCCCATACGCGGACCACCGCGGTAGGGAGCAGAACCGTCCGCGGCTCTGTCCCAGCAAGGGAGCAAGCTAGTTACGGGCTCCCCACTCTCTCCAAACCAGGGGCGCGCCACTGACCCGGATAATATGGCGAGCGAGTGCACATCCCCATCTGAGGGGGGGCATAACCCGCGGCCCGGCCATACATATGGTACGGCGGGTGGTACTCCAGCCGTGGGTACTCGTGCAGCGGCGGAGAAAACCGCTGCGGCTGCATGTGTTGGGCATTGGTAACCCGCGTGGAGGGGGGTGTCCCCACTCTCACGTCCGATCTAGGGCCCCCGCCCATGGGGGCCCTATCCGGGGCCTGGCCAGTCACATACTGGCCACGACCTTGGGGCGCGTGGTCCCGGTCCGCCAAGACCCGCGCCGGTACGCGACCCCCTCCCGAGGGGGTGCGACGAGCGAAGCCGCGTCCTCCGTCCGATGGTGGAGGGCTTCGCGCAGGAGCGCCCCCGCCCATAGGGGACCCCTGCCTCAACAACCGGGGGCCATCCCCGTTCCGGTTCATGCAGAGCATCACGTGGTGCAGCCCACGGCATGCACTGCATGGTATGGCTCTGGGACAGTCACGTGCATAGTGACTGCCCAAACAGTAAAAGCAAAGTTCATGCCGCCTTGCCATGCGGCGCCGATCTTGTACTGGCAGTCTCTGCCAGTCCCTGCATTGCAGCAGGCTGTGGCCCATCCGGCCACATTGCAGGCAGTCCGCGTCCCCCGCGACTGCTGCCGTGTGTGCAACCCGCACACCAGCTCCACGCGGTGGCGGTTGCCGTCCCTGTTGGGGCCTACGTTCAGGCACTCTGGATGGCGCTGAGTCCGTCATGGTATTCTCAGCAGCCCGTGCCTCAAACTCCAAAAACTTCACCAAGTCAGTGAATGTTGGTAGGGTGGTGCTATCCCGTTCCGCATTCTCGCGCTCAAATCGCGAGCGGATGTCATTGGGTAATTTGCCCAATACAATGTGCACCAGCAAAAAGGACCATTGGTCCACCGGCAGCCCCAGTGTGCGGAGCGCGTTACAGGCCACTGTAACGGGCGTGAGCAACTGCAGGCGCAACTGTGCCCTGTTGGCCACCTTGGGCAGGGCCATCAACTGTGCGGCGTGCGCATCCGCTAACAAACGTAAGTTTTGGTAGCGGGAGTTCAATAACTCCCAGGCCGTGTCGTACTGGTCGTCCTCCACCCGGAGGTGCTGGATGAGCGACCGCGCTTCACCCTCAAGAGTGGAGAGGAGGTAGGCCATCTTCTGGGCCTTCGACAAATCCTGTCGTGCTACGACCAGGGACTCAAACATATTTTTATATGCCACCCACTCCTCCATCCTACCCCCAAAGTGGGACAGCTGAAGGGTGGGGAGCCGACCAGTAACCGCTGGTCCTTCCTGTCTAACAGGTGTGCGAGGGGCTGGTCCGCCAGCCTGTCTCGCCCTTATTGCGGCCGCCGCCTCCACGATGTCATCGTGCAGACTCAGGATCTGGTCCAGGTCCGCCACGTGACCTGCGTAGACCTCCGGGGTAAGGTCGGCTTCGGTAAGCGCCGCCATGGCCGCTTCCGCGTTGTTCAATCGTGAGCGGAGCTGATCCGCTCTTTCCAGTATAGCGGCCTCCCTGTCCTTCCGGGACAGGAGTCCACCGGCCGTCACAAACCATCTCAATTCGTTGGCGAGTGTCGCCTTAGCATTGGGGACCTTCGCCATCGCGTCAAGTCACAAACAAAAAATAACAAAAGGTAAATAAAAAACAACAAAATCAAACAACTACACGAAGAACCGCGGTAGGTATGAGAATGGCACAAACCCGGAACGCACGGTACAAACCGCAAACAAATACAAAAAAGGTTACAAATATTCTTATACAAACAAACTAAGAAAAATCTAATAATTTTTACAAACAATTAATTATTTTTTACAAACGAACAAATAGAGGGTAGATAAACTACGCTCTGCTACCAGAAAATGTGCAGAACAACTACGCTCTGCTGCCAGAAAATGTGCGCAGAGAATCCGGACAAACGAAGTGGCGGGAAGAATTTTGTACCGGAACTTTACCGGGAAAAAACCACCGGTAAAAATAAGTACCGGGAAAAAATCTCCACGCGGCACCACGTCTGTCCGACTAACCTAACCTAACCTATACGCAGTCTGCTACCACTATAGCTTATAAAGGGAGCTATAGGGCCCTATATAATAACCTAACTTAATAACTACAACCACCCACAAACCCAAGGGTCACTTACCAAACTTAATCTTCTGCTCTTCGGATCCAATCTTGAGTGTCTTCGGAAAGGGGGAATGCGGTCCCTAAACACCAAACCTACCCCGAGATCTCAATTCCCCAGAACAAACAAATAGATTTCTTCCCGAAGTTGGCTCGGCAACAGATGTCGGCGTCCCCAGGCAGCCACGTTTCGCATCTCACAAGAAACAGTCACAATAACAGGGTTTTTCACCAACACGAACGTTCAATAGTTATTTAACAAAAGGAAGCTCACAATTATAACTCAAATCAGTTATTACAAACAAAATTAACGCCACGCCGCGCGACTTCAAAATGCAACAACCCAAGATGGTGGCTATATCACCGCGATATTTCCTGCGACACGGCCTCGTGTGCGCGCGTTCAAAGGACCACTGAATGTCGACGGCCGGAAGCCGTCCGCGCAATGTTGCCAGGAGGCAAACGCAATGGCCACACGTAAAGCCAGCCATACACGGCGCTGCCACCATGCGACAGTGCACAAAGCTTATAAGCATCAACAATTTTTATTACAAACAGACACTTTTGTTGGAAACCATGCCCTCACCCCCTTCTGGGTCGTAGAAATCTATTTTTTTTTTCTCGGAAACTAGGGGTCGCGCGAAAAAGAATTACATGACCAAATGTGTTGGCTATGAGGTCATCTATGATATGAGGCATTGAAAAACAGGTGTTAATATGACAACAGAATTATGTCCCTGATCAGGGACTTTGTAATTTTTTCGAAGGTTACCGTGTCATTATGACCCCCCTTTTTTATGTTCTCAGTGGACAGATAAGATCTTTCGGAGCAACGTTTGTGTGGGACACTTTTGTTGGAAACCACATCTTCACCCCCTTTTGGGTCACAGAAATCTAAATAATTTTTTTTCTCGGTAACTAGGGATCGCGCGAAAAAAAATTACATGACCAAATGTGTTGGCCATGAGGTCTTCTATGACATGGCATAATAAAAAAGGGGTGTTAATATGAAGACCGTAATCCGACCAAAAGTAAAAAAAATTGGGTCAATGAACCCGGAGGTCGATGAACTCGAAATTAAAACTTAGTTTGCCCAGAGGTACTTACTTATGTTATTTTGCTGAGCTCATTAATTGGGCAAATTGGTCTGTTCGTCTCCATCAAAAGATGAAATTATTTACATTCTCTTCGTATTAGTGTGGTACAAACTCCTAGCACCTTCAGAATGTGGACTGGAAAGACGAAATAGAATTTACGACAACTGTCATTGTATTTTCCTATTTTACCAAATTAACTTAGTTTGCCCAGAGGTACTTTTCTATGTTATTTTGCCGAGCTCATTAATTAAGCAAATTGATCTGTTCGTCTCCATCAAAAGATCAATTGTGTTACGAGATACTAGTAAAATGATACTATATTTTACAACATATACATATATAGATAAACATCCAAAACCCAGGTCAATCTGAAAAAGATCATGTTCCATTTTGACCCGATCGGGGATCGAACCCGGGACCTCTGGTGTGGCAGTCCAGAGTGATGACCATTAAATAGTTTGAGTAAGTAATGCAGCAGGGTGCTGGTATCGTCACTTAACATCAGGTGAGATAGGGGCCAAATGCAAAACCAGTTTTACATTTAAAGTTTATTACTGACCTTTTATCGGTGACAACTGATATTTAAAAATATGATAGGGAAATCCAACCAATTTGTCCTCCGAAAGTGGTTTAGTGGTTAGTCTGAGGGATGGAATGGCAAAATTCTTTAGCAGTGTTCCTTTTTTTTAATCTTTATCTGAAAAATGTTTTCCATACATACACACACAGATCTTCTGTTTCTTTTATTTAGATTATAATTATGTAGATGTAGTTGTTGATTAGATGTATAATATGTAATGGAAGAGCGAGGTCTTCTGACACGAGTATTGTTATACTTACTAGAAGGCCTTAACCACTTGCAATGTAAAATGTGTTTTACTGAATAAATGATTTTCTATTTGTACATACATATTATCACGCCTTTTTCCCTTTTTCTTTTGTTTTCCACAAACTTATTTTAATTGGTGGAGTTTCTCAATTGGTATATATGCCAGATCCTCTTTTCCTGTTAACTTTAACCATTCTTTGCAACTGAAATTAAAAGCATCCATAACGATATTTATAGACGTATACCATCACACTATATTTCGTTTTTACTAAAATTATTTGATTATATCTCTATACATCATCGAATACATCTCATAAACACTGCATACGAATGATAAATTACTCACCGAAGCTCATCCAGTGGAAATTAGGCCATAAAAATACCGTCCTTTCGTTCAGATTTTAAAACACAGATTTCGCATGTTCTGTATTTCATGATTAGTTTCTTTCATTACAAATTACATAAAAAGAGACTGTTTTTCACCAAAATACCTATGACACAGATTTCACTCGTCTTTTTCAATTATTTGTTTCACATTTATTTCACAACAAAAGATAACCTAAAAAAATAACCTATTGTAAGACAACGTGTTCGGTTGACAACAAAGAAAGAACGAGAAAGATACAGGAAGTGAGTGAGACAACTATATAGTGACATGAGCCGCCATTAATGCTCTACTGTGTTCCATACATTTTTTTTCCAGTATGAAGTTGCGACAGACTGATCTGAATGATTTGATTGTCAAATGTAGTGTCATTCTGTCAAATCAAGGTTATTTACAAAACCCGAAAAAAATATAAAATAACAATGATAAAATGGAGATATTGTTGAGATTTGTACCAACAAATCCCTTTAGATTGACAGCATCTAGATTATTATTAACTCATGTAGCACATTATACAAGGTGAGTGAGAAAATCAAGTTCAAGATTAAATGTTACTGTTACGTACTTAACCTATAAAAAATATTTTCTTTCCTTAGATTGGCAGAAGTTGGAAAACTTGAATCGCCAAAAACATCTGGCAAATATGACACTGGACAACTTATTTTGCATAAAGTATTTGGTTATCGGGGAGTGATTCTATTCCCGTGGCTAGCTCGAGTATACGACAGAGATGCTACTAATAAGAAAGAAAATTCTGATTCTTCGAGTGCTGGCGAAACAGCTAGTGATTCCCTGTCTAATGTAAGCAAGGAAGTCAAGGGCAGAACCCATACATTCTACCAGGTGTTGATAGACACAAGAGATGCTCCATACATAGTAAGTGTTATACTTTTAGATAATTTTGCTGTATTATTGCTTCTATAGCTTATTATTTTGATTTGAGACAAAAGCTTTGGTGCTCTCGATTTACCTATGTTAAGGTTGCACTAGCCGCGAGCTCGAACTCAGTGGCGGGCGCGGCCAAAAAGCAAGCTGTTTTACCTAGCATTGTGTCCGACAGAGATAGAATCAGTGATGAGCAGTCAGACGCTATCTGTACGCATACACCGAGCGCACGCACACAAACACCTGTCCGAAGTGAATGAAACGACGTTAGACGATTCACAACATGCCTGCCGGTCGGCCAAAAGCGAGACAGTACCTACAATTTCGTACAATATAACTAAAGGCGCGGCGGCGCGGGCGTTTATATACCTATAGATTGCTGATTATAGTCAGGATATAGACATACCTACCTATAGGATAGAAGATTCACATAAAATGAGTAATGTAGGTACTTACCTACCTACAATGTTGTTTTTATCAGGTGCCCAGACATAAGAAACAAATAAATAAATAAATCATAATCATAATTATAACATATTATAAAACAAAGTCCCTCGCGGCGTCTGTCTGTCTGTCTGTCTGTCTGTTCGCGATAAACTCAAAAACTACTGAACGGATTTTGATGTGGTTTTCACTAATAGATAGGGTGATTCATGAGAAAGGTTTTAGTGTATAATTTGTTTAGGTTTTGTGTATATTAGTTGAAATATGACGATAATTGTTAAGGAAGTCGGAAAAAAATTTGCCGCCCGGCAGCTTTTATCGAAAACGCTGTCCAATTCCTAAGAGATGTATCAAAATCATGTATGGAGGAATTGTGTATCTATAATAGGTCTACAAAAAAGTCCGCAATAGCATATATCTAGCTTTTATATTTCAGCCACAATAACTACTTTTATGTTTTAAAAATAATTAAAATCGTTACGTGTTTTTTAACTGGTGATATTAACCAGAACTTATTAATCCTTATCAAATTAAACAAGTCTATCGTCACAAGTACTTAATATATTTAATATTTGCTTTTTACTGCATGTAATTTGGATCAATAGTTTCCGAAATACTACGAGTTATCTAAATATCAGCAACGCGCCGCGAAACCACCTAGCGAAGACTCAAGGCGCAGTATAGGTAGCTCTATCTCTGAGCGGGCACGTTTTCGTATGTTTTTACACGACTGACCAAAAAAGGAGTGTAATGTTTTCAGGGTTCATGTATGTATGTATGTATGTATGTAAGTATGTATGTATGTAAGTTTCTTTATTCCACCATAAGTCCTCAACGGCTTAACAGATTTTGATGTGAGAGGTATTGTTAGATTCCTTGCATTCCCCCGAGTGACATAGGCTATGTGAGTTGTCAGTCGTGTTTTTTATTTTTTAATAATTTACTTGTTATTATCAATATTTATTTTAGTAGGAGGTAGGTATCATTAAAAAAACCGGCCAAGTGCGAGTCAAACTCGCGCACCGAGGGTTCCGTACACGAAAAGCATCTCACATTATAGCTCTCACTGAAAAACCTAGAAATTTCAAAAACAAACTTAACTTTGCAGTTTGATTCCTAGGAATCGTACTGCATCGAGCGCAAAAATAAGTTTGTAACATTTTTTTTAAACTTCCAACAACATATTTACAGTGTATGTACTGTTAGATCTTGCTTTTTGCCAAATTTCATAATTTTAGGTCAACGGGAAGTAGGGAAGTACCCCGTAGGGTTTGATTGCTGCCTGAAATCGCAAAATATACGAAATTTCGCTACATTTACGGTAGGTACCTAATATCTCTTGATCGCGTTGACGTATAATTTTGATTATTTTTTTGCTAAAAGAGACCATGTATCCGAGTATTAGATATTAATTTCAAATTGATACCTTTAAGCGTCCTAAGAAAAAAAAGTTTGACAGACAGACGGACAACAAAGTGATCTTATAAGGGTTCCGTTTTTGACTTTTGAGGTACGGAACCCTAAAAACCGGTCAAGTGCGATTCAAATTCGCGCACCGAGGGTTCCGTAGACGCTAATCAAGTTTTAAAAACAAACTTAACTCTGCAGTTTGCTCCCTAGGATTCATATTGCATCGAGCGCAAAAATAAGTTTGTAACACTTTTTTTTAACTTCCAACAACATATTTACAACTTTCAGATTTATTCCTGTACAAGTACTGTACTGTACTAAGTACCTTGCTTTCTGACAAATTTCATAATTTTAGGTCAACGGGAAGTACCCCATATATTTTGATTGCTGTCTGAAATCGCAAAATATGAAGTACCCCATATGTTTTGAGTGCTGTCTGAAATCGCAAAATACTCCTGATTTTTTTGCTCAAAGTGACCGAGTATTCGATATTACACCTCTGAAAAAATAAAACAATTTTTTTCGATATCTTTCAAATAACTGAATTGAATTAAGATATTTAGTTTTTATTTTATTTACTTGAAGAACATTTTAATTTGACACAATTTTAGTACGGAACTCTCAAAAGTAGAATAATATGGTTCAATCAATAATTTGTAACTAAATTTATATTATCTCTATAAAATTCAATAACAATTAATGATTTTTAAATGCCGGTGTTAAAAATGTATTAAAGGTGGTGTTATCCACTCATGTTACGTGCTCCTCGAAGTTTAGGTAAATATGTACTGGAATATCCGATCTCTGCTTATAAGGGTTCCGTTTTTGCCTTTTGAGGTACGGAACCCTAAAAATAAATATATTGTCCACCCGAGCGAAGCCGGGGCGGGCCGCTAGTATAATATAAATATATACGGACAAATCACACAGATTGAGTTAGCCCCAAAGTAAGTTCGAGACTTGTGTTATAGGATACTAACTCAACGATACTATATTTTATAACAAATACATATATAGATAAACATCCAAGACCCGGGTCAATCTGAAAAAGATCATTTTCCATCTTGACCCGACCGGGGATCGAACCCGGGACCTCCGGTGTAGCAGTCCGGCGTGATGACCGTTGGGCCACGGAGGTCGTCGGTAGAACACTTACTCAATGTTTATTTGAAGTTTTTCACGCCTGTTCTTCAGTCAACCAATACAAAATCCACTCAAATCAACAATTTCAATTACGTAGGTAGTCCAATTCAACGCCAAGTCAGATATAGTAGGTAGGTAGTATCGAAATCTAAAGGAGTGAGCCGAGCGAATAACGAAAGTGACGTAAGTATTGTGCAGGTGTGCGTGAGCTTCTTCCCTCCGCACCGCGCCGCCCCGTCCGCCCGGGGAACAATATTGAGTGAAATGCACGACAATTCATATCAAATCGTGCGCGTGAAAAATTGCGAAACGTCCTTTGGAAAATCGGGTTTTCTGAAAAAACTACTGCTCAAATCAATCACAAATAAAGTTTATTGGAATCTTCGATAACTGAACTTTGTCGGTGCGGTTTTTGTTTTCGATATTTTACACTTCTTTTATTACTTATTTACGCCCAAAGTTGTATGAAAATTAGCACGAAAAACTAAAGTTTGATGGCTCACAACTTTAGAGTGGCTTTTTATTTTACTATTCTGGTTCCGTACAGACAAAATTAATAATGACACAAAACGATATCATGTTTAACTTTGGATGTACAATGTCAAACAATGGAGTAAAACCCCCCCGAAATTTGTATGGGAAAATTATCGACTAGTGCGACCTTAACATTAATAATTTTGATATTGTGTGTATTTTTAACATAAAATCTGTGTGGAGAAACTATTACAAATTAATATTTCAACTGTGATTGTTTAAAAATACCTACACTTATTGTTTTTATGTTAGACATAATTTGTGAATGCTTTATGCTGAGAAAAACTATTTATATGTACATATAATTATTTATATCCATTTGAACAAAATATTAAAAGAAATTAATATTTTTGACCGTGCAATCGACCATCGACATGAGACCCGAGTGGAAAAAGAAGGTACCGTAAAGTGGGGCTAATTGGACCAGTTTTTTCATAAAACTGGTGTTTACAAAAACACTAGTTACTTTGCAGATATAAACTATATTTTTTAGGGTAGTTTTTTTATTTTTCTCGGAATCACAATAATAACTTTTTATTTCCTATAAATAATTTAAAAGATATAATGTTTTAAATGTGCCTTTCCAAATATCGCTGTAATGGGGTTATTTGGTATCTGACTTCATTGCTTTGTGGTTTCTCATTTTTTTCAACTTCATGTTAAAAAAAAAACAATAAGCGTTATTTGGAACGGTTAAAGGGAAAGATACTGTCTTGAGACTATCTCAATTTCACTACTTGCAACACTGAAAAGGAAATAATCCACCATTTATTATTTATTCGATAATATATACCATCACTAATTTGGGGATATTTGGAATTTCATGTAGAATATCAAATGTATTATTCGTAAGGTATCAAGCAATATTTGGAATATTTAAGGCGAAGTGCTTTGTATTTTTAACCGACTGGCAAAACCAAAAGGTAATGATTTTTGCAGTCTATGTTACATACATAGACTGCGAAAATTATTACTTTTTGGTTTTTATAGTACTTAATTATATTTGTAAGATTATGTTCATCGTAGTGCCTAAACTACTGAACTGATTTTAATAAATTCGATTTTATTAGATTCCTACTACGTAATGACCTGGGTGACATAGACTATCAATGGCTACATTTACAAATAATATAGCCATGGCCTATGTCACTGAGGAGTATTTTTACATATTCGGGCTATAGAAAAAGCCCTGTCCGACCGTAAAAGGGGTGATTCAGTCAGTTACGAACTTTTTGTATGGAACCAATGCTGGGAAATCGAAAATAAAATTGAGATTTCCATACAACAATGTTCCGCCAAAGGGGCAAATATATGCGGAGACCTTTTTTTTAATTGGTTCCGTTGATATAGTCCTTCGTACTGACGAACGAAATTGCCCCTTTTAAGGTTTTAAAGGGTTCTATAATAAATATTTACTTAAAAATACATCTTATTTAATTTTTAATAATTTTATTCGAAAATGAAAAGTAATTATGTGAAAACTAAATGTAGTTCAAAACCGATTTTATCGAAAAAATAAATGTCACACGACAGTCGCTCTGTATACTATATGTATATAACTAAGATAGGTAGCGAACCCTAGGTTCTACAGATTTACCGCTAGAGATTTAATTGGGATGATGATGAAATATTAGCAATAGATCACAACCTTATATTTATTTATTTATTCCATTTCATTAGAAAACAATATTCATTGTGTTGGAATTAAAATTACAAATAAAAACTTATATCTAAAAAAATACAATTTAAAATAATATTGAGGAGATAGATTAACAAGATTACAATTAATTTATTTAATTCAATTTAATTTAATTCGTCCACACTATAAAAACATTTCTCCAACAAATAAGTCCTCAATTGCTTCTTAAATACTTTCACATTTGTAATTGTTTTTAAATTACGAGGTAGTTTGTTGAATAGATTTGTCGCTTGGAATTGTACGCTTTGCTTAGTTATTTTTAAGTGTGGTTGTAGTAAATTTACAATATCTTTTCGTCTAGAACTTAAACGCTTCTCTCTTTCTTGCTCTGTTTCATACTCATTTAAGTGTTTAACTAGATTTGTAAGTATTATTTGAATATACAAGCATGGTACAGTCAGGATCTCCAATTTCACGAAATAACTTCTGCACGACTCCGTCTGGTGTAAATGGAGCATTGTTCTTAGTGCCCTTTTTTGCAACACGAATGCTTTGTTTATGTTATAATCATAGCTTTTCCCCCAAAATTTAATACTATATCTCAAGTGAGACTCAACTAGTGCGTGGTAGATCATTTTTAATTGTTTTAAAGTCAATTCCTCTCTTAAGCTTCTTAGAGCATAACAAGCAGAACTTACTTTGCTTTCAATGTACTTTAGCTCTTCTTTCCAATTCAGATACCTATCAATATGTATACCAAGAAACTTCACAGCATCTGCAATATCCACACGATCATTATTCAAGCTCACCTCTAAGGTGTCCTTGTTCCTAGCAGTAGTTCCAAACAGAATGGCTTTGGTCTTTTGCAGATTTAGTTTTTTTTTTTTTTTTTTTTTTTTTTTTTTATTTATTGGTTCGCAAACTGGTTGCTACAAGGTACACAATAAACAAAGATACAATTTCAAACAATTATAACAACCTACTACGAGCGAACACGGCATGCACATAATATGTAGCTCGCAGAATACAATTAATATTAATAAGTTAATAAAATCACGTTCATTAAATTTGTAATAACCAAAAAAGAAATTTAGAATAAAAAGTAATTTTTACTAAGATAACAAAGATCGTTTTATGGTTTTGGTCGATGCACTGAAGATGTCAATGTCATGGCAAATTTTGTTGCAGTTAGAGCACATGCGTATTATAGGTGAATGTTGGCGGTAATTTGTACGACAAAGAGCTTGTCTGAAAGTAACGCGATTGTGTAGTCGACTACCAGATCTAGGAATATAGAAACTAAGTTTATGTAATATATCAGGACAATCAATTGAACCTATAATAATTTTATGTAGAAATATTACATCCAAAGCCAAACGACGCTGTTCAAGAGAGTTAATACAAAAATGTTCTAGCCTAGAATGGTAGGATGGCAAATCGTGACAGCTATTATTAAAGTATGTTAGATGATACAGAAATTTCTTCTGGATGCTTTCAATTCTGGAGACATGCACCGCGTAAGATGGATTCCATACAGGGCCGCAATATTCAAGGATACTTCGTACGTAACAGTTAAATAATACTATTGGGATTTCAGGTTCCTTAAAAACTTTTGTTTGACGAATAACGAAGCCAGCTAATTTCGAAGCCTTCTTGACTATGTTGTTAATGTGGTCCCTGAAGTCTAACTTTTTATCCATTATGATACCAAGATCACGAACGTTATCAAGTTCTTGGAGTGGAGTTCCATTGATTGTATACACTAGATTACGTGGGTATATTTTACGTGAGAAATTTATGAAAAAACATTTAGCAGCATTTAAGATCATATAGTTTTCTTGGCACCATTGACTGATTTTGTTAAGATCATTTTGTAACAAGGCAATATCTTGGTCAGACCGAATTTCACGATAGACTTTTAAATCGTCGGCAAAAAGTTTATGTTTTGAACTTATGCTAGAGCTTAAGTCGTTAATAAAAACTAAAAGAAAAGAGGGCCAAGATGCGAGCCCTGTGGAACGCCAGAGGGGACATCCTTAGGTTGGGACCTAAAGCCACGAACAACAACCAACTGTGAGCGATTTCTCAAATATGATTCGCACCATCTCAGCAGAGAACCACATATTCCAGCATGTGCAAGCTTCTGTATAAGTTTACCATGGTTGACCACGTCAAACGCTTTAGAAAAGTCGGTGTATACAGCATGGACCTCCTCATTATTTTCCAAAGCCTCAGTTATATCATCCACATATCCCACGAGGTTTGACGTTGTCGACCGGCCAGGAAGAAAGCCATGTTGCTGATTATTGAAAAGTGGTTTAAGATGAAAGAAAAGATGTCTCTGTACCAACGATTCAAACAACATGCCTATATAAGATAAAATTGAAATTGGCCTAAAATTTGCTACGTTAGCTAAGTCTCCCTTTTTGTGAACGGGTGTGACGTTAGCGATCTTCCACTTTGAGGGGAAAACTCCGGTTGTGAGAGAATGATTAAAGATCAGATATAGAGGTTCGACCACTTCCAAAGCGCAAATCTTAAAAATACAGGTGGAATGCCGTCTGGGCCTGGACCTTTATTTACGTTAGCTGTTTTAAGAGACTCCAGAATATCAGATTTCGACAGGTAACAAGCACTAAGAGAAGCATGGCAAGTATCAGAACTGTCAATGCTGGATAACGATGGCGAGTTAACATAAGTCGAGTGAAAATATTCAGAAAAGAGGTCACAGATCTGCTGTCCACCCTGAACATTCTGGTTCTCCAGAAACATTTCATCAGGTATGTCTGTGCAATTTGATCTCAATGACTTGATGAACGTCCAGAAGTATCTGGGATTATTTTTAATATTGGTTTTAGCCTGAGACTTGAAGTCAGAGAAGCAAGTATCAATCATTTGATCGCAGCGACTGCGTAACATTTTGTATGTGAGATGATCTCTGGGATTACCGTACTTTTTAAATCTTTTGTGAAATTTAGCTTTTTCTTTTAATGTCTTAATCAGAGAACGACTAAACCAACAAGGATATTTCTTATCTTTCGTAATAGTGGTAGGCGTATGTTTAGATATTATAGGCAGAAGGAGGTCATAAAACTTATCAACCATATCATCAACGTTATGCAGACTGTTAAAGTGAGTGGACCAGACAATTTCTGACAAGTCCTCTTTAATATGTGTATAGTTCGCTTTACAAAAGTTTAAAAAAGGGGTTCTGTTGTAAACGATGCGTTTGTTTAAGCGACACTTCATTTTAATATGTAGGGTAGGATGATGGCCGTCTATTTCGACAAGTGGAAATTGGTGCTCAGTTACATCAAAAACATTGAGTTCGTTAGAGAAAATTAAATCTAGTGAGCGGTCCTTGGTTTTATTAGTCACTGAACTCAACTGATGAAGATTGTTAAATGAGAGGGTGTCAACGAACAGGTTCTCTTCTGAAGACTGATTGCCTGAAGGCAGATATGCGCCGGTATTAGGGTCCTTGTGCCAGGATAATTTAGGAAAATTAAAATCGCCGGCTAGGAGCAAAAGTGAATCTTGTGGAAGTTTATGCTGCAGTACATCGGTAAGATTATCTGAAATACGCTTTAGCTGGTTGAATATTACGGGGGATGGAAGATAAATAGTACCAATGCAAAGATGCCCAACTGTGTTCCCGTGACTCAATTTAATAGAGACCCACAAATCTTCATCGATTGATTCCCATTGTCGTCTGCGAATAGGTTCATGTTTTTTTAAGACAGCAATGAGTACACCGCCCCCATCTAATTTAGTGCTATTGGTGGTATCACGATCTCTACGAAACACAACATATCTCTCATCAATAACTTCATGATCGTACACATTATCTTTAAGCCATGTTTCAGTCAGAAGAATGACATCAGCATTTTGCTTCAGTGCATTGGCCAGAATTTCATGGGTTTTAGTCCTTAGACCTCTGACATTTTGATAAATAATATTAAAGTTATTAATAAATTTGCTATTGTTATTTGACAAAGATACCATAAATACACAAACCTAAATGGAATTAATAATGTCCAAATTATTAACAATAAAACTTTTGGAGTTGACGTCCTTTCTCATGAAAATCCTGCCGTTCCGCACCCAGACAAAATCAAATTTCTTCTCTTTGGCCACTCTACGGGCAGCCGCATGAAGTTGTTTGTTAGCTGGAGTAAGATGTTCGCAGACGTAAATGGGCGTTTTATCCTTGTCGGCAATACCCAGATGAGCAGAGTTTAATTTGTCGTTTTGATGAGTCCTGTTGTAAGTTTTTACCGCTGCAATGAGAGAATCTCGAATCAACGGGCTCGAAAGCTTCACTATAATTGACCTAGGACGTTTAGATTCTTTGTTGATCTTAGCAACTCGGTGGTAGTTAAGGATCTCGTGTTCGCGAATAGGATGACCAATGGTGCCCGCGAGCTGATTTATAACAGTTTTCAGATTTTCCGCAGAGTGTTCAGGCACGCACTGAATTTCTAAGTTAGTGTCACGTGATTGTTGTTCAAACTGATTAAGTTTAGAACTTAGATCCCCAACTTGAGTCTGCAGAATACCCAAGTCCGACCTCAATGCCTTATTCTCTACCTTTAAATCCTCGTAGTCCTTGGTTTTCTGGTTTAAAGCTTCCTGGAGTTGATCGTATCTGTCCGACATATATTGTACACTAGTGGTCAGATCCTGTAACTTTGCGCGCGTGTCAGCACTATCAGCGGCAAAGTCGCTACTGATGTCCTTACGTAGACGAGACAAAGCTTCTTCGAGACTTCTATCAAAGTAGTTTTTAAGGTCTTCAATATTACTGATAGCCTGTGTATCACCAGTATGGCAGGGCGTCACAGTTGGAGAATAAGTATTTGTAATATCGCCTCGCCGATCAATTGACTTGCACTCAGTACACTTCCAGGAAGCTTTGTAGGCTTTTGACTCCTTGGCAAAATTTTCCGGCGGAATGTCCAAACACTGGTAGTGATATGAAGCAGCACATTTAGTACAGCCCTTGATATCGGTGGTTTTTATCTGTTTCTTACATTTCTTGCAAATTGACATATTTACGACTCCTGACAATATTGGGAAATTTTCTAACAATGGCAACACTAAGTAGATGTCAGATTCAATTTTGATATGTCAATAGAAGTTGACAGCTGTCAATTGAGTTTGGCAGGTCAGTTATATGAACAAAAGAAGGTAGATTTGATAACATGCCAGTTTTGATAAGTTGAGGGTATAAAAATACAACTTATCTGGCGAGATTTTTGTGGTATTCCGGTGTTGAATTTCTTGAATAACACTTGTACAGCTGGCAGATGAGTAAAACCAACTAGTGATAACACTTTTAATACGAAAAACTAACTTTTATACAAGTAAATTAAACAAAGTATCGAGAGCTAGATGTTAACAAGATTAGGCAGGGTTGCCAGCCTTTTTGAAGAGAGTTTGAGGTTATTGGCATTGAACCATTCAGAGAAGGCCAAAACTGCCTTATTCACTGCTATATTAAGTTCCTCAATATCTTGTGCTGCTATGACTGCATTCGTATCGTCTGCAAATACCACCAGCCCGATATCTGGCATGACGTTATACATAAAAGGTATCAAGTCATTCATAAAAATTAAGAAAAATAATGGCCCTAAAATTGATCCCTGTGGTACGCCTTTAGTAATCTTAGTCAACTTTGATTTATAAATTTTTACATATTTATTTTCTGTACATTTAAGCTCCACAAATTGGTATCTGTTTGTTAAGTAAGACTTCAAAAGTTTTAGAACATTATGTTTAATGCCATAAAATTCTAGCTTATTCAGTAAGATCTCATGATCAACCGTATCAAAAGCTGAGCTCAAGTCCAAAAACAGTCCAGCAACTTTCATTTTCCTGTTTAAATATTGGATAACCTCTTGAACCAAGGTCTCTATCGCTTCACTAGTTCCAATATCCGTCCGATATCCAAATTGCCTTGGGCTCAAAATGTTGTTAATATTGAGATGTTTTGTAAGACGCTTTTTAATTAATTTCTCAAAGATTTTTGAAAGGGTCGGCAATAAAGAAATGGGCCTGTAGTTGCTTGGTTCAGTCTTTGATCCCTTTTTATGCACAGGCAAAACTTTTGCTATCTTTAACTGATCCGGAAATATTCCCTGTTCATAACACTTGTTAAAGAAAATGGCAAGCGGTTCAGCCAATAGGTCTAAATTTCGCTTAAATACTGAGATAGGTATTCCATCCCACCCGCATGATCTTTTATCTTCCATTTTCGATACTATGCTGGTAATTTCTTCAGGAGTCACAATGTCCCAAGTCATATCATGTTTGCATTTCTGACTGTTGTGCTTAAGTAATCTCATTGATAGTTGTAAATTTCCTGTGATGGAAGACCGACTATGATCAAATTTTTCAGCAAAGATATCCACTATAGTATCTTTACTATCTATGTATTTATTGTTATCTTTCAACAATATTTTCTCCTTATCTAAATTTGAAACTTTCTTTCTGTGTTTGTTCACCACACTCCATATAGCTTTAGTTGAACCTTTTGATTTCCTTATCTCTGATTGTATTGCTAACTTTTTGGCGCATCTTACCACTTTTCTAAATATTCTAATGTAATTTTGTCTATAATGTATTAAATTTTCGTCATTTACTGATCCATGTGCAGGCACTAGAAAGCGTTTCATTGTGCTAGATACCTTTATTCCCTTTGTTATCCAGTTTAGGTTCTGTGATTGTCCAGATCTAAAATGTTTCACTTTCTTTTTAAAACTCTTATCAAAAATTTCATTTATATACTTTAGAAAAGTATTTATCCCATAATCGTTCCAATTATGTTCAACAATGTGTTTTCGGAACGTATTATTATTTGCCTCATTAAATATTCTTTGTTCTTTCTTAATTGTTTCAGTTTTCTTCTTTATTGCACCTATTAATGGTAGTTCCAACTTACACAGAAGCTATAAATAATAAATACACTTTTCGTATTGTCATTTGGTAAATAACTTACCCTTAATTGAGTCAAAATCTGCTTTTGGGGCTATTTGAAACGACGAACAAAAGACAAAGCAATATTTTACAAGCTTCAAAGGGGGCTATTTAAAACTATGTTTCAATTAGCCCCAAACAAAAACCAAAAAGCCCCATTTCAAAAACCACCAAAAAGCAGACCAACAGTGAGAGATAGGAACATTCTAACTGAAGCCCTGGAAAGCGGATGAAATACACTTTTACGCAGTTTAGATTACTTTGTACATACCTTTCAATATGTGGTGTACCCGACGAAAGTTTCCAGGCCTCGAAATACTACGAATTTCAGTAGTTTAAAAAATAAGTCACTGCCCAATATTCGGCGCCGGCAACGTATAAAAAACTTATTTGACATTGACATAAGAAATTGTTGTATTGCCTAGTTATAAAATACGTTTCCTACTATAGCCAGATAAAAAAATATTCGTAACCAAATCTTTTTTTCATAAAATTCCAATTATCCCCATGATTGCAAAAAGCCCCACATTACGGTATTATGAAAAAAAATAACATAACTCTATGTCGTGTTTGTGGTTTATGATAATAATACAACCATTGCTTGCAGTCATGCTTTTAATTTATACTAGTTAAATGTAGGCAGTTCAAATATTAGCCATTGGTTGAGTTTAAACAAGTCTGGTTTCACTTTTAAGTGAGTTCTTTTGGTGTTTTGTTCAGTTCATTATTAATATTGGTCTGACCCAGAATTTCATTTTATATTTTTTCATCAATTCATCAATTAAGTTTTTAAACTTTGAGTAAGGATGATGAATAATATTCTTCTCTCTACTACTACTTTTATATATGATTAACTAGATTTTTATTAACATTTAGACACTAGAATCCAAAAGCCCAAAATAATTGTAGGCTGTGGTTATCACATTTCACAATAACTTGGATACATAAAATCACATGAGTTGCAATATTTGGCTAACACTTCACACATGCACATCATAATAATATTTTCAAATTGTATTAAATTTCTTAAAATATTTATTTTCTTTCCAATGCAACTAATTAGATCAACTGTTATCCTTTTTCCTCTCAATACATATATATTAATTTTATATTTTTTATTGAAATCATAATTTTTGCTGGAATCTCGAAAATTATTAAAATTATGTAATGTATACTTGTTATTTAAACATATTTATCTTATTTATTATTTTTTTACAATTATAATATTAACATTAAAAGAGGACATATTCACAATAAGTGAGTGAAGATAATAGATTCAATGAGGCCTCTGCTCAATAAAATATTTCAGAGAGCCCAGACAGAAGCGGTGACATTTCTTGGGAACCAGGAGTCTAGTCGGAGCTTGTACGCCATCCCTGGGTTAGACTATGTGGCTCATGACGACATCATACCATACACCTCCGTGGAGCGAGTGCCTTTGCAGCATGAGCTCTTTGATAAGTTCCTTATGCATAACCCTGATAAAGGTGTGTGTTTTATGTTATAAAACTTTAATTTTGATATTTTATTATTTACTAGCTTTTGCCCGCGGCTTCGCCCGCGTGAATTTCCCACGGGAACAGTGCTTTTTCCCGGGATAAAAAGTAGCCTATGTGCTATTCCAGGTCATTATCTACCTCTGTACCAAATTTCATCGAAATCCGTCCAGTAGATTTTGCGTGATTGAGTAACAAACATCCTCACAAACTCACAAATTCACAAACTCACAAACTCACATCCAAACTTTCGCATTTATAATATTAGTATGGATTGTAATTATAAAATATGTAAGTAATACTCAGCTGTAAATTTTAAAGTTTTGGGAAGAAATTAGATAGAAATTCCGATAATAAAATCCCCACTTTAAAGCACTTTCCCTTGACTGATTTTTACAATCTGCACAGGAAGAGAAGCAGCTGGTACATGTTTTCGTTCGCTCCCATATCAGACGTTATTAGATGAAGTTAAGGGTTACGAGTCACCCAATAACTTTCAGATCCACCATTCATAGCCCAAGAGACGCTGCGCGCGTGGCAGAAGAAGAACCACCCGTGGCTCGAGCTGAGTGACGTGCACCGCGAGACGACAGAGGGCGTCAGGGTCACCGTCATCCCCTTCTACATGGGCAGCCGCGAGTCGCAGAACTCCGCTGTTTACTGGGTGAGATCTATACACTAGAACCACCCGTGGCTCGAGCTGAGACGACAGCGGGCGTCAGGGTCACCGTCATCCCCTTCTACATGGGCAGCTGCGAGTCGCAGAACTCCGCTGTTTACTGGGTGAGATCTATACACTAGAACCACCCGTGGCTCGAGCTGAGACGACAGCGGGCGTCAGGGTCACCGTCATCCCCTTCTACATGGGCAGCCGCGAGTCGCAGAACTCCGCTGTTTACTGGGTGAGATCTATACACTAGAACCACCCGTGGCTCGAGCTGAGACGACAGCGGGCGTCAGGGTCACCGTCATCCCCTTCTACATGGGCAGCCGTGAGTCGCAGAACTCCGCTGTTTACTGGGTGAGATCTATACACTAGAACCACCCGTGGCTCGAGCTGAGACGACAGAGGGCGTCAGGGTCACCGTCATCCCCTTCTACATGGGCAGCCGCGAGTCGCAGAACTCCGCTGTTTACTGGGTGAGATCTACTCTACATTATACTACTTACTTACAGATAGCGCGCTTAAGTTGAATGCACAGTTCAGGAATGCGATAGTGACAATGCCAGCACGGCACTACAAGGTGCGGAAGAGGCGTGCGGGTAGCGGGGGACACCCTCCTGGGGCCCTATTTTTGAAAGTGTGACTCACCAAAAAAGCGTGAGCCGAATGATTTTTCATTTTCGAATCGTATTTTTGAATTGTCTATGTCGAATAATTCGCAACGAGTGGTCTAGACCATTTGTTTTCGTATGATTTGGTAGTAGAACGATTTTTACGTCAAAATCATGAATGACATAGACAACCGGATACGGATATAGATGGAGTCTATTAGAATTTCATTTTTGCGTTCCGTTTAACGCTTACGTTCTCTTTGATTGAAAATTTACGAACATTTTTTTTACAATTCGTTACCGATTCGGTTTACGTTGCGTAGAATTGAGCAGAAAGTATTTCTCGCATTATTTTCATGTCACTGGCAACATTGCTAGACGAGTGATTTCAAAAATACGGCTTTTATGTTTTTAGTGACATAGTAGGACGAGTGCGACATAATAGTCTATTCGTTTTCGGCGGTATGTCATATTTTCAAAAACAGGGGGTGCTCTTACCTTAGGCCACAACTGCATCCATCTCGTGTTCTTTTTATATGCTTGTTGATCAAGGGTGGATTTAGCTTTGGCGCCAGGAGGGGGTCACATAGTCGTGGTCAAATCAAGAACTTATAATTTAATTTTGATAACAATAGATACAAGTAAAAAGTAGGTTTTCTTTTGCGTCTTCTCCCGAAACGCGTTATTACGTCATTAACGGCAATGGGTACGTTTTTATGAACGTGGAGAAGTGACAGCTCAGGGGGGGGTCATGACCCCCCCTGGATCCGCCGTTGTTGTTGATTCACGTTGTTAGAATGACATTATTTTGTCCAACAGTGGCGTTATTGCATCCGCCTAGAGAACCTCGGACCGCAAGCGGTGCAGCTGCGCGAGCGTCACTGGCGCATCTTCTCACTGAGCGGCACGCTGGAGACGGTGCGGGGGCGGGGGGTGGTGGGGCAGGAGCCCGTGCTGGCGCGGCACTCGCCCGCCTTCCAGTACAGCAGCCACGTCAGTCTGCAGGCGCCTAGCGGACACATGTGGTGAGATTGTTATACTGCAGCTACACGAGCGTCACTGGCGCATCTTCTCACTGAGCGGCACGCTGGAGACGGTGCGGGGGCGGGGGTGGTGGGGCAGGAGCCCGTGCTGGCGCGGCACTCGCCCGCCTTCCAGTACAGCAGCCACGTCAGTCTGCAGGCGCTTAGCGGACACATGTGGTGAGATTGTTATACTGCAGCTACACGAGCGTCACTGGCGCATCTTCTCACTGAGCGGCACGCTGGAGACGGTGCGGGGGCGGGGGGTGGTGGGGCAGGAGCCCGTGCTGGCGCGGCACTCGCCCGCCTTCCAGTACAGCAGCCACGTCAGTCTGCAGGCGCCTAGCGGACACATGTGGTGAGATTGTTATACTGCAGCTACACGAGCGTCACTGGCGCATCTTCTCACTGAGCGGCACGCTGGAGACGGTGCGGGGGCGGGGGGTGGTGGGGCAGGAGCCCGTGCTGGCGCGGCACTCGCCCGCCTTCCAGTACAGCAGCCACGTCAGTCTGCAGGCGCCTAGCGGACACATGTGGTGAGATTGTTATACTGCAGCTACACGAGCGTCACTGGCGCATCTTCTCACTGAGCGGCACGCTGGAGACGGTGCGGGGGCGGGGGTGGTGGGGCAGGAGCCCGTGCTGGCGCGGCACTCGCCCGCCTTCCAGTACAGCAGCCACGTCAGTCTGCAGGCGCCTAGCGGACACATGTGGTGAGATTGTTATACTGCAGCTACACGAGCGTCACTGGCGCATCTTCTCACTGAGCGGCACGCTGGAGACGGTGCGGGGGCGGGGGTGGTGGGGCAGGAGCCCGTGCTGGCGCGGCACTCGCCCGCCTTCCAGTACAGCAGCCACGTCAGTCTGCAGGCGCCTAGCGGACACATGTGGTGAGATTGTTATACTGCAGCTACACGAGCGTCACTGGCGCATCTTCTCACTGAGCGGCACGCTGGAGACGGTGCGGGGGCGGGGGTGGTGGGGCAGGAGCCCGTGCTGGCGCGGCACTCGCCCGCCTTCCAGTACAGCAGCCACGTCAGTCTGCAGGCGCCTAGCGGACACATGTGGTGAGATTGTTATACTGCAGCTACACGAGCGTCACTGGCGCATCTTCTCACTGAGCGGCACGCTGGAGACGGTGCGGGGGCGGGGGTGGTGGGGCAGGAGCCCGTGCTGGCGCGGCACTCGCCCGCCTTCCAGTACAGCAGCCACGTCAGTCTGCAGGCGCCTAGCGGACACATGTGGTGAGATTGTTATACTGCAGCTACACGAGCGTCACTGGCGCATCTTCTCACTGAGCGGCACGCTGGAGACGGTGCGGGGGCGGGGGTGGTGGGGCAGGAGCCCGTGCTGGCGCGGCACTCGCCCGCCTTCCAGTACAGCAGCCACGTCAGTCTGCAGGCGCCTAGCGGACACATGTGGTGAGATTGTTATACTGCAGCTACACGAGCGTCACTGGCGCATCTTCTCACTGAGCGGCACGCTGGAGACGGTGCGGGGGCGGGGGGTGGTGGGGCAGGAGCCCGTGCTGGCGCGGCACTCGCCCGCCTTCCAGTACAGCAGCCACGTCAGTCTGCAGGCGCCTAGCGGACACATGTGGTGAGATTGTTATACTGCAGCTACACGAGCGTCACTGGCGCATCTTCTCACTGAGCGGCACGCTGGAGACGGTGCGGGGGCGGGGGGTGGTGGGGCAGGAGCCCGTGCTGGCGCGGCACTCGCCCGCCTTCCAGTACAGCAGCCACGTCAGTCTGCAGGCGCCTAGCGGACACATGTGGTGAGATTGTTATACTGCAGCTACACGAGCGTCACTGGCGCATCTTCTCACTGAGCGGCACGCTGGAGACGGTGCGGGGGCGGGGGGTGGTGGGGCAGGAGCCCGTGCTGGCGCGGCACTCGCCCGCCTTCCAGTACAGCAGCCACGTCAGTCTGCAGGCGCTTAGCGGACACATGTGGTGAGATTGTTATACTGCAGCTACACGAGCGTCACTGGCGCATCTTCTCACTGAGCGGCACGCTGGAGACGGTGCGGGGGCGGGGGGTGGTGGGGCAGGAGCCCGTGCTGGCGCGGCACTCGCCCGCCTTCCAGTACAGCAGCCACGTCAGTCTGCAGGCGCCTAGCGGACACATGTGGTGAGATTGTTATACTGCAGCTACACGAGCGTCACTGGCGCATCTTCTCGCTGAGCGGCACACTGGATACTCATTGTCTTCGTTTCAGCTTGGCCAAGGTTGTAGCTTGGTATGTCTGTGTGTTTTCCTTTCAAATGTCGCATTTCTCAATCGATTCCCATAAAAAAAATTGGGAGGAGATTCGATAAATATATATGTAAATCGATAATTGTTTCTTGGAAATTTTTGAAAATGGCGGTGTTGTCACAATGGGCCTAAGCACTTTGGATCTTATGGCTATTACGACCATTTTGTGTTTGTAGTGACAACGAAATAATATGTAAGCTCGCAAGGTCTACAGCTCACAAAGCCACTAGTTATTATACTATGTTATAACCATGATCTGGCCTTCTCAGGCACCCATGACTCTCACGAGCATTATAGGTCTACCAGGATCTGATGGCAAAATAACATATGAAAATCGCTATTTTTTCATTTTTCATATTTACTATATGGGGACGCCAGCGCGAGCACCAGCCGGGTGATCAGTCCACTTATGCTGGGACCATTTCACTCAATTCCCCGAGACCCCGTATAGAGTTTTGAGTTACCTGGTAACTCACGTTGGTGGCGACCCACTGAATCTACCTGTTACTTTGCAAAATTTTAACAACCCTATTGTAATGTCGCTCAGATCATCCTCAGATACTAGTCTGAGCCCAATACTTCTCTCCTTACAGCGGCATATGCAGGACATTCTGCTACTAAGTGAAAGCTAGTTTCCTCTTCTTCCAGACAACTTTTTTCATATGTTATTTTGCCATCAGATCCTGGTAGACCTATACAAATATTCAGTCTATTTGATGACGTAACCGTCTTAGGGGCACATTCCGCATGGAGCGCGAAGACGGCTACACATTCGACTGCCGCATCCCGCCCTTCTCGCTCGAGAGCAAGCCGGACGACGCCGCGCCCGCCGCGCCCACGCCCGCCGTCTGATCTCACTACTCACACAGACTGTCAAGAAATAGTTTAAATTGTCTATGGAACAACTTTTTTTTTGTGGCAACACCGGTGTGTTTTGAATTATGAACGGTTTTGTTTGAATGAGGGTAAGGCCTCTGCTCACGGCCCTTAATGAGCGATTTTCTGACAGCTAAATTAAGAAAAAATCAATCAGTTTGAAAAAGTCTCAACAGATAGCGTTTTATGAAAGCCGAGTCGTAATAATGGCTGAACCTATATGGTGCGCTTTTTCTTGTCAAACAGAGGCAGAAAAAAAAAATCACATAACAGTTTGACAGTTGCACAACTCACAATATTGATACTTTTTAGTTTTTACTAAGTTTAATTTTAATAAAATGCCAATCCCGTGAATTTTTTGCATTTTGTATGGAACTTTTTCTCTCGCCTTCTATGAAGTCATCTGGAACAATTTTTTTTTAATTTGTGGCTCGGAAAATCCCTCATTGAAGGCCGTTATCGGGAGCAGTGTTGCTAGATTCAATTTATTATATCCGTTAAGCTTTGCTGAGAAATTCGTAAGTTGCCTCTACTTAAATTCGTAGATATAAGAATTGCATTTAGCAACACTGCCCCTGATTAAGGGTCGTGACTCACGGCCCGTGAGTAGAGGCCTTTATCGTTTCATATATGTAGTTGGTGCTACTGACGAGTAACGTCTGTCAGATGGTACAATACTGTCATTTGAACTGATGACAGTTTTGTACTATCTGACAGATCTCGCCAGTAGCGCCAACTAGTGATCGGAAAAATGTAACGCAAAATAGGTATTTGAAGTTTAATTTGTATACATTTTCAACTTTTTCTTGACAGATGAAACAGCTGGTAGTACACATTTTCTTAGTAAAATTTTATATTTCGATTTATAAAAAGGACCTTAAAATATAGCGCTATTAACCCGTCTCAGTGAAGTTGGGATTATTCACTTATGATTTTCGACAGCAGTACTTCATATATTGTATATTGATTGAATATTGGTTCAAAATATATGTGGACAATTCATAGACAATTTTTATTCTATTTATTCTTCGGATATTATTATTAATTGGTAGGTAGGTGGCTGAAAGAATAATTTTTATTTAGTTTTATAAACAAATTCGAACTGTTATTCCATTTTCATTACAATTTGTGTTTGGTATGTGGCGTTTCTGGCCATTTCTATATTATGGAGAAATCAGTACAAAACACTTAAAAATATTATATCAGTGTATTACCAGCCTTGTCTATGTTTGACACGAAATATGTGAAATAAGTTTAGTTCCAATATCTAGAGCTGAATATTACACATTGATACTTGATGATGATCAGCTAGCTTCGATTTATTTTTGATATTATTGTCAAGGTCCTCAGAAGAAACTTTATATTTCGACTTAATTATAAAAAAAGTCCAAACTTGTGAATGTTCTAAAGGGGCCGCTTTTTTCGATATAAAAAAAATGTTTACGGGCGTTCCCGTTTGGACCTCAATGTGTAATAGAAAGCTTGTATTCTTTGTATAGGTGCTGTGTTCAATAGGATTTGTTATGTAGCATTCTCCAAGACAACTGTTATGATGATAATTTATAAAATATCCCGTGGAGTTGATATCCTTTTGTTTGTTCCAAAATCCTTTAGTCATTTTTTTAAATATATTTTCTAGATCTGTAATAAATTACAGTATTCTGTTAATGTGTTTATTGGATTTTTATTTCATAATTAAATATGTCCTATTTTTATACATCTAATAATGGTTGTAACGGCACAAGAATAATAATCCAACCAGAAGGGAAGGTGACTCACACAAAGCGCACTTTGAGGTGTGCGTAACCCTAGCAGGAAAGTGATGGAACCAAAACGTTGTGCATAGTCTAGTGTAGATGTGCAGCGAATGAAACTTTAGTGCGTCTTGTAGTTTAAGAAAAAGACGGAAATCTAGGATTCTGCTAGGGTAACGTCGTTCTAGCAGGAAAGTTCTAAACGAATGATCGGAGAAAGAAATATTCTGGGGGAGCAGAGAGCTTAGAGCTGTGCATTGATCTAGTCCGAAAAGATCATTTGTGCGTCTTTAGGTTTTCGGGATATTGCATTTCGTGCTGGAGTAACGTAAAAAAAAAAAAAAAAATCGTAGATCTCCTAGGGAGATAAGTAACTTCCCTTATTTATTATTCCCTTCTCTTATTAACTTAAATTTATTTGTGGAGAAGTGGGGAAACTGTTGTACTATTGTGTTAACGGCTTGTCTGAACAAGCTAATTATTAAAAAATAAAAAATACGCCTGACCACTCACCACATAGCCTATGCCACTCGGAGTAATGCAAGGAATCGAAAAATACCTCTGACATCAAAATCAGCCGTTCAGGACTTATGGTGAATAAAGAAACTTACATACATACATGAACTCTGAAAACATAGGCACTCCTTTTTTGGTCAGTCGTATAAAAATCACATAATAATCGTGGTAAATGAGTGGCGGTGAGTAAGAGTGTGACTCATTGGGAAAAACATCAGTTGCAATGAGTAATACTGTGACTCATCGATACTTTTTATCCCTTTGAGTCTCAGTGTTACTAATCTTGGTATGACTCATCGGGAACAAACGAATAATCGAAACATTTTAATTTTTCTACCAACCCACAAAATATGGAAGACAAAAATTTTTAATTTTTTGCAAAACCACATTTCTTCACACAAAGGAGTTCCAAAACGGAACAGAAATGGCGTTTTATCAAGTTTTATTTTTGCCAAACTTGAAAAAAGCGTAAGGAAGGTTTTGAAAAAATAAATACAAATTTATCTCTACGAGATTTAATATTCATTTGTACAATGGAAGTATAATTTAGAATTGCACTAAACACACTGAAATAAAAGCTGTACAATACATATAATTTGTACATTGTTTAAATATATTAACTTAATATCTATTCTAGCCTAATCCTACTTCCCCTAGTCCAAATTACCTCTGCCTGAATATCTATAAATAAATAAATAAAATAGTTAATAAAACGGATATACAACATGGGAAATAACATTATGCACATTCCATGCAATTTTAATATATTTTTTTAATTGTAATTTTTGAATGAATAAATGATTTTGAAAGCTAAAAGAATTGCTATGTATTCGTGTATTAAATGTAATGAAACTACACAGTATTTAACACGCATACATTTAAGATACAAAAGTGCAACTATACCGTGAAGACCTTATTGCCTAGCCATAAAGATCATATTGTAGACGCCTCTGATTGCACTTTTGTCTCATGATATCTCGGACGTTTCGCTTCTTGTTGCAAGGAATAGAACGTCCGAGAAATTTGTAGTTTTATTTACATTTTATTTATGTAACGCGAAAGTTTAAGTGTAGAGGTATACAACTTTTACTTGAATTTTCTATGAAAGCTCCATTTGTTAAATTTAAAAAGACATGTCAATATTGTTTATGCGTTGGTACCTAAACAAATGTAGTATAAAACGCCATTCGCTCGCCAGATGATAGCACCGAGACGTCACTATTAAATGACAGCTAACTTATTTACGTTTACTAACCTCTGCCAAAGTAGTCGTAAAAAAATTCATTCTATGAAATTTTAAGCGAGCGATATTGATAAGCAAATACGGGTTGATCTTAGCATTAACAAATTGTAGCTATATTCTACAGTGCGATTAAAATGCTAGGATACTTGGGCTAATGGTAATTTTTTGACAATCGTAATTGAATCAAAGCTAGTTACAAATGTCAAAAAATTACATGAATGACAGAGAAAAAAAAGTATCTTGGCATTTTTATCGCGTTGTATATAAAATATCCTGCCAACATGAAATTGATAACAAACACTTATTGATATGAAGGCACTTTATGTTGCTTGCAGTAATCCTTTGGCGTGTAGTAATGCGTAGCCAGTACGCACAATATCACAATAAAATTACAACGTTGAGTTATGTTCCCAGCAAACATTTTTGGTCGAAATTACCATAAAATTACCTATTCTTGGTGTATAAGTAGGTAATTGTAAGGTTATTTCGACCAAAAACGTTTGCTGGGTTATGAGCTTGGAAGAACTTCATTTCAAGAAAAAAGTCTGATAAGCCAGCCCACCTTTGTTTTCGATTCGATATTTCATTTTCAAAATAGATTTACATAGGAACGATTTTCACATAATTTATATAATCCTAATTATTTTACAGACAATAACTATATCATAATCAATTTTCATATAATATGTTATAAGCAATACAATTAAAGGGGTTATTCATCAATAGACCACACTATCGCCATCACTTTTCCGCATGCAGTTGGAAAGGCGATGGCGATATGATCAGCCAATTGTGGTCTATTGGTGAATAACCCAATAAAAGTATGTTTAGCGACATTATTTTAATAATTTAGTGTACTAATTAGTGTAGTAACAAGATATTTCTAAAACACATTTTATTCATTAGAATAGAACATTGGGTTTTTAATTAAAATACTAAAGCAGACTTGGTAAATTGCTTATTTTCACTGATTCCGAATAAAAAAGCGTTAAGCAGAATCAGAAAGGGAATATCAAAAATTCATTTCATTGACAATTTAAATAAATATTTTATTTACATATAATCAGCAAGTCACAAATAGTAATGGGTCGAGAGATTCTTATCGATTTTTTTCAAGAAGTAGTGTTTATTTAACTTTAACTTTACAATCGAGTCCCCAATTCTGTAAACGTTCTAAAAATCAATAGATGTATTTCAGAATGGTAGGTGAGGTTAGTCTTGTGACGAACACAGAAGCGAGCGAGTGTTCAAAACTTGTAAGCCAAAAAAAAATTAATTAATAACAATATTTTTATTAATTAATAAAAAAAAAGGTTTTTTATTATTAATTAATAAAAATATTTTTTTATAAGTGGGACTTAATTGTAAAGCAACCCCCAAGGAGAATATTTTTATTTCAATCAGCGAACATTATAAAACGTTATTCTTTATAAAGAAGTTGAGCAACGAATTCGTCTTATTTGCCTTGTTCTATTTTATCCATAGACATGAAAAAAATTCATTCTTTAATGGACATAATATCTTACATCCCGCTTCCTCAGCTGTCTGTGTCTCTAAGGAATTTTTTTTTCTAACTCCGTGGCAAACAGTGGGACAGTAAAGGCTAATAAAAAAACTATGATTTCATCACTCAACCCATTCCTACAAAATATCACATACCGATTATCTCGCAAGCTGAATAATAAGGGCAGCGCACATCTCAAAGAACTCCATAGTGTGATGTCCGCTGGGTTTCCCCGTGGGCACTGGCGGGGGAAGTACCGGCAGTATGGGGGACGCGGCTTCTTCGTCCGTCTCTTCTTTTTCACCTGATAGGGATTTGAAGTCTAAAAGGTAGGACTTGTAGTCCACTTGGTATAATTGGAGGGACATTTTCACGTACTTCTCTGTCATTTTGTTCAGTGTGCGCACCCTGGAAAGGGCAGTTATGATTAAGATTTTTTTTTTCTATTCTGTTTCCGTAAACTTATTCTATTTTTACAGGTTTATTAATACAATAGAAAAGCACATGTATTTATCAATTACATACAACATAACTTACAGCAACCTTTGTAAATTGTCTGGTAATTTCGTTAGGGTTTCTTTAGAGGACCTTAAAAGTAGAATAATAAAAAGTAAGCCCTAAGAAGTAAGAATAATACAATTGTTCAAGAACGAAAATTCGAGTTCTGCTTCTCTTCCCGCGCAGATTGTAAAAGTCAGTCGAGGGAAAGGGCTTTAAACTGGGGATTCATACACTCATAGGCGATGGGCTAGCAACCTGTCACTATACCTGAGTCACAGGGCGGGCGCTTCATAGAAACGGCGCGTCAAATATGCCTACTACTACTACAAATGAAACTGTATATCCGTGAACACGTCAGTAACACGTCAATGTGTGCGTTTTCATAGTCGAACGTCCCACAGTTACACAAGAACGGGGGAGAAGTGCGGAAGGAGTGGGGGGGTGCCATATTGCGGGAGGGGCAGGGAGTTTCCTTTCTGTACGTAGTACTAATATTAATCCATCAGAGAGCTCACTATTCAGCTAAGTGTGGCCTTCGAGTCTCACGACTCTGTCTACCCCGTATGGGATAAAGACGTGATGTATGTATGAATGAAAAATTCGTGTGTTTGCGAATGAGCGAAAAGGATTGAAAAAGTCAAGACATGTCAAATGCCTTTAGGCGACTCGAGCAAAAGAGGAAAATTTGACATCAGAGTGACCTTTATAGTTACCTACCTCACGTGGTAGGGGTTGATGACCTTCCACTCGTAGTCGAGAGCCTTCATCGCGCGGAACACCTCCAGCATGATGTCGTTGGGCTTGCTCTGCGATCGGATGCCCAAGTGCCATTTGGCCCTGAAAAAAGAAATATATGGTAATCATCACTGGACAGTCGTGAGTGGTAAATTGAGATGTATTTGACTGTGGATTTGGGCATCGTAGTGTTAGCATACTACGTACCTCATCATACATATCTATACTGCATTCATAATATTAGTTAGGATTAGGATGCGAAATTAAGTTTGTTTATTTATTTGTTAGGTACCTCTTCACGCTTTATCTACTGAACCAATCTGTATTGTAACTGAACGCATCTGTCAGTTGTCACTTTGACAACTAACCTTCTGTCACTTGCTAAAATCACCCCTTGTTTGTAGCTACATTGTCGATCTCTGATATTAATATTAATTTGTCATATTTTTAAGTAAAACTCGTGTATGTTTATACAAGAAATAAACCTCCGAAGACACATTACTGGGTTTGATTTATTAAGGACGCATTTACAAAAAGACGCGCTTCAATTTTAGGTATTTGATTGTACTACTACATGCGCAGGGCACACAGTCACAGCGACGCACGCTAAGCGGGAATCTTTTGAACAAACACATTTTGATACTTTTAATATTATTTTTTGTAGAATATTTATTTTATATTAGTATTTTTTTTATCTATACATATAATAAAACAGTAAAAATATTTTGTCTGTACATTTAGTATTTTTGACTGAAATGGATAGAGGGACACTTAAAAAGAATAATAGAAAGCAAAAAAAATATTTGGAATTTCTTGTCTGTCTGTATGTATGTATGTACGCGTTTCACGCAAAAACTACTGGACGGATTTAAATGAAACTTTCAATCAATAAATGTTTTACTTTAGAATGTTTAGGTTTGAACTAATATTTGATTTATTTTTAACAAAATTCAACAAAAAGTACAGTGAAGATTGTTTACATGATAGGACTGGTAAGAATAAATAGAGTTTAGTGAAAAACTCTATCTCGAAGCTCTGAGAGCTTCTGAGTAATAAAATATTATTGAGGTATTTATAAAGACTGTTATATGATGATATCTATAACAGTTATCGCAATAAAGATATGTTGAGGCAGAATGTCCAATTCGCAAAATGTCCAATTTGCTAAATGTATATTTTGCAAATTTGACATTCTGCGAACTGGACATTTTGCGTTTTGGACATTTTGCGATTAGAACATTTTGCGAATTAGACATTTTGCGAAATGAACATTTTGCGAATGGGGCATTCTGTGTATTGGACATTCTGCGAACTGAACATTTTGCAAATTAAACGTTTTGCGACCGCTGGACTTTTTGCGAATTGGATGAATCATATAGGTAGGCTCTGATATAAGTATGGATTTCGTAAAAGGTACAATTCGCAAAAGGTCCAATTTGTAAAATGTATTGGACATTTTGCGAATTGGACATTTTGCGATTTAGACATTTTGCGAATTGGGCATTCTGTGAATTTGACATTCTGTCTATGGATTTCGCAAATGGTCCAATTCGCAAAATGTCCAATTCGCAAAATGTCCAAATCGCAAAATGTCCAATACATTTTACGAATTGGACCTTTTACGAAATCCATACTTATATCACAGCCTACCTATATGATTAATCCAATTCGCAAAAGGTCCAGCGGTCGCAAAACGTTCATTTTGCAAAATGTTCAGTTCGCAGAATGTCTAATACACAGAATGCCCAATTCGCAAAATGTTCATTTCGCAAAATATCCAACACGCAAAATGTCCAGTTCGCAGAATGTCCAATTCGCAAAATGTCTAATAAAATTTGCAAATTGGACATTTTGCGAATTGGACATTTTGCGAATTGGACTTTCTGCGAAATCCATACTTATATCACAGCCTACCTATATGATTCATACAGTCGGTCGTCGAAAGCCCCTATTTGCTTAGAAAATCGCAGACATACAAGATACATACTGACTGGATATCGAAGCGCATTTATTATAAAAATGCTTAAAAACATACATAAAAAAACATACATCGAAACATATAACCTCCTCCTATTTTGGGAAGTCGGTTAAAAATAATAAAAACTACGCATGTAATCAGATTACTATAATCAATATATTACTGTAATCAAAACTAACGATTACAAATGTAATCATGATTGAAAGTAATCATGATTGATATAGTCATGATTACTTTCAATCAGATTATTAATCCGATTACAAAAGTAGTTGATTACGCCCAACTCTGCCTATGGCAACTTTCCGTCTCCATCATCAGGACGCTGAACTTCATGTAGGACCAGAGTACTAAAGAACACAAACCAAACAAGCCAAAACTCGACCAGGTTACATGGTTTAATTACAGAGTTCCTATGGCAACCTTCCGTCTCCATCATCAGGACGCTGGACTTCATGTAGGACCAGAGTACTAAAGAACACAAACCAAACAAGCCCAAACTCGACCAGGTTACATGGTTTAATTACAGAGTTCCTATGGCAACCTTCCGTCTCCATCATCAGGACGCTGGACTTCATGTAGGACCAGAGTACTAAAGAACACAAACCAAACAAGCCCAAACTCGACCAGGTTACATGGTTTAGTTACAGAGTTCCTATGGCAACCTCCCGTCTCCATCATCAGGACTCTGAACTTCATGTCGGACCAAAGTACTAAAGAACACAAACCAAATCAGCCCAAACTCGACCAGGTTACATGGTTTAGTTACAGAGTTCCTATGGCAACCTCCCGTCTCCATCATCAGGACTCTGAACTTCATGTAGGACCAAAGTACTAAAGAACACAAACCAAATCAGCCCAAACTCGACCAGGTTACATGGTTTAGTTACAGAGTTCCTATGGCAACCTCCCGTCTCCATCATCAGGACGCTGGACTTCATGTATGACTAGAGTAATAAGGAAGACAAAACACACACTGGAATATTAACGAAGAAAAATAAAAACGGTACTTTCTTTTCCGCACAAGTATCAAAACCAGTTGATCTAACTCAGTTTTCCTATATGCACAGCGATGTATTTGTCCGTGGGATTTTGCTGCGCAGCGACACAGGGAGACACAGGGACGACCTTTCACAGAGGCTCACACAGTGTTGCCATACAACAAGAACTAAAAATCTGTACATTCGACAGCAAAATCCGTACAAATTCCGTACGTAAAATAAATCTGAAACTCCGTACGAAATCCGTACAATAAAAAAAAATTCTTCGCGCTTTTTTAGCATCTCCACTCATAATTGCAATTGAATTCAAAATCTTACACACAACACAAATAGTTTCAAACACTTTACTCACTCTAAGAAAGAACAATGCGTATAAATGAGCGCGTTATGCAAAATCAATAACAACAACAACAAAGATATTATAATGTATCTCTTTCGTTCAGTGTCAGTCGTGTATCATGCTCTCTCTCTGTCACACGAAACGAAATATGTTGCGGTAATTCCCCGTCATACAATCAGTTGTCATAGACAAGTGAATGTCTAGGATGGGGAATTACCGCAACATATTTTGTAATAATTCCCGTCATAGACAATTAGTTGTCATAGACAAGTGATTGTCTAGGATGGGGAATTACTCAATAATATAATTTATGACATGAGGAAAGTGAAAAACTATCGATAGCGACGTATATATTTTCTTTTGTATTTGAAAACGTGCTACACATTATTGATAATGTGTAATAATTAAAAATCCGAACACAAATCCGTACGCCATATCTCTCCGTACGTAATACCCCAACATCCGTACGTGTACGGACAAATCCGTACATATGGCAACACTGGGCTCACATGAGCCGACTGAAGCTTCGTTCGAAATGTTCGTCACTTTATACTATAGAAAAACGAAACAGTTAAACTGATAATTTTTATTTTATATAAATTTTGTTGAAACTTGATGGTTTTTTTTGGCATAAATAATATTGATTATATATATTATATGTTTCTATTTTTCTTTTAAAGAATATTTCACAAATTACTCAGTTTTTTATACCGAAACCTTACCCTGTTTTCGTTGTTTTCGCGGAAAGAGGCTAGGAAAAACTAATTTTATAGTATTTAATACTACTTTTTACACAAAATAAAATAGAAACTAATATAGTCAAAGGTTTACAGTACCCATCAGTACCCGTAACACTTTATAAAATTCAATGAATTTATCGGAAATCGAACCGGCAAATGGCAAATTTCATTGATTTTTGTAAACGCGTCCTTAAACAACTAGCTTTTGCCCGCGGCTTCGCCCGCGTGAATTTCCCACGGGAACAGTGCTTTTTCCCGGGTTAAAAAGTAGCCTATGTGCTATTCCAGGTCATTATCTACCTCTGTACCAAATTTCATCGAAATCCGTCCAGTAGATTTTGCGTGATTGAGTAACAAACATCCTCACAAACTCACAAACTCACAAATTCACAAACTTTCGCATTTATAATATTAGTATGGATACATGGCGCAGCCGAATTGGTAAAGAACTTAAGAAGCCATTGACACTGAACACCGGTGAGTGTCTTAAGAAGAGCACATGGCTGAAGAAAATAAATCAGAGGTAAAAGTAAACAGCGTGAAATTTCGCATACACATAGTAGGATACACGTAGAAGTACAGAGAAGGACATAGGGCACAGTGTTCCAGTGGGAAATTCACGCGGGCGCGGCTAGAAAAAAAATAAAGATACTATACCGCTTGACGGGCGTGCCGCGCGCCAGTGCGGGCGGCGCGATGCGCTCCGGGTGCGGGGAGCTGCTGCGGGGGGGCACACATACCGCTTGACGGGCGTGCCGCGCGCCAGTGCGGGCGGCGCGCTGGGCGGCGCCGAGCTGTCTCGCAGCGGCGCGATGCGCTCCGGGTGCGGGGAGCTGCTGCGGGGGGGGACACATACCGCTTGACGGGCGTGCCGCGCGCCAGTGCGGGCGGCGCGCTGGGCGGCGCCGAGCTGTCTCTGGGCGGCGCGATGCGCTCCGGGTGCGGGGAGCTGCTGCGGGGGGGGACACATACCGCTTGACGGGCGTGCCGCGCGCCAGTGCGGGCGGGCGGCGCCGAGCTGTCTCTGGGCGGCGCGATGCGCTCCGGGTGCGGGGAGCTGCTGCGGGGGGACACATACCGCTTGACGGGCGTGCCGCGCGCCAGTGCGGGCGGCGCGCTGGGCGGCGCCGAGCTGTCTCGCAGCGGCGCGATGCGCTCCGGGTGCGGGGAGCTGCTGCGGGGGGACACACATACCGCTTGACGGGCGTGCCGCGCGCCAGTGCGGGCGGCGCGCTGGGCGGCGCCGAGCTGTCTCTGGGCGGCGCGATGCGCTCCGGGTGCGGGGAGCTGCTGCGGGGGGGACACATACCGCTTGACGGGCGTGCCGCGCGCCAGTGCGGGCGGCGCGCGATGCGCTCCGGGTGCGGGGAGCTGCTGCGGGGGGGACACATACCGCTTGACGGGCGTGCCGCGCGCCAGTGCGGGCGGCGCGCTGGGCGGCGCCGAGCTGTCTCGCAGCGGCGCGATGCGCTCCGGGTGCGGGGAGCTGCTGCGGGGGGACACATACCGCTTGACGGGCGTGCCGCGCGCCAGTGCGGGCGGCGCCGAGCTGTCTCTGGGCGGCGCGATGCGCTCCGGGTGCGGGGAGCTGCTGCGGGGGGACACATACCGCTTGACGGGCGTGCCGCGCGCCAGTGCGGGCGGCGCGCTGGGCGGCGCCGAGCTGTCTCGCAGCGGCGCGATGCGCTCCGGGTGCGGGGAGCTGCTGCGGTGGGGGACACATACCGCTTGACGGGCGTGCCGGGGCGGCGCCGAGCTGTCTCTGGGCGGCGCGATGCACTCCGGGTGCGGGGAGCTGCTGCGGGGGGGGACACATACCGCTTGACGGGCGTGCCGCGCGCCAGTGCGGGCGGCGCGCTGGGCGGCGCCGAGCTGTCTCGCAGCGGCGCGATGCGCTCCGGGTGCGGGGAGCTGCTGCGGGGGGACACATACCGCTTGACGGGCGTGCCGCGCGCCAGTGCGGGCGGCGCGCTGGGCGGCGCCGAGCTGTCTCGCAGCGGCGCGATGCGCTCCGGGTGCGGGGAGCTGCTGCGGGGGGGACACATACCGCTTGACGGGCGTGCCGCGCGCCAGTGCGGGCGGCGCCGAGCTGTCTCTGGGCGGCGCGATGCGCTCCGGGTGCGGGGAGCTGCTGCGGGGGGACACATACCGCTTGACGGGCGTGCCGCGCGCCAGTGCGGGCGGCGCGCTGGGCGGCGCCGAGCTGTCTCGCAGCGGCGCGATGCGCTCCGGGTGCGGGGAGCTGCTGCGGGGGGACACATACCGCTTGACGGGCGTGCCGCGCGCCAGTGCGGGCGGCGCGCTGGGCGGCGCCGAGCTGTCTCGCAGCGGCGCGATGCGCTCCGGGTGCGGGGAGCTGCTGCGGGGGGGGACACATACCGCTTGACGGGCGTGCCGCGCGCCAGTGCGGGCGGCGCGCTGGGCGGCGCCGAGCTGTCTCGCAGCGGCGCGATGCGCTCCGGGTGCGGGGAGCTGCTGCGGGGGGGGACACATACCGCTTGACGGGCGTGCCGCGCGCCAGTGCGGGCGGCGCGCTGGGCGGCGCCGAGCTGTCTCGCAGCGGCGCGATGCGCTCCGGGTGCGGCCGCGGGGGCTCCGTCGGGGCCGGCGGGGAGCTGCCTGCGGGTGGAAAAATTATCCTTTTACTAGCCGCGACCCGGGGCTCCGATCCCGAGAGAATTTCGGGATAAAAAGTACCCTATGTGCTATTCCCGGTATTTTTCTACCCATATACCAAATTTCATCAAAATCCATCCAGTAGATTTTGCGTGATTGAGTAACAAACATCCTCACTCTCATGCTGGGACCATTTCACCCAATTCCTCGAAGCGGTGTTTTCTACATTCTAATGTTAAGGGTGATTCATATTAGTGCGAGCCAAGCTCGGGGCGAGGCGGGGAGCCCGTCCGTGCAGCACTGTTCATATTACACCAAGTGTATAGGGCGGGCGGGATCATGCAACAACCGTGGTGTAATATAAATTGTTCGGTATATAAATCGGTCTGTGTAATATAAATTGTTTCCACCATACATAAATGAGCGCAAAAGCGGACTTGAGACGTTTCATACAAAATGTATGCAACGTCTCAAGCCCGCCTTTGCGCTCATTTATGTATTTACTTTTGTCACTAATTTAAATAAAAATATAAGTGCTTTTGCTACACTAAACCACAGAATTAATATAAGTACTACGTACAGAAAGGAAGCTCCCTGCCCCTCCCGCAATATGGCGTACCCCGCACTTCTACCCCGCCCGTTTGAGTCGAGGGACACTATGAAACGGGGTTAGCAGCTGCGACTGCGAAGCGTATCTCAAGCTACTGTTACGTTTCGCTTTTATAGATAGAGAGAAACGTCGTTTCATTGAAATTAACTACGGTAAGGTACTGCGCAGTTAACCTTTGTTTATCTAGTACAAACCAAGAAGGACGTTTTTATAAATTTCCGAAGGATGAATACAGGTAAGCAAAGTAATTAAAAATATTTCACATCATTAGATATTCATTTTTTCGTTATATGCCATTTTGTGGGTAAATGGGAGCAACATATGAGAATAAAATTTTATTTTCATATCTTTGTCCTCGGCTTATCATCCTAATCTGCCTTACTGAATAAATGTTGAGTAAAGTTATTATCCAGTAAGACGCTGATATCAAACAGCATGGCAGACATAATGGAAGAACGGAGTTGTCACTTTCAACATACAACATTGTCGCGGCGTCTTTTTGTACAATATATTTTTATAAGTTTTCTATGCTTGTATTGTATATTTGTTAAAAGGAAGCTCAATAAATGTTTATATAATGTAAACTTAAGTTTTAATTTAAGCCTCTCTCTCCCTGATTATTACATAATCGTACATATTTTAGAATTTTTCGGCGACCCTAGTTGTTTAACGCACACATTGACGCGTTCACGGATGTACAGTTTCATTTGTAGTAGTAGTAGGTATATTTGACGCCCCGTTTCTATGAAGCTCCCGCCCTGATCCACTTAAAATTAAAAGCAAACTTACTGGCGACGTAGAAGTCCTTAATTTCCGCTTTAGCAGCCTCGTCAGCGATGCGTTTGTTGTCTATGATCAGATGGTACGCGATGGCAAGCTGGTCGTGCGGGTCTCCGCTCAGCAGAGCATTGTGCACTTCATGCTCCTTCACTCCGAACTTGTCACACACTTCACATATCGCTTCTGTGTCGATCACGCTGCTGTCCTAAAAGTTTGTAAATAAACTTGATGAAATTGATATACATAGAGCAGGATAGGCAGGAATAATTTGCTTTTTGGGTTCAATGCAGGACGCTACACGGCACCAGATCAGTTAAAAACTCAAAGTGATAAAAAGACTGGCGATCCATAACATGTTCTGCCAATTTTTAAGGTTTTTAGATGGAATGAGTTAAGCAGTCTTGGATTTTTACCTTTAGGTCCCAAAGGGCATAGCGCCTCCCACATACTATAGTAGAGCATCAGATTTAATTCTTTTTTAGAAATACCAAAAAATAAAATAAAATTTTTTTTTGCTAACCTGTTCAACAGGGGATGGGAACAAATATCCCGGCAGTTCTTTCTGGAACCACTCATGTTTCTTCACATCCTCGATGGTCGCCCTCTTCATTGGGTCCACTTGTAGCATCATACACAGTAGACTCACAACACTCTTGTTCAAGTACTCTGGGATTGGGAATATTCCGGACTTGATCTTCCGGAATAGAGTTGGTACGTGTTCATCATCAAATGGCAGTGTACCACAGAGTAAAGCGTAGAGAATGACCCCACATGACCAAACATCAACTTCGGGGCCAGCATACAGTTTGCCTGATATGACCTATTACAGAAAAATGAAAATTTAAATGGCTATGACTAAAAAAATTAACATAAAAGCCAGTTTCAAAGCACTATATTTCATAGAAATTTCTACCCAGCAGTGGGGCAACATGGGTTAAGCATTATGTTCTCTGTTTCTCTCTGTTTAAGCCTTCCAGCTGGGAGAGAATGCTTTTAGCATTAAGTTTACCATTTGTTCATAAGTATTTTTTTTTAAATAGAATCAATAAAGTTTTATAAATAAATAAATTATGATACTCCTTTTTTTTGCTCACTAACCTCGGGAGCTGCATAATTGGGTGATCCACAGGAGGTTCTCAAGAATTCACCATCCATCATCATATTGGAGAGTCCAAAGTCTGCAATCTTCACATGCATGTTGTGGTCCAACAACAGGTTCTCCGGCTTCAGGTCTCTGTGCACGATCATATGTCGGTGGCAGTAGTCTACTCCCGAGATGATCTGCTGGAAGAACCGCCGAGCTTCGTGCTCTTGCAACTTGCCCCTTTTTACAATGTAGTCAAACAGCTCACCTCCGGATACATACTCCATTATCATGAAGATGTCCGTTGGGGTGGAGATCACCTGAAATATTACATTATTGTAGTCGTACAAAAATGATACATTAATGATCATGATCATACACAACTTTGTGATTTAGCAGCCTCAATTTAAGTATAATTTTAATTTTGTTGGAGTAGCAACTCAATGTTGTTAAATTTTATTTTGATTGTCCTGCAAATTCTATGGCATTGGTTAGTAGCAATAACTTTTGCTGTGTACATACTTTTATTTTATGGTATTGATCACAACAAAAGTATAAGTATAATGTCAACAGCAAGTGGGTTGTGGATTTTGTACTGTTAAAAATGTTTGTTTCTGTGTTGCTCACGAAGTTTCTCTCACATAGAAAAAAGGACAATTTGTGTCATGTTTACAAGCAAGCTATTTTCTTACCTGGTAAAGTTTAATGATGTGTGGATGCCTGAATAGCTTGAGATTCTGAATCTCTCTTTTGATCTTGCCAACGACATCGAGAGACTTGATTTTTTGCCTGTTTAAAATTTTCACTGCGACCTTGTGTTTTGTTAGTTGATGTTCTCCGATTTTCACCTTGCCAAAGGTGCCGACGCCCAGCGTAGCACCCAGGGTGTAGTGACCGATCTTCACAATCGGTTGGGCTCCACTGGCCACGACTGGCTTCTCAGACATTTTTGAGGATGATAAAAATACTGGTTAGAGAGAACCACCAACCATGCATGTGAATATCACAATAAAAATAAATAAATAGTCACGTTGGTCACGTCAATAAATTAAATATGTCAATAAATTACATTTCAATTTCAATAATAATAAATACGACACAAAACTAAAACGTAATTCCGAAAAATACACGAGATGAAAATATTTCAATTCGATTGCAATGCCATTGTCATTTTGATTGATTTGACTTGACTCATGAGATGACAGCCCATCTATTTGACAGCGCGGCGCGTAGATTTTCTGTGCTTTGGTTGACAATAGCAACCTAATGGCAAACCGATAATGCTAAACTTACACGGGGATAGTTTCGTTCGCTTTTTTTAGCGCTTGACTGACAATGACATTTGGTATTTTTTATATGGCAACAATCATGTGTCTATGGTTGATAGATGCCGCTTGCCCCGCCCTGCACCCCCCTCAATCAATTGTCTTTTTCTCTACAGATGCTGTCGTATGAAGTGAAAATTAATAAATTTATCGGGTTTTCTGGGATATAATCCAGGTAGTTTAGTGATTTTGTGAACAACGATAATGGATAAGTGTGGTATTTGCCAAAAACCCGCTAGTGTAAGTAATTTTATTTATTTTCTATGAATCCTTTCATGTTATTACTCTTGTTTTTTTTTGTTTTCTTTACGAGTTGGATATAAAAATAACGCTACTCGTATAAAATGCCTCATTTTATCGCTATTGTGGGTACTTTACTTTGTAGACGGGAATATTACTCTCGCTCTATGTATTATTATGAAGCAATGCAGCCAGAAGTTAAGAAAAAAAATATGCATCGAAACAAGCCCGCTTTTTTGTACCTATACCTCTTGTTCGGAGTGTTTTTTTATGTCTGGCTCCGCCGAGCGCCCTATAAAAAACAAGTCACTTGGTTTTTTTCTGCACTGACCACGACTTGCATGAATAGTGATCCTTGACTTTTGAAAAAAATATACCTGATAAATGTACTATGTATACGTACTTATCTATTTATAGTAGTACTATATAAATAGGTACAGAGAAAGATTTATATTATAAGAAAATACTCCGTAACCTTTTTTAATACTTTGAAAAAAATTTAATTATTAGTATAGAAATACTATACTAATATTATGAAAAGGAAATGTAATCTGTAAAATCTTTGAAATCACTAGACCAATATTAATTTTAATTTTTCTGTGTCCAGGACACAGAAAAAGTTGATGAGACAGTTAGGAAGCTTTGTATTATCATAAAAACATATTTGTTTCAGCAACTATTTGAAACAGGGAGGGAAGGTGTATATGCTTGTTTCAAATGCCAGCCTCTCGTACCCGAAGTCACCCTTGAAGACAATGTTGAGACAGCAATAGAAACAAGTGTTGAAATTGAAGTTGAATCTGTGAATGCAGAGGTTTGTCATCCACATTTTTCTTAACTTTTTTTTCACATATTCACTGAAAGTTCCATAACAATAATCTGTTACCTACAAAAGAGTATTTTTTAACATATTTCCACAGTAATCTGACATTATCATTTAAATTCTAAATTAAGCATCTAAATTAAGTACCTATATTGTCACATAAAAAGTTATTATCCTGAAGAGAATAATAAACTTTATGAATGTCACCTAAAACTTATATCTGATTCTAACAAAGCTAAACAAATGGCAATGAGTTTAGCATTGTGCAGATTATAAAAAAATCTATATGTCATTGCTAACAATAGTTCAACCAGTCTATTGTTTAACAAAATTGCAAAAACTTGTTTTTCTGTTTACTTTCCTTATTTTAATGTGAAAGTGAGTGGGGTGTTTCATTGCAGGGGAGCAATGAATCCCACTACTGTGGTATTTGTGACAAAACGTTCCAGAAGTCCCTCCAATTGCAGAATCACCTCCGCAACCACCGCGCCGAGAGAAGATTTGTTTGCACTTTCTGCAGTAAAGGTTGGTCTCTGCATTATAAATTTAACTAGGCCAGGGACTTTGTTCCCTTGGGAATTTCGGAAAATCCTCTCTTAGTGCTCCCCTACACTCCCTAAGGAATCTACATGCCAAGTTTCAGCTTCCTACACCAGTTTTGGCTGTGTGTTATCTGTCAGTCAGCAATGGAAGAATTTTATATATAGTGATTAATTAATTGATTACTGAGTAATTAGTCTTTCAACAACGAAGAGATTGCATGTGGTAAAACGTCTATTGTTAATTTTTTTTTTATCAAAAAGCCCTAATTGAAGCATAAGCTAAAGTACTAAGTACTATGTAAAAATCCATGTGAATAATCCCAAAGAACCACCACTACCACTAGGTAGGGCCACTGGTCGACTAACAAAGATAGAAAATCTGGTGTTATAAGTGGGCTCAACCCCAGACATGAGCAGAAAAAAGAAGTAACAAGATAGTCATGCCTTTCACAAGTTCACAACTATTTGTTTGTTTGTTTTGATTAAAAAGTATAGATAAAAAACTCCCTTAGTAGCAAATAAAGTATCGACAACGCGCGCCAACACGCCAAGTCGACCTATTGGTCCCAATCATATTGCATTGCAAAGAGGTGCTCTAGTTTGGTCATCTGTTGCAGCTTTCTCCCAGTCCAACAACCTGAGAGCGCACCTCCGCATACACACCAACGAGCGGCCTTTCAAGTGCACAGAATGTGGGAAAGCTTTCACCCAGGTATGCTATGTGAGCTTAGAGAATCATAAAAACTAACTTTTGAAATCTATCGACTTTTGTAAGGTAAATTTACAAAGCATGGTTTGTATTCTGTGTTGTAAATATTGAGAGCTAATAAAAACTGTTGAGTTTTGAAGATGGAATCTTAAATTAAATTACTAGGAAATTACTTAGATTTTAATATCTAAAGTGAGATGTAAAAATTGTCACTCAGTAAAAACGGCTTCATTCATTTATTTGATTATAATTATTTTAACTAAGCGACGGGTATCCCGTATTTGTTTTATAGTAATTTCTGGCGTTGGGTTAAAGCTGGCCGCACACGTCAGTATTTCCGTTCTGAAATGTTTGATCTGGGGACCCAAATGCACGCTTTTCATACAAAATGTTCAAGTGGGCGCACACGTGTCTTACACTTTCCCGTTCGGAATAAGAATTGGACATGTGTGCGCCCACTTGAACATTTTGTATGAAAGCGTGCATTTGGGTCCCCAGATCTAACATTTCAAAGCGGCAATAAAACTACATGTGCCTAGCCTAAAACTGGTCTATGTGCGAAAGAGACACCGATACCTTCCTTGTCGTCAGGTGACCAACTTGAACAACCACGTGCGGCTCCACACGGGCGAGCGTCCGTTCGTCTGTCCCGAGCCCGGCTGCAATAAGGCATACGCACAAGTAAGATTTATCAATCAATCAGAGTTTATTTGCATGAATACAAAGTACGATCCACCATGCTCGAGCATTCCGTTCGTTTATTGGAACAATTTCTAAGGATTTGCTGGGAAAAACAAAATCACGAGACTTAAGTACGTTCTGAATTTAAAGCCGCACAGACTTTCAAATTTTTTTCGAATGGAAGTTCAACTAAAATGTTACCTAAAATAAATATTTTTTTAAATTGGAATATATATGCTTACTATTTTACTCAGATTTACCCATGTTATAAAATCTTGAAGAGCTTTGAATGTGCTTTGAACAGACAGTTAAATTTTGAATTATTTCTTGACTTTTTAGCAAAAATATCGATATTTTTGTATGAAATGATGCTAGGTAATCAAAAATGAATTCCTGATGCTTGATTTATAAGAAAACGATACCAGACACGATATAATATTTCAACGGGATAGGCAGGAGTTCTTCGCTTGTAGCGCGCGGGGTGCACTCCTCCCCCTCCCCCCAATTGGAAGAGGTACTTTGTTGATGATTGTAACATACGTCGACACGAAGTCTGGGTTCACTACAATGTATATCAGAAGTCGAAAGTTATCCATGATATTAAATACGAAATTCTACCATGACTGTGCAATAACAGAAAAAGTCCGAATTTTTAAATAAATCGTCCTAGTATCATGGGCATATTTTGTAAACTATAAGTCCTATCAACATACATCCAAGTGCAATATTATAGAGAATTTAATGAAAAACATATTGGTCTTTGACAGTTTTTGCGTAGCTTTTACCGTTTTCATAAAAAATGAGAAAAACGACGATTTGGGACATAAAAGGGGGGGTAGGGGGGAAACATTCTTTTCTCGACGTGTTTCTATGTCAATATTAAAATAGATATGAAATCTGGTCCGGATGGGACCATAAAATCGATTTTTGTTAGGACAAGGAGCCGTACTATAAAGTTTTGCGAATGCAGGTGACGAATCTAAACCAGCACCGCAAGCGGCACCTGAACGGGCGGCCCGTGGAGAGTACGTACGACTGCAACATCTGCGGCGAGCAGTTCCAGCAGCGGAACCACATGTACTACTGCACAAGGTGGAGCATAGCGGACCTAACTCTACTCGCACACTTTTGGTGAGCATAGCGGACCTAACTCTACTCGCACAGAGTGCGGAAGCACAGCGGACCTAACTCTACTCGCACAGGTGACATTGCCGGGCGGACCTAACTCTACTCGCAGACAGGTGTTAACAGGGCGGACCAAACTCTCACTCGCACAGGTGAGCCGTGCGGACCAAACTCTACTCGCACAGGTGAGCATAGCGGACCTAACTCTACTCGCACAGGTGAGCATAGTGGACCTAACTCTACTCGCACAGGTGAGCATAGCGGACCTAACTCTACTCGCACAGGTGAGCATAGTGGACCTAACTCTACTCGCACAGGTGAGCATAGCGGACCTAACTCTACTCGCACAGGTGAGCATAGCGGACCTAACTCTACTCGCACAGGTGAGCCGGGAATGGTTCAAGCTCTACTACGCACAGGTGAGCCAAGCGGACCTAATTCTACTCGTACAGGGTGAGCCGGGGCGGTCCAAACTAATCGCACAGGTGATGCCCTCATGGACCTAACTCTACTCGCACAGGTGAGCCAAGCGGACCTAACTCTACTCGCACAGGTGGGCATAGTGGACCTAACTCTACTCATACAGGTGAGCCGGGCGGTCCAAACTCTACTCGCACAGGTGAGCCAAAGCGGACCTAATTCTACTCAGTACAGGTGAGCCGGGCGGTCCAAACTATTCGCACAGGTGAGCCAGGTGGACCTAACTCTACTCGCACAGGTGAGCCAAGCAGACCTAACTTTACTCGCACAGGTGAGCATAGCGGACCTAACTCTACTCACTTACAGGTGAGCCGAGCGGTCCAAACTCTGCTCGCACAGGTGAGCCAAGCGGACCTAACTCTACTTTCGCACAGGTGAGGCAGGCGGTCCAGCTCTACTCGCATAGGTGAGCATAGCGGACCTAACTCTACTCGCACAGGTGAGCCGGGCGGACCAAACTCTACTCGTACAGGTGAGCAGGGCGGACCAAACTCTACTCGCACAGGTGAGCATAGCGGACCTAACTCTACTCGCACAGGTGAGCATAGCGGACCTAACTCTACTCGCACAGGTGAGCCGGGTGGACTAAACTCTATTCGCACAGGTGAGCCGGGTGGACTAAACTCTACTCGCACAACTTTGGTGAGCCAGGGTGGACTAAACTCTACTTTCGCCTGGGTGAGCCGGGTGGACTAAACTCTACTCGCACAGGTGAGCCGGGTGGACTAAACTCTACTCGCACAGGTGAGCCGAGACCGGACCAAACTATTCGCACAGGGTGAGCCGGGTGGACAGTCTGAATCAGCACCAGCAAACTGTCTAATATTTAAAAATATTATTTGGTGTATAATTTACGCGGGCGAAGCCGCGAGCACTTAGCTGGTATTTTGCATCATAAACACAACACGTCAGGATATTAAGCTCTGCCGCAAACTAAAGAAATAAAATTTAAAATGGAATATTTTAATTCCACAGACGAGAAGTGCACCCCAAAAGCTCCAACGCACCAATAAGACAACGCCACGTGTGCAGCCTGTGCGACGCCGTGCTGCCCAGCGAGAAAGCTGCTGGTGCGACACGTGAACCAACATGTGGAAGTGTCGCACCACGGGGGCACAGACCATAGTCAGTACCTGATTTTTTTAAAGCTTTATGGACACAGCACCAATTTCGCAATTTGACGGTTTATCATGGTTAGATTATTAATTTTCGTTTTTTTTTGGATCTATTTTTATATTTATTTCTATTTTTATTTAACAACTTTATTTTCTTGTACCACTTTTACTGCAAATAAACATTAATTCATGCAAATAAACATTCATTCATTCATTCATTGCAATCTGTCTTGAGGCATTCAACAATATTTTTCAAAATAATGCGTTATATTGTAAATGGTTTGTTCAATAACATTTCTCAACAGTTACTAATCTCGCGAGATAGATTGCAAACTCAATCACAACCGTGAATATTTGCAATTTTTCTGAACGATCTTACGTTGGTGTCCTATATTTATCATAAACCTAGTTTGGTGTCTCCGAAGCAGACGTGGAAGCTCTGATCCGGCGGGTCCAGCGAGAAGGACTGATGTTCCTCGAGCGGCGAGGGCGGGCTCACGTGCGTGTTCTCCTCGTGCGGCGCGCTACTGCATGGCGTCAGCGCGCGAGCACCGAGCATCTGCTGCGCTACCGTAAGCTGTCGGGTGCGTGGCGGCCAAGCCCGAGCAGCACCCGCCGCGCGCCGGGGACAACCGCCGGAAGTGACTCTACAGTGATGTGCTGGTGACGTCACGCGCGACACACCGAGCATCTGCTGCGCGCGCACCAGCTGCGGGTGCTGGCGGCCAAGCCCGAGCGGCACCCGCCGCGCCAGGGACGGCCGCCCAAAGGTATACAGTGATGTGCTGGTGACGTCGCCGCGACACGCCGAGCATCTGCTGCGCGCGCACCAGCTGCGGGTGCTGGCGGCCAAGCCCGAGCAGCACCCGCCGCGCCGAGGACGGCCGCCCAAGGTATACAGTGATGTGCTGGTGACGTCACGCGCGACACACCGAGCATCTGCTGCGCGCGCACCAGCCTGCGGGTGCTGGCGTAAGCCCGAGCAGCACCCGCCGCGCCAAGGACGGCCGCCCAAGGTATACAGGTGATGTGCTGGTGACGTCACGCGCGACACACCGAGCATCTGCTGCGCTGGCAACACCAGCTGCGGGTGCTGGCGGCCAAGCCCGAGCAGCACCCGCCGCGCCGGGGACGGCCGCCCAAGGTATACAGTGATGTGCTGGTGACGTCACGCGCGACACACCGAGCATCTGCTGCGCGCGCACCAGCTGCGAGGTGCTGGCGGCCAAGCCCGAGCAGCACCCGCCGCGCCGGGGACGGCCGCCCAAGGTATACAGTGATGTGCTGGTGACGTCACGCGCGACACACCGAGCATCTGCTGCGCGCGCACCAGCTGCAGATTGCTGGCAGCCAAGCCCGAGCAGCACCCGCCGCGCCGGGGACGGCCGCCCAAGGTATACAGTGATGTGCTGGTGACGTCACGCGCGACACACCGAGCATCTGCTGCGCGCGCACCAGCTGCGGGTGCTGGCGGCCAAGCCCGAGCAGCACCCGCCGCGCCGGGGACGGCCGCCACAGGTATACAGTGATGTGCTGGTGACGTCACGCGCGACACCGAGCATCTGCTGCGCGCGCACCAGCTGCGGGTGCTGGCGGCCAAGCCCGAGCAGCACCCGCCGCGCCGGGGACGGCCGCCCAAGGTATACAGTGATGTGCTGGTGACGTCACGCGCGACACACCGCAGCATCTGCTGCGCGCCCGCACCAGCTGCGGGTGCTGGCGGCAAGCCGAAGCAGCACCCGCCGCGCCGGGGACGGCCGCCCAAAGGTATACAGTGATGTGCTGGTGACGTCACGCGCGGCACACCGAGCATCTGCTGCGCGCGCACCAGCTGCGGGTGCTGGCGGCCAAGCCCGAGCAGCACCCGCCGCGCCGGGGTGACGGCCGCCCAAGGTATACGGTGATGTGCTGGTGACGTCACGCGCGACACACCGAGCATCTGCTGCGCGCGCACCAGCTGCGGGTGCTGGCAGCCAAGCCCGAGCAGCACCCGCCGCGCCGGGGACGGCCGCCGGGTATACAGTGATGTGCTGGTGACGTCACGCGCGACACACCGAGCATCTGCTGCGCGCGCACCAGCTGCGGGTGCTGGCGGCCAAGCCCGAGCAGCACCCGCCGCGCCGGGGACGGCCGCCCAAGGTATACAGGTGGTGTGCTGGTGACGTCACGCCGCGACACACCGAGCATCTGCTGCGCGCGCACCAGCTGCGGGTGCTGGCAGCCAAGCCCGAGCAGCACCCGCCGCGCCGGAGACGGCCGCCCAAGGTATACAGTGATGTGCTGGTGACGTCACGCGCGACACACGCGAGCATCTGCTGCGCGCGCACCAGCTGCGGGTGCTGGCGGCCAAGCCCGAGCAGCACCCGCCGCGCCGGGGACGGCCGCAAGGTATACAGTGATGTGCTGGTGACGTCACGCGCGACACACCGAGCATCTGCTGCGCGCCGCACCAGCTGCGGGTGCTGGCGGCCAAGCCCGAGCAGCACCCGCCGCGCCGGGGACGGCCGCCCAAGGTATACAGGTGATGTGCTGGTGACGTCACGCGCGACACACCGAAGCATCTGCTGCGCGCGCACCAGCTGCGGGTGCTGGCGGCCAAGCCCGAGCGGCACCCGCCGCGCCGGGGACGGCCGCCCAAGGTATACATGGTGATGTGCTGGTGACGTCACGCGCGACACACCGAGCATCTGCTGCTGCGCACCAGCTGCGGGTGCTGGCGGCCAAGCTACGAGCAGCACCCGCCGCGGCCGGGGACGGCCGCCCAAGGTATACAGTGATGTGCTGGTGACGTCACGCGCGACACACCGAGCATCTGCTGCGCGCGCACCAGCTGCCGGGTGCTGGCAGCCAAGCCCAGAGCAGCACCCGCCGCGCCGAGGACGGCCGCCCAAGGTATACGGTGATGTGCTGGTGACGTCACGCGCGACACACCGAGCATCTGCTGCGCGCGCACCAGCTGCGGGTGCTGGCGGCCAAGCCCGAAGCAGCACCCGCCGCGCCGGGGACAGCCGCCCAAGGTATACAGTGATGTGCTGGTGACGTCACGCGCGACACACCGAGCATCTGCTGCGCGCGCACCAGCTGCGGGTGCTGGCAGCCAAGCCCGAGCAGCACCCGCCGCGCCGGGGACGGCCGCCCAAGGTATACAGTGATGTGCTGGTGACGTCACGCGCGACACACCGAGCATCTGCTGCGCGCTGCACCAGCTGCCGGGTGCTGGCGGCCAAGCCCGAGCAGCCACCCGCCGCGCCGGGGACGGCCGCCCAAGGTATACAGTGATGTGCTGGTGACGTCACGCGCGACACACCGAGCATCTGCTGCGCGCGCACCACAGCTGCGGGTGCTGGCGGCCAAGCCCGAAGCAGCACCCGCCGCGCCGGGGACGGCCGCCCAAAGGTATACAGTGATGTGCTGGTGACGTCACGCGCGACACACCGAGCATCTGCTGCGCGCGCACCAGCTGCGGGTGCTGGCGGCCAAGCCCGAGCAGCACCCGCCGCGCCGGGGACGGCCGCCCAAGGTATACAGTGATGCTGCTGGTGACGTCACGCGCGACACTACCTGAGCATCTGCTGCGCGCGCACCAGCTGCGGGTGCTGGCGGCCAAGCCCGAGCAGCACCCGCCAGCGCCGAGGACGGCCGCCCAAGGTATACAGTGATGTGCTGGTGACGTCACGCGCGACACACCGAGCATCTGCTGCGCGCGCACACCAGCTGCGGAGTGCCCTGGCAGCCAAGCCCGAGCAGCACCCCGCCGCGCCGGGGACGGCCGCCCAAGGTATACAGTGATGTGCTGGTGAGCGTCACGCGCGACACACCGAGCATCTGCTGCGCGCGCACCAGCTGCGGGTGCTGGCGGCCAAGCCAGAGCAGCACCCGCCGCGCCGGGGACGGCCGCCCAAGGTATACAGTGATGTGCTGGTGACGTCACGCGCGACACACCGAGCATCTGCTGCGCTGCGCACCAGCTGCGGGTGCTGGCGGCCAAGCCCTGAGCAGCACCCGCCGCGCCGGGAGACAACCGCCCAAGGTATACAGTGATGTGCTGGTGACGTCACGCGCGACACACCGAGCATCTGCTGCGCGCGCACCAGCTGCGGGTGCTGGCGGCCAAGCCCGAGCAGCACCCGCCGCGCGCCGGAGACGGCCGCCCACAAGGTATACAGATGATGTGCTGGTGACGTCACGCGCGACACACCGAGCATCTGCTGCGAGCGCACCAGCTGCGGGTGCTGGCGGCCAAGCCCGAGCAGCACCCGCCGCGCCGGGGACGGCCGCCCAAGGTATACAGTGATGTGCTGGTGACGTCACGCGCGACACACCGAGCATCTGCTGCGCGCGCACCAGCGGTGCGCGGTGCTGGCGGCCAAGCCCGAGGCAGCACCCGCCGCGCCGGAGACGGCCGCCCAAAGGTATACAGTGATGTGCTGGTGACGTCACGCGCGACACACCGAGCATCTGCTGCGCGCGCACCAGCTGCGGGTGCTGGCGGCCAAGCCGAGCAGCACCCGCCGCGCCGGGGACGGCCGCCCAAGGTAACATACAGATGATGTGCTGGTGACGTCACGCGCCGACACACCGAGCATCTGCTGCGCGCGCACCAGCTGCGGGTGCTGGCGGCCAAGCCCGAGCAGCACCCGCCGCGCCGGAGACGGCCGCCCAAGGTATACGGTGATGTGCTGGTGACGTCACGCACGCGACACACCGAGGCATCTGCTGCGCCGCGCACCAGCTGCGGGTGCTGGCGGTAAGCCCGAGCAGCACCCGCCGCGCCGGGGACGGCCGCCCAAGGTATACAGTGATGTCGCTGGTGACGTCACGCGCGACACACCGAGCATCTGCTGCGCGCGCACCAGCTGCGGGTGCTGGCGGCCAAGCCCGAGCAGCACCCGCCGCGCCGGGACGGCCGCCCAAGGTATACAGTGATGTGCTGGTGACGTCACGGCGCGACACACCGAGCATCTGCTGCGCGCGCACCAGCTGCGGGTGCTGGCGGCCATAGCCCGAGCAGCACCCGCCGCGCCGGGACGGCCGCCCAAGGTATACAGTGATCATGTGCTGGTGACGTCACGCGCGACACACCGAGCATCTGCTGCGCGCACGCACCAGCTGCGGGTGCTGGCGGCCAAGCCCGAGCAGCACCCGCCGCGCCGGGGACGGCCGCCCAAGGTATACAGTGATGTGCTGGTGACGTCACGCGCGACACACCGAGCATCCTGCTGCGCGCGCACCAGCTGCGGGTGCTGGCGAAAGGCCAAGCCCGAGCAGCACCCGCCGCGCCGAGGACGGCCGCCCAAAGGTATACAGTGATGTGCTGGTGACGTCACGCGCGACACACTGCGAGCATCTGCGCGCGCACCAGCTGCGGGTGCTGGCGGCCAAGCCCGAGCAGCACCCGCCGCGCCGGAGACGGCCGCCCAAGGTATACAGTGATGTGCTGGTGACGTCACGCGCGACACACCGAGCATCTGCTGCGCGCGCACCAGCTGCGGGTGCTGGCGGCCAAGCCCGAGCAGCACCCGCCGCGCCGGGGACGGCCGCCCAAGGTATACAGTGATAGTGCTGGTGACGTCACGCGCGACACACACCGAAGGCATCTGCTGCGCGCGCACCAGCTGCGGGTGCTGGCGGCCAAGCCCGAGCAGCACCCGCCGCGCCGGGGACGGCCGCCCAAGGTATACAGATGATGTGCGCTGGTGACGTCACGCGCGACCACACCGAGCATCTGCTGCGCGCGCACCAGCTGCGGGTGCTGGCGGCCAAGCCCGAGCAGCACCCGCCTGCGCCGGGGACGGCCGCCCAAGGTATACAGTGATGTGCTGGTGACGTCACGGCGCGACACACCGAGCATCTGCTGCGCGCGCACCAGCGCTGCGGGTGCTGGCGGCCAAGCCCGAGCAGCACCCGCCGCGCCGGGGACGGCCGCCCAAGGTATACAGTGATGTGCTGGTGACGTCACGCGCGACACACCGAGCATCTGCTGCGCGCTGCACCAGCTGCGGGTGCTGGCGGTAAGCCCGAGCAGCACCCGCCGCGCCGGGGACGGCCGCCCAAGGTATACAGTGATGTGCTGGTGACGTCACGCGCGACACACCGAGCATCTGCTGCGCGCGCACCAGCTGCGGGTGCTGGCGAAGCCAAGCTTCCGAGCAGCACCCGCCGGCGCCGGGGACGGCCGCCCAAGGTATACAGTGATGTGCTGGTGACGTCACGCGCGACACACACCGAGCATCTGCTGCGCTGCGCACCAACTGCGGGTGCTGGCGGCCAAGCCCGAGCAGACACCCGCCGCGCCGAGGACGGCCGCCCAAGGTATACAGTGATGTGCTGGTGACGTCACGCGCGCGACACACCGAGCATCTGCTGCGCGCCGCACCAGCTGCCTGGGTGCTTGGCAGCCAAGCCTCGAGCAGCACCCGCCGCGCCGGGGACGGCCGCCCAAGGTATACAGTGATGTGCACTGGGGCGGTGACGTCACGCGCGACACACCGAAGCATCTGCTGCGCGCGCACCAGCTGCGGGTGCTGGCGGCCAAAGCCCGAGCAGCACCCGCCGCGCCGGGGACGGCCGCCCAAGGTATACAGTGATGTGCTGGTAGACGTCACGCGCGACACACCGAGCATCTGCTGCGCGCGCACCAGCTGTGTTGGCGGCCAAGCCCGAGCAGCACCCGCTGCGCCGGGGACGCCGCCCATGAAGTACAGTGATGTGTTGAAGAGGCTCGGCGCGACACACCGAGCACCGCTGCGCGCGCACCAGCTGTGCTGGCGGCCAAGCCCGAGCCAGCACCCGCCGCGCCGGGGACGGCCGCCCAAGGTATACAGTGATGTGCTGGTGACGTCACGCGCGACACACCGAGCATCTGCTGCGCGCGCACCAGCTGCGGGTGCTGGCGGCCAAGCCCGAGCAGCACCCGCCGCGCCGGGGACGGCCGCCCAAGCGTATACAGTGATGTGCTGGTGACGTCACGCAGGCGACACACCGAGCATCTGCTGCGCGCGCACCAGCTGCGGGTGCTGGCGGCCCAAGCCCCGAGCAGCACCCGCTGCGCCGGGGACGGCCCGCCCAAGGTATACAGTGACAAAGTGCTGGTGACGTCACGCGCGACACACCGAGCATCTGCTGCGCGCGCGCACCACAGCTGCGGGTGCTGGCGGCCAAGCCCGAGCAGCACCCGCCGCGCCGGGACGGCCGCCCAAGGTATACAGTGATGTGCTGGTGACGTCACGCGCGACACACAATCGAGCATCTGCTGCGCGCACCAGCTGCGGGTGCTGGCGGCCAAGCCCGAGCAGCACCCGCCGCGCCGGGGACGGCCGCCCAAGGTATACAGTGATGTGCTGGTGACGCTCACCGCGGCGACACACCGAGCATCTGCGCTGCGCGCGCACCAGCTGCGGGTGCTGGCGGCCAAGCCCGAGCCAGCACCCGCCGCGCGCCGTGGGACGGCGCCCAAGGTATACAGGCAAAGATGTGCTGGTGACGTCACGCGCGACACACCGAGCATCTGCTGCGCGCGCGCACCAGCTGCGGGTGCTGGCAGCCAAGCCCGAGCAGCACCCGCCGCGCCGAGGACGGCCGCCCAAGGTATACAGTGATGTGCTGGTGACGTCACGCGCGACACACCGAGCATCTGCTGCGCGCGCCACCAGCTGCGGGTGCTGGCGGCCAAGCCCGAGCCAGCACCCTGCCGCGCCGGGGACGGCCGCCCAAGGCTGCATACAGTGATGTGCTGGTGACGCACGCGCGACACACCGAGCAATTCTGCTGCGCGCGCACCAGCTGCGGGTGCTGGCGGCCAAGCCCGAGCAGCACCCGCAATGCGCCGGAGGACGGCCGCCCAAGGTATACAGTGATGTGCTGGTGACGTCACGCGCGACACACCCGAGCATCTGCTGCGCGCGCACCAGCTGCGGGTGCTGGCGGCCAAGCCCGAGCAGCACCCGCCGCGCCGGGGACGGCCGCCCAAGGTATACAGTGATGTGCCTGGTGACGTCACGCGCTGACACACACGAGCATCTGCTGCGCGCGCACCAGCTGCGGGTGCTGGCGGCCAAGCCCGAGCAGCACCCGCCGAGCCGGGGACGGCCGCCCAAGGTATACAGTGATGTGCTGGTGACGTCACGCGCGACACACCGAGCATCTGCTGCGCGCGGCTGCGGGTGCTGGCGGCCAAGCCCGAGCAGCACCCGCCGCGCCGGGGACGGCCGCCCAAGGTATACAGTGATGTGCTGGTGACGTCACGCGCGACACACCGAGCATCTGCTGCGCGCGCACCAGCTGCGGGTGCTGGCGGCCAAGCCCACGAGCAGCACCCGCCGCGCCGGGGACGGCCGCCCAAGGTATACAGTGATGTGCTGGTGACGTCACGCGCGACACACCGAGCATCTGCTGCGCGCTTAGCACCAGCTGCGGGTGCTGGCGGCCAAGCCCGAGCAGCACCCGCCGCGCCGAGGGACGGCCGCCCAAGGTATACAGTGATGTGCTGGTGACGTCACGCGCGACACACCGAGCATCTGCTGCGCAGCGCACCAGCTGCGGGTGCTGGCGGCCAAGCCCGAGCAGCACCCGCCGCGCCGAGGACGGCCGCCCAAGGTATACGATGGATGATGTGCTGGTGACGTCACGCGCGACACACCGAGCATCTCTGCTGCGCGCGCACCAGCTGCGGGTGCTGGCAGCCAAGCCCGAGCAGCACGCCGCCGCGCCGGGGACGGCCGCCCAAGGTATACAGTGATGTGCTGGTGACGTCACGGCGCGACACACCGAGCATCTGCTGCGCGCGCACCAGCTGCGGGTGCTGGCGGCAAGCCCGAGCAGCACCCGCCGCGCCGGGGACGGCCGCCCAAGGTATACAGTGATGTGCTGGTGACGTCACGCGCGACACATGAGCATCTGCTGCGCGCGCACCAGCTGCGGGTGCTGGCGGCCAAGCCCGAGCAGCACCCGCCGCGCCGGGACGGCTCGCCCAAGGTATACAGTGATGTGCTGGTGACGTCACGCGCGACACACCGAGCATCTGCTGCGCGCGCACCAGCTGCGGGTGCTGGCGGCCAAGCCCGAGCAGCACCCGCCGCGCCGGGGACGGCCGCCCAAGGTATACAGATGATGTGCTGGTGACGTCACGCGCGACACACCGAGCATCTGCTGCGCGCGCACCAGCTGCGGGTGCTGGCGGCCAAGCCCGAGCAGCACCCGCCGCGCCGGGGACAGCCGCCCAAGGTATACAGATGATGTGCTGGTGACGTCACGCGCAGACACACCGAGCATCTGCTGCGCGCGCACCAGCTGCGGGTGCTGGCGGCCAAGCCCGAGCAGCACCCGCCGCTGCCGGGGACGGCCGCCCAAGGTATACAGTGATGTGCTGGTGACGTCACGCGCGACACACCGAAAACATCTGCTGCGCGCGCACCAGCTGCGGGTGCTGGCGGCCAAGCCCGAGCAGCACCCGCCGCGCCGGGGACGGCCGCCCAAGGTATACAGTGATGTGCTGGTGACGTCACGCGCGACACACCGAGCATCTGCTGCGCGCGCACCAGCTGCGGGTGCTGGCGGCCAAGCCCGAGCAGCACCCGCCGCGCCGGGGACGGCCGCCCAAGGTATACAGTGATGTGCTGGTGACGTCACGTCGCGACACACCTGAGCATCTGCTGCGCGCGCACCAGCTGCGGGTGCTGGCGGCCAAGCCCGAGCAGCACCCGCCGCGCCGGGGACGGCCGCCCAAAGGTATGCAGTGATGTGCTGGTGACGTCACGCGCGACACACCGAGCATCTGCTGCGCGCACCAGCTGCGGGTGCTGGCGGCCAAGCCCGAGCCAGCACCCGCCGCGCCGGGGACGGCCGCCCAGAGGTATACAGTGATGTGCTGGTGGCGTCACGCGCGACTGACACCGAGCATCTGCTGCGCGCGCGCACCAGCTGCGGGTGCTGGCGGCCAAGCCCGAGCAGCACCCGCCGCGCCGGGGACGGCCGCCCAAGGTATACAGTGATGTGCTGGTGACGTCACGCGCATTACACACCGAGCATCTGCTGCGCGCACCAGCATGCGGGTGCTGGCGGCCAAGCCCGAGCAGCACCCGCCGCGCCGGGGACGGCCGCCCAAGGTATACAGTGATGTGCTGGTGACGTCACGCGCGACACACCGAGCATCTGCTGCGCGCGCACCAGCTGCAAGGTGCTGGCAGCCAAGCCACGAGCAGCACCCGCCGCGCCGGGGACGGCCGCCCAAGGTATACAGTGATGTGCTGGTGACGTCACGCGCGACACACCGAGCATCTGCTGCGCGCGCACCAGCTGCGGGTGCTGGCGGCCAAGCCTGAGCAGCACCCGCCGCGCCGAGGACGGCCGCCCAAGGTAATACAGTGATGTGCTGGTGACGTCACGCGCGACGCACCGAGCATCTGCTGCGCTTGCGCACCAGCTGCGGGTGCTGGCGGCCAAGCCCGAGCAGCACCCGCCGCGCCGGGGACGGCCGCCCAAGGTATACAGTGATGTGCTGGTGACGTCACGCGCGACACACCGAGCATCTGCTGCGCGCGCACCAGCTGCGGGTGCTGGCGGCCAAGCCCGAGCAGCGCCCACGCCGCGCCGGGGACGGCCGCCCAAGGTATACAGTGATGTGCTGGTGACGTCACGCGCAACACACCGAGCATCTGCTGCGCGCGCACCAGCTGCGGGTGCTGGCGGCCAAGCCCGAGCAGCACCCGCCGCGCCGGGGACGGCCGCCCAAGGTATACAGGTGATGTGCTGGTGACGTCACGCGCGACACACCGAGCATCTGCTGCGCGCGCACCAGCTGCGGGTGCTGGCGGCCAAGCCCGAGCAGCACCCGCCGCGCCGAGGACGGCCGCCCAAGGTATACAGTGATGTGCTGGTGACGTCACGCGCGACACACCGAGCATCTGCTGCGCGCCACCAGGCTGCGGGTGCTGGCGGCCAAGCCCGAGCAGCACCCGCCGCGCCGAGGACAGCCGCCCAAGGTATACAGTGATGTGCTGGTGACGTCACGCGCGACACACCGAGCATCTGCTGCGCGCGCACCAGCTGCGGGTGCTGGCGGCCAAGCCCGAGCAGCACCCGCCGCGCCAGGGACGGCCGCCCAAGGTATACGGTGATGTGCTGGTGACGTCACGCGCGACACACCGAGCATCTGCTGCGCGCGCACCAGCTGCGGGTGCTGGCAGCCAAGCCCGAGCAGCACCCGCCGCGCCGGGGACGGCCGCCCAAGGTATACAGTGATGTGCTGGTGACGTCACGCGCGACACACCGAGCATCTGCTGCGCGCGCACCAGCTGCGGGTGCTGGCGGCAAAGCCCGAGCAGCACCCGGGCCGCGCCGGGGACAGCCGCCCAAGGTATACAGTGATGTGCTGGTGACGTCACGCGCGACACACCGAGCATCTGCTGCGCGCGCACCAGCTGCGGGTGCTGGCGGCCAAGCCCGAGCGGCACCCGCCGCGCCGGGGACGGCCGCCCCAAGGTATACAGTGATGTGCTGGTGACGTCACGCGCGACACACCGAGCATCTGCTGCGCGCGCACCAGCTGCGGGTGCTGGCGGCCAAGCCCGAGCAGCACCCGCCGCGCCGGGGACGGCCGCCCAAGGTATACAGTGATGTGCTGGTGACGTCACGCGCGACACACCGAGCATCTGCTGCGCGCGCACCAGCTGCGGGTGCTGGCGGCCAAGCCC